>OY743227.1:12064572-12226529 GCA_963555765.1 Orthonevra nobilis | reverse complement strand
ATAAAAACTGAGTATGTCATCCTCACAGAGGCTTCAAACTGAGCGCAAATATAGTAAATTTGAAGAAAACAACCTTTATTTGAGGGAAATATCGAGAAAAAAGTTAGAGGCAAAAATCGCCTTTTTTGATCATTTTTCGTGGACTATAGCCCAGGATTTTAAAATGCACTTTTTTCATAAATTTGCGTTTTATAAAAACTGAGTATGTCATCCTCACAGAGGCTTCTAACTGAACGCAAATATAGTAAATGTGTAAAAAACAACCTTTATTTGAGGGAAATATCGAGAAAAAAGTTAGAGGCAAAAATCGCCTTTTTTGATCATTTTTCGTGGACTATAGCCCAGGATTTTAAAGTGCACTTTTTTCATAAATTTGCGTTTTATACAAACTGAGTATGTCATCCTCACAGAGGCTTCAAACTGAGCGCAAATATAGTAAATATGTAAAAAACAACCTTTATTTGAGGGTAATATCGAGAAAAAAGTTAGAGGCAAAAATCGCCTTTTTTGATCATTTTTCGTGGACTATAGCCCAGGATTTTAAAATGCACTTTTTTCATAAATTTGCGTTTTACAAAAACTGAGTATGTCATCCTCACAGAGGCTTCAAACTGAGCGCAAATATAGTAAATTTGAAGAACACAACCTTTATTTGAGGGAAATATCGAGAAAAAAGTTAGAGGCAAAAATCGCCTTTTTTGATCATTTTTCGTGGACTATAGCCCAGGATTTTAAAATGCACTTTTTTCATAAATTTGCGTTTTGTAAAAACTGAGTATGTCATCCTCACAGAGGCTTCAAACTGAGCGCAAATATAGTAAATATGTAAAAAACAACCTTTATTTGAGGAAAATATCGAGAAAAAAGTTAGAGGCAAAAATCGCCTTTTCTGATCATTTTTCGTGGACCATAGCCCAGGATTTTAAAATGCACTTTTTTCATAAATTTGCGTTTTATAAAAACTGAGTATGTCATCCTCACAGAGGCTTCAAACTGAGCGCAAATATAGTAAATTTGAAGAAAACAACCTTTATTTGAGGGAAATATCGAGAAAAAAGTTAGAGGCAAAAATCGCCTTTTTTGATCATTTTTCGTGGACTATAGCCCAGGATTTTAAAATGCACTTTTTTCATAAATTTGCCTTTTACAAAAACTGAGTATGTCATCCTCACAGAGGCTTCAAACTGAGCGCAAATATAGTAAATTTGAAGAACACAACCTTTATTTGAGGGAAATATCGAGAAAAAAGTTAGAGGCAAAAATCGCCTTTTTTGATCATTTTTCGTGGACTATAGCCCAGGATTTTAAAATGCACTTTTTTCATAAATTTGCGTTTTATAAAAACTGAGTATGTCATCCTCACAGAGGCTTCAAACTGAGCGCAAATATAGTAAATATGTAAAAAACAACCTTTATTTGAGGGAAATATCGAGAAAAAAGTTACAGGCAAAAATCGCCTTTTTTGATCATTTTTCGTGGACTATAGCCCAGGATTTTAAAATGCACTTTTTTCATAAATTTGCCTTTTACAAAAACTGAGTATGTCATCCTCACAGAGGCTTCAAACTGAGCGCAAATATAGTAAATATGTAAAAAACAACCTTTATTTGAGGGAAATATCGAGAAAAAAGTTAGAGGCAAAAATCGCTTTTTTTGATCATTTTTCGTGGACTATAGCCCAGGATTTTAAAATGCACTTTTTTCATAAATTTGCGTTTTATAAAAACTGAGTATGTCATCCTCACAGAGGCTTCAAACTGAGCGCAAATATAGTAAATATGTAAAAAACAACCTTTATTTGAGGGAAATATCGAGAAAAAAGTTAGAGGCAAAAATCTACTTTTTTGATCATTTTTCGTGGACTATAGCCCAGGATTTTAAAATGCACATTTTTCATAAATTTGCGTTTTATAAAAACTGAGTATGTCATCCTCACAGAGTCTTCAAACTGAGCGCAAATATAGTAAATATGTAAAAAACAACCTTTATTTGAGGGAAATATCGAGAAAAAAGTTAGAGGCAAAAATCGCCTTTTTTGATCATTTTTCGTGGACTATAGCCCAGGATTTTAAAATGCACTTTTTTCATAAATTTGCGTTTTATAAAAACTGAGTATGTCATCCTCACAGAGGCTTCAAACTGAGCGCAAATATAGTAAATATGTTAAAAACATCCTTTATTTGAGGGAAATATCGAGAAAAAAGTTAGAGGCAAAAATCGACTTTTTTGATCATTTTTCGTGGACTATAGCCCAGGATTTTAAAATGCACTTTTTTCATAAATTTGCGTTTTATAAAAACTGAGTATGTCATCCTCACAGAGTCTTCAAACTGAGCGCAAATATAGTAAATATGTAAAAAACAACCTTTATTTGAGGGAAATATCGGGAAAAAAGTTAGAGGCAAAAATCGCCTTTTTTGATCATTTTTCGTGGACTATAGCCCAGGATTTTAAAATGCACTTTTTTCATAAATTTGCGTTTTATAAAATTTGAGTATGTCATCCTCACAGAGGCTTCAAACTGAGCGCAAATATAGTAAATATGTAAAAAACAACCTTTATTTGAGGGAAATATCGAGAAAAAAGTTAGAGGCAAAAATCGCCTTTTTTGATCATTTTTCGTGGACTATAGCCCAGGATTTTAAAATGCACTTTTTTCATAAATTTGCGTTTTATAAAAACTGAGTATGTCATCCTCACAGAGGCTTCAAACTGAGCGCAAATATAGTAAATATGTAAAAAAACAACCTTTATTTGAGGGAAATATCGAGAAAAAAGTTAGAGGCAAAAATCGCCTTTTTTGATCATTTTTCGTGGACTATAGCCCAGGATTTTAAAATGCACTTTTTTCATAAATTTGCGTTTTATAAAAACTGAGTATGTCATCCTCACAGAGTCTTCAAACTGAGCGCAAATATAGTAAATATGTAAAAAACAACCTTTATTTGAGGGAAATATCGAGAAAAAAGTTAGAGGCAAAAATCGCCTTTTTTGATCATTTTTCGTGGACTATAGCCCAGGATTTTAAAATGCACTTTTTTCATAAATTTGCGTTTTATAAAAACTGAGTATGTCATCCTCACAGAGGCTTCAAACTGAGCGCAAATATAGTAAATATGTAAAAAAACAACCTTTATTTGAGGGAAATATCGAGAAAAAAGTTAGAGGCAAAAATCGCCTTTTTTGATCATTTTTCGTGGACTATAGCCCAGGATTTTAAAATGCACTTTTTTCATAAATTTGCGTTTTATAAAAACTGAGTATGTCATCCTCACAGAGGCTTCAAACTGAGCGCAAATATAGTAAATATGTTAAAAACATCCTTTATTTGAGGGAAATATCGAGAAAAAAGTTAGAGGCAAAAATCGACTTTTTTGATCATTTTTCGTGGACTATAGCCCAGGATTTTAAAATGCACTTTTTTCATAAATTTGCGTTTTATAAAAACTGAGTATGTCATCCTCACAGAGTCTTCAAACTGAGCGCAAATATAGTAAATATGTAAAAAACAACCTTTATTTGAGGGAAATATCGGGAAAAAAGTTAGAGGCAAAAATCGCCTTTTTTGATCATTTTTCGTGGACTATAGCCCAGGATTTTAAAATGCACTTTTTTCATAAATTTGCGTTTTATAAAATTTGAGTATGTCATCCTCACAGAGGCTTCAAACTGAGCGCAAATATAGTAAATATGTAAAAAACAACCTTTATTTGAGGGAAATATCGAGAAAAAAGTTAGAGGCAAAAATCGCCTTTTTTGATCATTTTTCGTGGACTATAGCCCAGGATTTTAAAATGCACTTTTTTCATAAATTTGCGTTTTATAAAAACTGAGTATGTCATCCTCACAGAGGCTTCAAACTGAGCGCAAATATAGTAAATATGTAAAAAAACAACCTTTATTTGAGGGAAATATCGAGAAAAAAGTTAGAGGCAAAAATCGCCTTTTTTGATCATTTTTCGTGGACTATAGCCCAGGATTTTAAAATGCACTTTTTTCATAAATTTGCGTTTTATAAAAACTGAGTATGTCATCCTCACAGAGTCTTCAAACTGAGCGCAAATATAGTAAATATGTAAAAAACAACCTTTATTTGAGGGAAATATCGAGAAAAAAGTTAGAGGCAATCTAACGCCTTTTTTGATCATTTTTCGTGGACTATAGCCCAGGATTTTAAAATGCACTTTTTTCATAAATTTGCGTTTTATGAAAACTGAGTATGTCATCCTCACAGAGGCTTCAAACTGAGCGCAAATATAGTAAATATGTAAAAAACAACCTTTATTTGAGGGAAATATCGAGAAAAAAGTTAGAGGCAAAAATCGCCTTTTTTGATCATTTTTCGTGGACTATAGCCCAGGATTTTAAAATGCACTTTTTTCATAAATTTGCGTTTTATAAAAACTGAGTATGTCATCCTCACAGAGGCTTCAAACTGAGCGCAAATATAGTAAATATTTGCGCTCAGTTTGAGGGAAATATCGAGAAAAAAGTTAGAGGCAAAAATCGCCTTTTTTGATCATTTTTCGTGGACTATAGCCCAGGATTTTAAAATGCACTTTTTTCATAAATTTGCGTTTTATAAAAACTGAGTATGTCATCCTCACAGAGTCTTCAAACTGAGCGCAAATATAGTAAATATGTAAAAAACAACCTTTATTTGAGGGAAATATCGGGAAAAAAGTTAGAGGCAAAAATCGCCTTTTTTGATCATTTTTCGTGGACTATAGCCCAGGATTTTAAAATGCACTTTTTTCATAAATTTGCGTTTTATAAAAACTGAGTATGTCATCCTCACAGAGGCTTCAAACTGAGCGCAAATATGGTAAATATGTAAAAAAACAACCTTTATTTGAGGGAAATATCGAGAAAAAAGTTAGAGGCAAAAATCGCCTTTTTTGATCATTTTTCGTGGACTATAGCCCAGGATTTTAAAATGCACTTTTTTCATAAATTTGCGTTTTATAAAAACTGAGTATGTCATCCTCACAGAGGCTTCAAACTGAGCGCAAATATAGTAAATATGTAAAAAAACAACCTTTATTTGAGGGAAATATCGAGAAAAAAGTTAGAGGCAAAAATCGCCTTTTTTGATCATTTTTCGTGGACTATAGCCCAGGATTTTAAAATGCACTTTTTTCATAAATTTGCGTTTTATAAAATTTGAGTATGTCATCCTCACAGAGGCTTCAAACTGAGCGCAAATATAGTAAATATGTAAAAAACAACCTTTATTTGAGGGAAATATCGAGAAAAAAGTTAGAGGCAAAAATCGCCTTTTTTGATCATTTTTCGTGGACTATAGCCCAGGATTTTAAAATGCACTTTTTTCATAAATTTGCGTTTTATAAAAACTGAGTATGTCATCCTCACAGAGGCTTCAAACTGAGCGCAAATATAGTAAATATGTAAAAAAACAACCTTTATTTGAGGGAAATATCGAGAAAAAAGTTAGAGGCAAAAATCGCCTTTTTTGATCATTTTTCGTGGACTATAGCCCAGGATTTTAAAATGCACTTTTTTCATAAATTTGCGTTTTATAAAAACTGAGTATGTCATCCTCACAGAGTCTTCAAACTGAGCGCAAATATAGTAAATATGTAAAAAACAACCTTTATTTGAGGGAAATATCGAGAAAAAAGTTAGAGGCAATCTAACGCCTTTTTTGATCATTTTTCGTGGACTATAGCCCAGGATTTTAAAATGCACTTTTTTCATAAATTTGCGTTTTATGAAAACTGAGTATGTCATCCTCACAGAGGCTTCAAACTGAGCGCAAATATAGTAAATATGTAAAAAACAACCTTTATTTGAGGGAAATATCGAGAAAAAAGTTAGAGGCAAAAATCGCCTTTTTTGATCATTTTTCGTGGACTATAGCCCAGGATTTTAAAATGCACTTTTTTCATAAATTTGCGTTTTATAAAAACTGAGTATGTCATCCTCACAGAGGCTTCAAACTGAGCGCAAATATAGTAAATATGTAAAAAAACAACCTTTATTTGAGGGAAATATCGAGAAAAAAGTTAGAGGCAAAAATCGCCTTTTTTGATCATTTTTCGTGGACTATAGCCCAGGATTTTAAAATGCACTTTTTTCATAAATTTGCGTTTTATAAAAACTGAGTATGTCATCCTCACAGAGTCTTCAAACTGAGCGCAAATATAGTAAATATGTAAAAAACAACCTTTATTTGAGGGAAATATCGAGAAAAAAGTTAGAGGCAAAAATCGCCTTTTTTGATCATTTTTCGTGGACTATAGCCCAGGATTTTAAAATGCACTTTTTCATAAATTTGCGTTTTATAAAAACTGAGTATGTCATCCTCACAGAGGCTTCAAACTGAGCGCAAATATAGTAAATATGTAAAAAAACAACCTTTATTTGAGGGAAATATCGAGAAAAAAGTTAGAGGCAAAAATCGCCTTTTTTGATCATTTTTCGTGGACTATAGCCCAGGATTTTAAAATGCACTTTTTTCATAAATTTGCGTTTTATAAAAACTGAGTATGTCATCCTCACAGAGTCTTCAAACTGAGCGCAAATATAGTAAATATGTAAAAAACAACCTTTATTTGAGGGAAATATCGAGAAAAAAGTTAGAGGCAATCTAACGCCTTTTTTGATCATTTTTCGTGGACTATAGCCCAGGATTTTAAAATGCACTTTTTTCATAAATTTGCGTTTTATGAAAACTGAGTATGTCATCCTCACAGAGGCTTCAAACTGAGCGCAAATATAGTAAATATGTAAAAAACAACCTTTATTTGAGGGAAATATCGAGAAAAAAGTTAGAGGCAAAAATCGCCTTTTTTGATCATTTTTCGTGGACTATAGCCCAGGATTTTAAAATGCACTTTTTTCATAAATTTGCGTTTTATAAAAACTGAGTATGTCATCCTCACAGAGGCTTCAAACTGAGCGCAAATATAGTAAATATGTTAAAAATAACCTTTATTTGAGGGAAATATCGAGAAAAAAGTTAAAGGCAAAAATCGCCTTTTTTGATCATTTTTCGTGGACTATAGCCCAGGATTTTAAAATGCACTTTTTTCATAAATTTGCGTTTTATAAAAACTGAGTATGTCATCCTCACAGAGGCTTCAAACTGAGCGCAAATATAGTAAATTTGAAGAAAACAACCTTTATTTGAGGGAAATATCGAGAAAAAAGTTAGAGGCAAAAATCGCCTTTTTTGATCATTTTTCGTGGACTATAGCCCGAGATTTTAAAATGCACTTTTTTCATAAATTTGCGTTTTATAAAAACTGAGTATGTCATCCTCACAGAGGCTTCAAACTAAGCGCAAATATAGTAAATATGTAAAAAAACAACCTTTATTTGAGGGAAATATCGAGAAAAAAGTTAGAGGCAAAAATCGCCTTTTTTGATCATTTTTCGTGGACTATAGCCCGAGATTTTAAAATGCACTTTTTTCATAAATTTGCGTTTTATAAAAACTGAGTATGTCATCCTCACAGAGGCTTCAAACTGAGCGCAAATATAGTAAATTTGAAGAAAACAACCTTTATTTGAGGGAAATATCGAGAAAAAAGTTAGAGGCAAAAATCGCCTTTTTTGATCATTTTTCGTGGACTATAGCCCGAGATTTTAAAATGCACTTTTTTCATAAATTTGCGTTTTATAAAAACTGAGTATGTCATCCTCACAGAGGCTTCAAACTAAGCGCAAATATAGTAAATATGTAAAAAAACAACCTTTATTTGAGGGAAATATCGAGAAAAAAGTTAGAGGCAAAAATCGCCTTTTTTGATCATTTTTCGTGGACTATAGCCCGAGATTTTAAAATGCACTTTTTTCATAAATTTGCGTTTTATAAAAACTGAGTATGTCATCCTCACAGAGGCTTCAAACTGAGCGCAAATATAGTAAAAATGTAAAAAACAACCTTTATTTGAGGGAAATATCGAGAAAAAAGTTCGAGGCAAAAATCGACTTTTTTGATCATTTTTCGTGGACTGCCCAGGATTTTAAAATGCACTTTTTCATAAATTTGCGTTTTATAAAAACTGAGTATGTCATCCTCACAGAGGCTTCAAACTGAGCGCAAATATAGTAAATATGTAAAAAAACAACCTTATTTGAGGGAAATATCGAGAAAAAAAGTTAGAGGCAAAAATCGCCTTTTTTGATCATTTTTCGTGGACTATAGCCCAGGATTTTAAAATGCTACTTTTTCATAAATTTGCGTTTATAAAAACTGAGTATGTCATCCTCACAGAGGCTTCAAACTGAGCGCAAATATAGTAAATATGTAAAAAACAACCTTTTGAGGGAAATATCGAGAAAAAAGTTCGAGGCAAAATCGCCTTTTTTCACCATTTTTCGTGGACTATAGCCCAGGATTTTAAATGCACTTTTTCATAATTTGCGTTTTATAAAAACTGAGTATGTCATCCTCACAGATGCTTCAAACTGAGCGCAAATATAGTAAATATGTAAAAAACAACCAACCTCTATTTGAGGGAAATATCGAAAAAAAGTTAGAGGCAAAAATCGCCTTTTTTGATAATTTTTCGTGGACTATAGCCCGGATTTAAAAATGCACTTTTATCATAAATTTGCGTTTTATAAAAACTGAGTATGTCATCCTCACAGAGGCTTCAACTGAGCGCAAATATAGTAAATATGTAAAAAACAACCTTTATTTGAGGGAAATATCGAGAAAAAAGTTCGAGGCAAAAATCGCCTTTTTTCACCATTTTTCGTGGACTATAGCCCAGGATTTTAAAATGCACTTTTTCATAATTTGCGTTTTATAAAAACTGAGTATGTCATCCTCACAGAGGCTTCAAACTAAGTTTAAATATAGTAAATTTGAGAAAAACAACCTTTATTTGAGGGAAATATCGAGAAAAAAGTTCGAGGCAAAAATCGCCTTTTTTCACCATTTTTCGTGGACTATAGCCCCAGGATTTTAAAATGCACTTTTTTCATAAATTTGCGTTTTATAAAAACTGAGTATGTCATCCTCACAGAGGCTTCAAACTGAGCGCAAATATAGTAAATATGTAAAAAACAACCTTTATTTGAGGGAAATATCGAGAAAAAAGTTAGAGGCAAAAATCGCCTTTTTTGATCATTTTTCGTGGACTATAGCCAGGATTTTAAAATGCACTTTTTTCATAAATTTGCGTTTTATAAAAACTGAGTATGTCGTCCTCACAGAGGCTTCAAACTGAGCGCAAATATAGTAAATATGTAAAAAACAACCTTTATTTGAGGGAAATATCGAGAAAAAAGTTCGAGGCAAAAATCGCCTTTTTTCACCATTTTTCGTGGACTATAGCCCAGGATTTTAAAATGCGCTTTTTTCATAAATTTGGATTTTATAAAAACTGTGTATATTATCCTCACAGAGGCTTCAAACTGAGCGCAAATATAGTAAATATGTAAAAAACAACCTTTTGAGGGAAATATCGAGAAAAAAGTTCGAGGCAAAAATCGCCTTTTTTGATCATTTTTCGTGGACTTTAGCCCAGGATTTTAAAATGCACTTTTTTCATAAATTTGCGTTTTATAAAAACTGAGTATGTCGTCCTCACAGAGGCTTCAAACTGAGCGCAAATATAGTAAATATGTAAAAAACAACCTTTATTTGAGGGAAATATCGAGAAAAAAGTTCGAGGCAAAAATCGCCTTTTTTCACCATTTTTCGTGGACTATAGCCCAGGATTTTAAAATGCACTTTTTCATAAATTTGCGTTTTATAAAAACTGAGTATGTCATCCTCACAGAGGCTTCAAACTGAGCGCAAATATAGTAAATATGTAAAAAACAACCTTTATTTGAGGGAAATATCGAGAAAAAAGTTCGAGGCAAAAATCGCCTTTTTCACCATTTTCCGTGGACTATAGCCCAGGATTTTAAAATGCACTTTTTCATAAATTTGCGTTTTATAAAAACTGAGTATGTCATCCTCACAGAGGCTTCAAACTGAGCGCAAATATAGTAAATATGTAAAAATCAACCTTTATTTGAGGGAAATATCGAGAAAAAATTTAGAGGCAAAAATCGCCTGTTTTGATCATTTTTCGTGGACTATAGCCCAGGATTTTAAAATGCACTTTTTCATAAATTTGCGTTTTATAAAAACTGAGTATGTCATCCTCACAGAGGCTTCAAACTGAGCGCAAATATAGTTAATATGTAAAAAACAACCTTTATTTGAGGGAAATATCGAGAAAAAATTTAGAGGCAAAAATCGCCTTTTTTGATCATTTTTCGTGGACTATAGCCCAGGATTTTAAAATGCGCTTTTTTAATAAATTTGGATTTTATAAAAACTGTGTATATTATCCTCACAGAGGCTTCAAACTGAGCGCAAATATAGTAAATATGTAAAAAAACAACCTCTATTTGAGGGAAATATCGAGAAAAAAGTTAGAGGCAAAAATCGCCTTTTTCGATCATTTTTCGTGGACTATAGCCCAGGATTTTAAAATGCACTTTTTTCATAGATTTGCGTTTTATAAAAACTGAGTATGTCATCCTCACAGAGGCTTCAAACTGAGCGCAAATATAGTAAATATGTAAAAAACAACCTTTATTTGAGGGAAATATCGAGAAAAAAGTTAGAGGCAAAAATCGCCTTTTTTGATCATTTTTCGTGGACTATAGCCCAGGATTTTAAAATGCACTTTTTTCATAAATTTGCGTTTTATAAAAACTGAGTATGTCATCCTCACAGAGGCTTCAAACTGAGCGCAAATATAGTAAATTTGAAGAACACAACCTTTATTTGAGGGAAATATCGAGAAAAAAGTTAGAGGCAAAAATCGCCTTTTTTGATCATTTTTCGTGGACTATAGCCCAGGATTTTAAAATGCACTTTTTTCATAAATTTGCGTTTTATAAAAACTGAGTATGTCATCCTCACAGAGACTTCAAACTGAGCGCAAATATAGTAAATATGTTAAAAACAACCTTTATTTGAGGGAAATATCGAGAAAAAAGTTAGAGGCAAAAATCGCCTTTTTTGATCATTTTTCGTGGACTATAGCCCAGGATTTTAAAATGCACTTTTTTCATAAATTTGCGTTTTATAAAAACTGAGTATGTCATCCTCACAGAGGCTTCAAACTGAGCGCAAATATAGTAAATATGTAAAAAACAACCTTTATTTGAGGGAAATATCGAGAAAAAAGTTAGAGGCAAAAATCGCCTTTTTTGATCATTTTTCGTGGACTATAGCCCAGGATTTTAAAATGCACTTTTTTCATAAATTTGCGTTTTATAAAAATTGTGTATGTCATCCTCACAGATGCTTCAAACTGAGCGCAAATATAGTAAATATGTAAAAAACAACCTTTATTTGAGGGAAATATCGAGAAAAAAGTTAGAGGCAAAAATCGCCTTTTTTGATCATTTTTCGTGGACTATAGCCCAGGATTTTAAAATGCACTTTTTTCATAAATTTGCGTATATTTGCGTATAAAAACTGAGTATGTCATCCTCACAGAGGCTTCAAACTGAGCGCAAATATAGTAAATATGTAAAAAAACAACCTTTATTTGAGGGAAATATCGAGAAAAAAGTTAGAGGCAAAAATCGCCTTTTTTGATCATTTTTCGTGGACTATAGCCCGAGATTTTAAAATGCACTTTTTTCATAAATTTGCGTTTTATAAAAACTGAGTATGTCATCCTCACAGAGGCTTCAAACTAAGCGCAAATATAGTAAATATGTAAAAAAACAACCTTTATTTGAGGGAAATATCGAGAAAAAAGTTAGAGGCAAAAATCGCCTTTTTTGATCATTTTTCGTGGACTATAGCCCGAGATTTTAAAATGCACTTTTTTCATAAATTTGCGTTTTATAAAAACTGAGTATGTCATCCTCACAGAGGCTTCAAACTGAGCGCAAATATAGTAAATTTGAAGAAAACAACCTTTATTTGAGGGAAATATCGAGAAAAAAGTTAGAGGCAAAAATCGCCTTTTTTGATCATTTTTCGTGGACTATAACCCAAGATTTTAAAATGCACTTTTTTTCATAAATTTGCGTTTTACAAAAACTGAGTATGTCATCCTCACAGAGGCTTCAAACTGAGCGCAAATATAGTAAAAATGTAAAAAACAACCTTTATTTGAGGGAAATATCGAGAAAAAAGTTCGAGGCAAAAATCGACTTTTTTGATCATTTTTCGTGGACTGCCCAGGATTTTAAAATGCACTTTTTTCATAAATTTGCGTTTTATAAAAACTGAGTATGTCATCCTCACAGAGGCTTCAAACTGAGCGCAAATATAGTAAATATGTAAAAAAACAACCTTTATTTGAGGGAAATATCGAGAAAAAAGTTAGAGGCAAAAATCGCCTTTTTTGATCATTTTTCGTGGACTATAGCCCAGGATTTTAAAATGCACTTTTTTCATAAATTTGCGTTTTATAAAAACTGAGTATGTCATCCTCACAGAGGCTTCAAACTGAGCGCAAATATAGTAAATATGTAAAAAACAACCTTTATTTGAGGGAAATATCGAGAAAAAAGTTCGAGGCAAAAATCGCCTTTTTTCACCATTTTTCGTGGACTATAGCCCAGGATTTTAAAATGCACTTTTTCATAAATTTGCGTTTTATAAAAACTGAGTATGTCATCCTCACAGAGGCTTCAAACTGAGCGCAAATATAGTAAATATGTAAAAATCAACCTTTATTTGAGGGAAATATCGAGAAAAAATTTAGAGGCAAAAATCGCCTGTTATGATCATTTTTCGTGGACTATAGCCCAGGATTTTAAAATGCACTTTTTCATAAATTTGCGTTTTATAAAAACTGAGTATGTCATCCTCACAGAGGCTTCAAACTGAGCGCAAATATAGTTAATATGTAAAAAACAACCTTTATTTGAGGGAAATATCGAGAAAAAAGTTAGAGGCAAAAATCGCCTTTTTTGATCATTTTTCGTGGACTATAGCCCAGGATTTTAAAATGCACTTTTTTCATAAATTTGCGTTTTATAAAAACTGAGTATGTCATCCTCACAGAGGCTTCAAACTGAGCGCAAATATAGTAAATTTGAAGAACACAACCTTTATTTGAGGGAAATATCGAGAAAAAAGTTAGAGGCAAAAATCGCCTTTTTTGATCATTTTTCGTGGACTATAGCCCGGATTTAAAAATGCACTTTTATCATAAACTTGCGTTTTATAAAAACTGAGTATGTCATCCTCACAGAGGCTTCAAACTGAGCGCAAATAAATGTAAAAAATAACCTTTATTTGAGGGAAATATCGAGAAAGAAGTTCGAGGCAAAAATCGCCTTTTTTGATCATTTTTCGTGGACTTTAGCCCAGGATTTTAAAATGCACTTTTTTCATAAATTTGCGTTTTATAAAAACTGAGTATGTCGTCCTCACAGAGGCTTCAAACTGAGCGCAAATATAGTAAATATGTAAAAAACAACCTTTATTTGAGGGAAATATCGAGAAAAAAGTTCGAGGCAAAAATCGCCTTTTTTCACCATTTTTCGTGGACTATAGCCCAGGATTTTAAAATGCACTTTTTCATAAATTTGCGTTTTATAAAAACTGAGTATGTCATCCTCACAGAGGCTTCAAACTGAGCGCAAATATAGTAAATATGTAAAAAACAACCTTTATTTGAGGGAAATATCGAGAAAAAAGTTCGAGGCAAAAATCGCCTTTTTTCACCATTTTTCGTGGACTATAGCCCAGGATTTTAAAATGCACTTTTTCATAAATTTGCGTTTTATAAAAACTGAGTATGTCATCCTCACAGAGGCTTCAAACTGAGCGCAAATATAGTAAATATGTAAAAATCAACCTTTATTTGAGGGAAATATCGAGAAAAAATTTAGAGGCAAAAATCGCCTGTTTTGATCATTTTTCGTGGACTATAGCCCAGGATTTTAAAATGCACTTTTTCATAAATTTGCGTTTTATAAAAACTGAGTATGTCATCCTCACAGAGGCTTCAAACTGAGCGCAAATATAGTTAATATGTAAAAAACAACCTTTATTTGAGGGAAATATCGAGAAAAAATTTAGAGGCAAAAATCGCCTTTTTTGATCATTTTTCGTGGACTATAGCCCAGGATTTTAAAATGCGCTTTTTTAATAAATTTGGATTTTATAAAAACTGTGTATATTATCCTCACAGAGGCTTCAAACTGAGCGCAAATATAGTTAATATGTAAAAAACAACCTTTATTTGAGGGAAATATCGAGAAAAAATTTAGAGGCAAAAATCGCCTTTTTGATCATTTTTCGTGGACTATAGCCCAGGATTTTAAAATGCGCTTTTTTAATAAATTTGCATTTTATAAAAACTGAGTATGTCATCCTCACAGAGGCTTCAAACTGAGCGCAAATATAGTAAATATGTAAAAAAACAACCTTTATTTGAGGGAAATATCGAGAAAAAATTTAGAGGCAAAAATCGCCTTTTTTGATCATTTTTCGTGGACTATAGCCCAGGATTTTAAAATGCACTTTTTTCATAAATTTGCGTTTTATAAAAACTGAGTATGTCATCCTCACAGAGGCTTCAAACTGAGCGCAAATATAGTAAATATGTAAAAAACAACCTTTATTTGAGGGAAATATCGAGAAAAAAGTTAGAGGCAAAAATCGCCTTTTTTGATCATTTTTCGTGGACTATAGCCCAGGATTTTAAAATGCACTTTTTTCATAAATTTGCGTTTTATAAAAACTGAGTATGTCATCCTCACAGAGGCTTCAAACTGAGCGCAAATATAGTAAATTTGAAAAAACAACCTTTATTTGAGGGAAATATCGAGAAAAAAGTTAGAGGCAAAAATCGCCTTTTTTGATCATTTTTCGTGGACTATAGCCCAGGATTTTAAAATGCACTTTTTTCATAAATTTGCGTTTTATAAAAACTGAGTATGTCATCCTCACAGAGGCTTCAAACTGAGCGCAAATATAGTAAATATGTAAAAAACAACCTTTATTTGAGGGAAATATCGAGAAAAAAGTTAGAGGCAAAAATCGCCTTTTTGATCATTTTTCGTGGACTATAGCCCAGGATTTTAAAATGCACTTTTTTCATAAATTTGCGTTTTATAAAAACTGAGTATGTCATCCTCACAGAGGCTTCAAACTGAGCGCAAATATAGTAAATATGTAAAAAACAACCTTTATTTGAGGGAAATATCGAGAAAAAAGTTAGAGGCAAAAATCGCCTTTTTTGATCATTTTTCGTGGACTATAGCCCAGGATTTTAAAATGCACTTTTTTCATAAATTTGCGTTTTATAAAAACTGAGTATGGTATGTCATCCTCACAGAGGCTTCAAACTGAGCGCAAATATAGTAAATTTGATGAACACAACCTTTATTTGAGGGAAATATCGAGAAAGAAGTTCGAGGCAAAAATCGCCTTTTTTGATCATTTTTCGTGGACTTTAGCCCAGGATTTTAAAATGCACTTTTTTCATAAATTTGCGTTTTATAAAAACTGAGTATGTCATCCTCACAGAGGCTTCAAACTGAGCGCAAATATAGTAAATATGTAAAAAACAACCTTTATTTGAGGGAAATATCGAGAAAAAAGTTAGAGGCAAAAATCGCCTTTTTTGATCATTTTTCGTGGACTATAGCCCAGGATTTTAAAATGCACTTTTTTCATAAATTTGCGTTTTATAAAAACTGAGTATGTCATCCTCACAGAGGCTTCAAACTGAGCGCAAATATAGTAAATATGTAAAAAACAACCTTTATTTGAGGGAAATATCGAGAAAAAAGTTAGAGGCAAAAATCGCCTTTTTTGATCATTTTTCGTGGACTATAGCCCAGGATTTTAAAATGCACTTTTTCATAAATTTGCGTTTTATAAAAACAGAGTATGTCATCCTCACAGAGGCTTCAAACTGAGTTTAAATATAGTAAACTTGAGAAAAACAAGCTTTATTTGAGGGAAATATCGAGAAAAAAGTTAGAGGCAAAAATCGCCTTTTTTGATCATTTTTCGTGGACTATAGCCCGGGATTTAAAAATGCACTTTTATCATAAACTTGCGTTTTATAAAAACTGAGTATGTCATCCTCACAGAGGCTTCAAACTGAGCGCAAATAAATGTAAAAAATAACCTTTATTTGAGGGAAATATCGAGAAAGAAGTTCGAGGCAAAAATCGCCTTTTTTCACCATTTTTCGTGGACTATAGCCCAGGATTTTAAAATGCGCTTTTTTCATAAATTTGGATTTTATAAAAACTGTGTATATTATCCTCACAGAGGCTTCAAACTGAGCGCAAATATAGTAAATATGTAAAAAATAACCTTTATTTGAGGGAAATATCGAGAAAAAAGTTCGAGGCAAAAATCGCCTTTTTTCACCATTTTTCGTGGACTATAGCCCAGGATTTTAAAATGCACTTTTTCATAAATTTGCGTTTTATAAAAACAGAGTATGTCATCCTCACAGAGGCTTCAAACTGAGTTTAAATATAGTAAACTTGAGAAAAACAAGCTTTATTTGAGGGAAATATCGAGAAAAAAGTTAGAGGCAAAAATCGCCTTTTTTGATCATTTTTCGTGGACTATAGCCCAGGATTTTAAAATGCACTTTTTCATAAATTTGCGTTTTATAAAAACAGAGTATGTCATCCTCACAGAGGCTTCAAACTGAGCGCAAATATAGTTAATATGTAAAAAACAACCTTTATTTGAGGGAAATATCGAGAAAAAAGTTAGAGGCAAAAATCGCCTTTTTTGATCATTTTTCGTGGACTATAGCCCAGGATTTTAAAATGCACTTTTTCATAAATTTGCGTTTTATAAAAACAGAGTATGTCATCCTCACAGAGGCTTCAAACTGAGCGCAAATATAGTAAATATGTAAAAAACAACCTTTATTTGAGGGAAATATCGAGAAAAAAGTTAGAGGCAAAAATCGCCTTTTTTGATCATTTTTCGTGGACTATAGCCCAGGATTTTAAAATGCACTTTTTCATAAATTTGCGTTTTATAAAAACAGAGTATGTCATCCTCACAGAGGCTTCAAACTGAGCGCAAATATAGTAAATATGTAAAAAACAACCTTTATTTGAGGGAAATATCGAGAAAAAAGTTAGAGGCAAAAATCGCCTTTTTTGATCATTTTTCGTGGACTATAGCCCAGGATTTTAAAATGCACTTTTTTCATAAATTTGCGTAAATTTGCGTATAAAAACTGAGTATGTCATCCTCACAGAGGCTTCAAACTGAGCGCAAATATAGTTAATATGTAAAAAACAACCTTTATTTGAGGGAAATATCGAGAAAAAATTTAGAGGCAAAAATCGCCTTTTTTGATCATTTTTGTGGACTATAGCCCAGGATTTTAAAATGCGCTTTTTTCATAAATTTGGATTTTTTAAAAACTGAGTATATCATCCTCACAGAGGCTTCAAACTGAGCGCAAATATAGTAAATTTGAAGAAAACAACCTTTATTTGAGGGAAATATCGAGAAAAAAGTTAGAGGCAAAAATCGCCTTTTTTGATCATTTTTCGTGGACTATAGCCCAGGATTTTAAAATGCACTTTTTCATAAATTTGCGTTTTATAAAAACAGAGTATGTCATCCTCACAGAGGCTTCAAACTGAGCGCAAATATAGTAAATATGTAAAAAACAACCTTTATTTGAGGGAAATATCGAGAAAAAAGTTAGAGGCAAAAATCGCCTTTTTTGATCATTTTTCGTGGACTATAGCCCAGGATTTTAAAATGCACTTTTTCATAAATTTGCGTTTTATAAAAACAGAGTATGTCATCCTCACAGAGGCTTCAAACTGAGCGCAAATATAGTAAATATGTAAAAAACAACCTTTATTTGAGGGAAATATCGAGAAAAAAGTTAGAGGCAAAAATCGCCTTTTTTGATCATTTTTCGTGGACTATAGCCCAGGATTTTAAAATGCACTTTTTCATAAATTTGCGTTTTATAAAAACAGAGTATGTCATCCTCACAGAGGCTTCAAACTGAGCGCAAATATAGTAAATATGTAAAAAACAACCTTTATTTGAGGGAAATATCGAGAAAAAAGTTAGAGGCAAAAATCGCCTTTTTTGATCATTTTTCGTGGACTATAGCCCAGGATTTTAAAATGCACTTTTTTCATAAATTTGCGTAAATTTGCGTATAAAAACTGAGTATGTCATCCTCACAGAGGCTTCAAACTGAGCGCAAATATAGTTAATATGTAAAAAACAACCTTTATTTGAGGGAAATATCGAGAAAAAATTTAGAGGCAAAAATCGCCTTTTTTGATCATTTTTGTGGACTATAGCCCAGGATTTTAAAATGCGCTTTTTTCATAAATTTGGATTTTTTAAAAACTGAGTATATCATCCTCACAGAGGCTTCAAACTGAGCGCAAATATAGTAAATATGTAAAAAACAACCTTTATTTGAGGGAAATATCGAGAAAAAAGTTCGAGGCAAAAATCGCCTTTTTTGATCATTTTTCGTGGACTATAGCCCGGGATTTAAAAATGCACTTTTATCATAAACTTGCGTTTTATAAAAACTGAGTATGTCATCCTCACAGAGGCTTCAAACTGAGCGCAAATAAATGTAAAAAATAACCTTTATTTGAGGGAAATATCGAGAAAGAAGTTCGAGGCAAAAATCGCCTTTTTTCACCATTTTTCGTGGACTATAGCCCAGGATTTTAAAATGCGCTTTTTTCATAAATTTGGATTTTATAAAAACTGTGTATATTATCCTCACAGAGGCTTCAAACTGAGCGCAAATATAGTAAATATGTAAAAAATAACCTTTATTTGAGGGAAATATCGAGAAAAAAGTTCGAGGCAAAAATCGCCTTTTTTCACCATTTTTCGTGGACTATAGCCCAGGATTTTAAAATGCACTTTTTCATAAATTTGCGTTTTATAAAAACAGAGTATGTCATCCTCACAGAGGCTTCAAACTGAGTTTAAATATAGTAAACTTGAGAAAAACAAGCTTTATTTGAGGGAAATATCGAGAAAAAAGTTACAGGCAAAAATCGCCTTTTTTGATCATTTTTCGTGGACTATAGCCCAGGATTTTAAAATGCGCTTTTTTCATAAATTTGGATTTTATAAAAACAGTGTATATTATCCTCACAGAGGCTTCAAACTGAGCGCAAATATAGTAAATATGTAAAAAACAACCTTTATTTGAGGGAAATATCGAGAAAAAAGTTAGAGGCAAAAATCGCCTTTTTTGATCATTTTTCGTGGACTATAGCCCAGGATTTTAAAATGCACTTTTTTCATAAATTTGCGTTTTATAAAAACTGAGTATGTCATCCTCACAGAGGCTTCAAACTGAGCGCAAATATAGTAAATATGTAAAAAACAACCTTTATTTAAGGGAAATATCGAGAAAAAAGTTCGAGGCAAAAATCGCCTTTTTTGATCATTTTTCGTGGACTATAGCCCGGGATTTAAAAATGCACTTTTATCATAAATTTGCGTTTTATAAAAACTGAGTATGTCATCCTCACAGAGGCTTCAAACTGAGCGCAAATATAGTAAATTTGAAGAAAACAACCTTTATTTGAGGGAAATATCGAGAAAAAAGTTAGAGGCAAAAATCGCCTTTTTCATAATTTTTCGTGGATTATAGTCCATGATTTAAAAGTGATGATTTCTAGACCCTTTTTTGTATTTAGCGGATTTTGACATGCCTTTCTTAACAAAAACACTATTTAACTAGTTTTATGCCGAAATAAAAACAATCTGAATATAAAAAGAAACAAAACAGAAAAATCTTTCTTGTTTAGCTTTCGTGGTCTATTGTCCATGATTTTAAAATTCGTTTTTTCTTAAACTAGATTTTGACCTCAAGGTCTGTGTTAACAAAAAACGTATTCAACTAGTTTTATCGAATATAAAAAAGATGGATGTAAAAAAATGCAAAACAAAATAATCGTATTTTTTTGAAAACTTTCGTGGGCTATACTCCAAGATTTTTAGACCCGTTTACAAAAACGCTTTTTACAGGGTTCATGTCGAAATATAAACAATTTGAAGATTTTTTTTTAAAAAATACAAATAAAAAAAACTTGTTTATTATTCAACATTGTGACTGATTTTCTCCGAACTTGAGTTCACATCACGATTCGTTTGTGAAAAAGCAATAGGGAAACTCCCAAGGGGATGAGTAACATTGACATTCAGATCACTTATTAGCTCCAAATCATTGTTTCCCAATTTTCAAATACTTGCGCAGAAATATAATTTTTTTATATAACTACCCTTATCTTTTTTTTACAGAAAACTCTTTTAAGACTGGGAATTGTAAAAAGAAGAAGTTGAACAAAAGCACTGAACTGTTACTGATTGTCTAAAACTTTCGTGGGTAGTGCTCAACCCGGGAAGTGCAAAATTTATTCAAAATTTAACAGTATTTCGACTACTTAAAAATTAACAAATTATAAAAAAATAAAAACACCACCTGAGCCCAAGAACGATGGTTATTTGTACCAAACACTAGCACATCGCTTTGTATTATATGAGTGTTTTGAAAAATTGAAGTAGGCGTAATCCAAAACTCGAAGCCAAACGTATGCCTTAAAACAACGTACAGTATTTTCAATTCGTTGGATTTGTTGGAAGTGCATGGTTGTGTTTACTTTTTGAAATACTTATGGTCATCAGACTTTGATTGTTTTTTTTAAAGAACTCCGATCCTCGATCTAATCCCCCTTTATTTATATTTTTTCTGTCGTCCGTGGAAATAATATGGGTTTTTTCAGAGCGATAACTTGATGGATAATAATAAATTAAATCTAGTAATTTTTCAGTATATATAACTTTTTTTTTCAAAGCTGAAACGTTGAACCCAAAGTTGAGCCTTTTGTGTCGAAAAAAGGAAAGTACATTTTTTTAATTTATTTCGTGATTAGATTTAGAGTTGAGTTTTCCTGCGGCTCAGCATAAAAAAAGGTTTTATTGGGCAAACAGAACACACAATTTTGCGAAACAATTTTCCCAACAAAATGACTTCGCGGACAGCTCATACATTCCACCAGAATAAGGAGCAGAAATGCACTGCTGACTGGCTGGAGTCCACTATGAACAGAAATCTTCATAAAGCAGTTAAATTAAACAAACTTTTGGATAAAGGAGAAGAAGAAAGTGGTATATAGGCACATTAACTTCAATCTCCACGCATACATACAATATCTTATGGGAGGAAGAGGAAGACTCTTAGTAGACAGCTTACTCTGTCACTGTCGGAATTTGACATCCAAAGACAGTTATTGGCATTCCATGTTTTTCAAACATCGTCCATAACTTGCTAAAAAAAACCCAATGAATCTATATCACGACATTATTATACAGCCAACCTCATAAATAATCTTTCCTTGAAATTCTTAAAGCGGATAAGATTTAGGAGATAGACGAGAATGGTGTTTCTTAAGAAGCATCTGCACAATAATTTGTAAGGACCTGTTAAAAGTACTATACAATCGCCTGGCGATAACCACTTATGATGACTATACATAACACTTGTTGTATTCAAAAGATTGAAGCTCTTCTTTGAATCAGCTCTCATCGCGTCAAAATTTCATTGACTGGGAACAAATGCCTTTGTCCAAGCATCTCAAAAGATTTTTATAGTTTATTTTAATCAGCACTGATCTTCTCATTAATCAAACTCAAATCGACAAAAAAAAAAGTATCATGAGCTGTTGAATATAAAAAAGCTCAATAGAACTTCCAACATCCTTGGGCAAATCCACTCCTCCGCACTAGAATACTCTAACTGGAATTACCCATAATCCGCCATTGTGTGTCGCTGTATTGTTATAGGCTAAATTGAAAAACCACTTCAGAACAAGTCCGCATCCAAATGCAGAAATGTCAGTTCTTACTCCAACATCGCTGCATCGATCACCTAAAGCGGCACATGAAATGCATCCAGCAATCACCCACTCTGCATTTCCACTTTTAATGTTATTTTTATTCTTAATTAATATTTATGAAGCCTGCGAGAGCGCAAATAAAATAATCAAACAAATCAACAAACTGTTCAACACTTTATCCATTATCGACCACTCTGGGTTGGGGGGAGTCTGTCCCGTCGTCCGACCGAGATCAAGAGATCGTGACGTTGTCTCTGAAATGTGAATAAACAAGAATCCACAATGAACTAGCGTCGCGATCTGATTTAAATCTAACTATTAGCGAGGTGCTATACTTTTAAATTCAAGCTTTTCAGATTGAGTTCTTCGAGGAAGGGGGAACCTTCTCCATGGAGATATGCTGCAGCTAAAGACGAATGCATGCATGGCCTTCAGTGTAGAGGCATGCCTCCAACATTGTATTTTGTGGACATGCTGATCAAATGAGTTATTATGGCAATTGTTAAATGTTCTTTGGAAAAACGGTGCTCTAGCGACACACTGGCGATAGAGGTTTTCCTTTGTTTGTAGCTGCTCTTTTATGATGCCTCTTGGAGCAGCGTGATGCGGGTTGGTTTTGTTTTGTCTACACTTGATCCGGTTTTTAGCGTGATCAAAGTTAGATAAAGACATTCTTCCAGGTTCGCATAATTTCGCGACATATGCCATTCTCATTTATTTTAATCAAAACAAATTTACTGATATCTTGATCGTGCTTACCTTGGTGTTATGCTGTTGTTTCTCATGGCTCTTAGCTTTGAATACGATTAGTTGGTTTCGTAGCGAGTTATATAGAAACACATGTTTAAATGCGATTACAAAATATGTCTTTAGTTTCTGAGCTTCAGCGAAAATAATTTGTTTAGTCAAGTGTTGTCTGGGGAAATTGATCAATTCCTTCAAAAGTATCAAACAAAGAACGCATAATATTCAAACCTATCAAATTTGCTTTTCTTTTAATTGTCTGTCTTTTCACGTAACATCCAGGCAATAATCATGCTGAACACAAAATTTTTTTTTTTTCAAGTTTCAGAAATAATTTAAAACAAATCATAAGTTGCTGCGAGTATCATAAGTTGATATTTGACATTTTATGAAAGCCAAAAAATAAAAATATTACTAAATTTTTTAAGTTCCCTGAAAAAAACTATAATCCATTCTTTAATGATTCGGTCTTAACATGGTTTTGGCATTTAGTTTCGTATACTCGTTGACGGACTCCATTTTTTAATCTACTTAAGAGAGTCCCCTGTTTGCACTGCACTGTTAACACTGTTTTCACGTGCAGAAGACACCGTGATCACAAAAGTTTTTGAAAAGAAATTCTTTGAGGAATACAAAAGATAACAGAATTTCTCAAAATGACTTTTAGGAATACATACGAGTAGCATTAAATTTCAAAAGATCAGTTTTGCCATTCGAAGCCAGTCATATGTGTTTATCTATGAACCTACCATCGAAGGCCAGGGGAGCTTCTTCATTTTGTTAGATGGGATTAATTTTAAACCAAAAATCCTTTCTCAAGATTAAAGTGTATTTGAAATTAACAAATCAACAGCTGCTTCAATTTTAAAAAGAATTATTAATTATAATAACAGTTCTCTTACAAATAAATTAATCTATTAATATATTAATTTGTTAATTTAATTAATACATTACCTGTATTATGTATTTACTGATAACTTTCTTTAGTTTTCTATTTAAATATTCAATATTCTGTATTTTCTGTGCATATTCCTTCTCGTTATGTTCACTGATTCTCGGAAAAAAAACTGAGGAATATTTTCTCAAATTGCTTTTTTTATTTGAAAGTACAATCCTTTCGGTTAATAATGAAAAATATTTTCGTTCAAATGGCTGCCTCGGCTGGCCATGCAATAGCCTACACGATGGGTCCAATTTTTAAGCACATTATCGATTGTGTGCAGCTCTATTTCACAAATGGCTTCACGAATTTTGTCCTTTAATGCGTCAATTGTCTCTGGCTTGTCGGCGTAACACTTATCTTTGAGGGCACCCCACAAATAATAGTCCAACGGTATCAATTCGCAGCTCCGAGGTGGCCAAACAATATCAGCTGTGCGGCTGATAATGCGATCTTCAAAAACAGGGCGCGAAACATCGAGTGTAGCTTCGGCTGTGTGGCACGTAGCGCCATCCTGTTGAAACCAAATATTGCCAATATCCTCCTCTTCAATTTTTGTGAACAAAAATTCGTTCAACATGGCCCGATAACGATCGCAATTGACTGTAACGGCCACGTCATGCTCATTGCCGCACCAAACAGTGACTCGTTTTGGGTGCATCGGCTTTTCAATGTATGCGTGCGGGTTTTGTGCCCCAAATGCGACAATTTTGCTTGTTTACATACCCGCCAAGATCAAAATGAGCTTCATCTGAAAAGATGATTTTTTTGGCAAAATCGGCATCTTCTGTAAGTCAATCGCAGGCCCACTTAGCGAAGCGAAAACGCTTTGGATGTTCAGTTGGCTTCAACTCCTGAACCAATTGGACTTTGTATGGCGTCATACCAAGGTCTTTATGCAAAATTCGTCTCAATGATGTCTCCGAAATGTTCAATTGTTGAGAACGACGGTGAATTGATGTTGATGGCGCTTCACGCAGACTTTCTGCCACAGCAGCAATATTTTCGGGTATACGCACTGTTTTTGGCTTTTCACGCTTTGGTTTATCGACGAGGATGCCAGTTTCTTTCACTTTGTTCACAAGATAACGAACATACAGAGCTGACGGTGCTTCTCTTCATCCGTACGCAATTTTCGCACACATTCTGCAACATTACCATGATTTTCAAAGTAATTTCGCAATATTTCCCAGCGTTGACAAGCGTATACACAACCATATTCGTTCAGCAGAAGGATAAAACTAATTATCTGTAAAATCAGACATGAGCTAAGTGTTACCATACACGAAATAAGAACTAGTTGAAAAAAAAGTTAGATGGCGGACCTCTTATAAAACTATGTACAACAATCTTTTCATGCACTTGTATATTATGTATGAAAAATAAAATATGTCTATTAGTTTTCTTACTACTGCTGTTGTTGCTGCTATTGTCACCCACATCATACACATAAGCTAACTTTCTTGTGAGCACTATTTTAAATCTTACTCGCATTCTTCGCATATAATCCAACATAAATAATCTATTCTGACGAAGAAGACAGCTCATCGGAGTTTGTTATGGTCTGCACTTTCGGTTTTGTCCTGTTTTTAAAAGAAATACTAAATTCTTAAATAAAAAAAGAATGCATGAGTATTGAAACTGAACTTATTATGCACATTGTGTCAAATTTAATGTTATCATTTGAATAATATTTACCTAAAATTATTGTTATTGTTAAGTTCAAATGCTACTTTAATCAATTAACTAAACTCAATGCTCTGGAAAACATTTTTGTTTTGTTGACCTCCAGACATTTCTCGTTTTTCAGATAAGAAGCTTATGTTTTTTTTTTGTTTTTGGTTTTTATGTTTAACAGAATAAACTCTTATTTACGAGCGTTAACTGTTGAAAGTCAGATAAAATCCAAACGGTTTGTTGTTAATGAAGAATAAGGAACAGATACATACATGCAGTGCAAAAAAAAATTAACTTGGCCACTCAAATAAGGAGAGTGGTTCCTAAAAAGCTTAGATGACTTAAAATTTACAAACTGTTATAGAGTATTAAAATACAGGTTATGAGCTGAAAAATTAAAACAGCTGAAACTTGCTTTTATCACATTCAAATGTCTACGTCGGTAACAACAACTTTTGCATCCTGCAAAAAAGGTTTTTTTTTCCGAAAGGGGGTTTTGGCCGGGTAAATATTTTATAAGGATATACCCGGCTAGTAGCCTCGAATTGACTTTATTTTATAACTTTGGGTGTATCTAGATCTTTCGAATTTGTAATATTAGAATGGAAAGCTACAGAGTTAAAATAAAATATTAAAATTCGTTATTCTCTCTAGGTTAAGTGAGACCAAAAAAAATATTTTTCACCTTCTCACAAAGGTTCCGAAAGACTATGCAATTAAACTTTTTAAGCCTTACCCGGCTAACCATATGCCTTGAGATCGCAATTACCTATTTAATTCCCGTAGTAACTCAACAAAAAGGACGTAATTTTTCAAGTCAGTCAGATAAACAGGCGGAAATGTGGGCAAAAATGAATTCTATATAGTTTTAATATTTACACTATTTTCGGAACCTCCTAAGTATTTGAATCTTTTGAATATATATGACATGAAAAAGTATTCAAAATCCAATAAAATGAATATTCCATCGATAAGCTTTATAAATTTAATCCTTTTTCGAGTGCTTTATATGACGTAGTCAAGGAGTTTCTATTTATGCATGTCGATTGGACTATTTTAGTCATGTAAGCCTTCAAGTTTAATCAGCTGCAAGTATAAAGCAAAGTTAGTTTCAGCTAATGGTTTGTTAAATTTAAAAGCTGGAATTGCAATCACTCGACGGCAAAATTCCTCATCGACTCTTTATGACTATTTGGATAACTCTGTTTTGCGTTCTCAATTCATTATTGCTAATGGATCAAATGGTATTATGAAAGACGAACGAAAATAATCTCAAATCTGGATCAGTATGAGTTATATTAACATGATTATCTATATATTAGGCAATCGTCCACTGGAAAAACCGAGATAATCCTGAAGCTATTTTAAAAACTATAGGAGTAAAAACTGCTTAGTTACTAGGATATTCTGTAGACGTAAAAAAATAATAAATAAAGTTCGTACCTAATTTGAGTTAAGTAGAGTTCCATAAAGAACAGGTAGTTTAAAGTAGAGTTCCATAAAGAACAAGGTTGAACTGAATATGCACATTGTGCACATTAAGTTGTTATCATATGAATAATATTTACGAAAAATTATTGTTATTCAAGTTCAAATGCTACTTTAATCAATTAACCAAATTCAATGCTCTAAAAAAGCATTTTTGTTTTGTTGACCTCCAGACATTTCTTTTTACGCTCGTTTACAGATAAGAAACCCACTTTTTTATAAGTTTTTATGTTCAATAATTACATTTGATTTTTTGAGCATAAATTGATAAATTTAACGCGAGCACAATCAAATAACTAAAATTTGATAAATTGACTGATGAAAATAACAGGTTAGGGTATGAAAGGGACTGGGCTCATATATTTTCTAAAATATCATTCCTTGGAAAAAATAATCATTTCCTTAGTGCTTGACAAAGTTACCACGTAAGCCTTCGGGACCACGGAGCGATTTTCTTATTTACTTAATCATTTATTTAAATTTATATAATTTCAACAACTTTTCATAAGCCTAAACACGTGCCCATGAATTGATTCCGATAAACCAACGTAATCTTAGCTATTTAGCTGGTAATTGGTTGCTTATAGACTTACTTAGAAAAGGCTAAGTGTGTTCTTTGATTACATTAACCAGTATCCTGATGTACAAATCATGCTAACTAAAATGCTGTAAAAACGCAGGGCTTATCTGATTTAAGAATTCTTATATTTTTGAAGAATGTATCTTAAGTTTGCCACAATTTATATTGCTATTACTCAAATCTAGGAGTGTTTTGCGATATCACATCAAAAATCATAAAACTTGAGCCGATTTCTACGGTGAAAGGAATAAATAGTTTTCATTCGAATTGCGCTCACAAACGATTAATTTTTTTTTACGGAATTTATCAGGAATTTTTAAATTTCATTCTTAACTACATTTTTGATTAGATCTGTTTAGGCTTTGAACTTAACCGCCCTTATGTAACAAAGGCACATAAGCAGTTTTAAAAAACATTTTTACTTTTTTCTTTGAAATTTTCAAGAGCTGATATTTGCAGTTTAGAGAAATTATTTAAAATTTCTGCGTTGACCAGCCTTGAGTTCGAATCTCAATCTGAAGATAAATGCCATAATATTGGAATAAGTATCAAATGGACACATTTAATCAGTAAAGTAAGACGAGCATTCAATATACAAAGGCCTTGGACATAAAAAATTGCAACAAGCAATTGAATAAGGAGTTTTTTTTCTATATTTGTACGTACAGCATTCATAAACATTGATAATTGTACCAATTTTTGTTTAAAAACAAATAGTGCACTATTTATGTATGTACTACATTTCTTTGTATTTGTATGGATCACCCTGTAAAATTTAAAAACAAAAATTATTGTAGGAGGTCCAGCTCCAGCTTATCATTCTTCGAGCTTCAGCAGTTGTAAAACCAAATCTTACTAGCAAAACGGCGCGCTCGTTTAACTCAGCGTCGCATATCATCCCATTCTAAACGCAAATACTCCTGCTATTAAACCAAATCTAACATCTTTATTAATTTCATTAATAAACCAACCAACCAACCAATTGTGACCCAATGCAAGTCGGCGGCAAGAAAAACATTTGAGCCACACATGCGCAAGATGAATTTTTTTTCCCCAAAAATTAAAATAATAAAACTTTTCATAAGTGCACAATACTTTCCGCATAAAATCTTTCATAAATTCATTTTGCAAATAAAACAAAAAAGAAAAAATAAAATAATAATTTGCACACCGCGATCTGCGAACCCAACCAAAAGAGATAGTTGTTGTTCTCAAAGCAAATATACGTGCGACTAGCAAGCAGCGACTACCACAACGATCATCGCAGTCACACCACCAACATCGCTAACCAGTTCTCCTCAAGCAAAAGCGTTCCAAAGCCCACTCTGCCGAACCAACAAAACGATCATCATAGCTTCCATGATCAGCCAACGATCTGCAAGCAGTCAATGCCGAGTAAAAAGCTGAAGTGATCGGACGAGCTTCTCCGTCTCGAGGTGGAGTGTTACCAAATTTCTTATTTATTTATTTATTCCGACATTATTTATTAAAAAAAAAACAAAACCTTTATTTAATTAATAAAAAGCAAAAAAAAATTATAGAGAAAAATAAAGAAAAAAAAATATCTTAAACTAAAACATCAACTACTGCGCCCACGAGTTTCCTTATCAATGTGAAAATTTACAAAGTAAAGTATCTTAATCTGTTATGCTCATCGAATGAACTTTGTTCCTTTGACTGATTGCAACAAAAAAAAAAATATGTAACAAAAAAAAACTCTTAAGTGCTTTTATTTATTTATTTATTTATTTTCCATCAAAGTGCAAGTGCAAATATAAAAACCAAAAAAATTAATCAAAAACAAAATAAAATAAACAAAGATAAAAAAAAATAAATTAAAATATAATTTTCTGATATGAATCGAATCTCAAGCATAAGTGTTAATACCCCAAACCACGCGAAAAGTTATCAACAACGCAAAAGTCAAACTTATCCGCACCTGAGACTCTAAACGAAAATAAAATCCAATACAAGGAAAAACAACATCCAATATTTTAACGAAAAAAGTCAAACATTTTCGACAGCAAAACAAACTATCTAGATACAGTTGTAGTGTATATGTGAGAAGAAGAGTGGTGGAAGAAGAACACCAACTAACCAAGCTTGGAGCAGGGCCAAAGAAGACGGCGAAAAGTACAAGAAAATTAACACAACAGAAATGGATTACGATAAAATGTACTTTCCCAAAACTGAGGTATGAAAAGCTTTTTTAGATAATTTATTTTTTTTTCTTTTAACATTTATTTAAGGCTTTGTATATTTTTAGTGGTTTTATTTTCTGTTATCAAAATATATGAGCTACATTTTTGAATGAACAAATTATTGTTTCGGAACGCACAATCTTTTTTTGTATTTTTTTTTTTTTTGGGGGTTCGAATGTCAAAATTATTGATTAGGTTCTTTTCTTTGTTAAATGGACTAATATTGATAACCTCTGGCCGATGATTAGTCCAACCGCATATTATATTATTTTAAGGTGGGCTTTGAAAAAAGATCACGGATAATCTGCTGACAAGAAGAGCCCGCAATGATAATAAATTCTAGCTAGTTTCTGAACTAAATGCTGATATTTTAGACGTCAGACCTATGAATTTGATATGAACAAAAATAAGGGGTATGTTTAAAAAAAAAATCGGCAACTAAGCTGATAACCTAGCCTAAATTTATTCACTTAATGAATTGAAACTGATTGTGGAAGATGTAGATTGGGTCAACAAAATGCTGCTCCATTTCGGTATTTGAATATTAATAGTAAATATTTATGTATGAGTCACTTTGGAAAAAAGTGTGTTGACCTGGCAGCACTTTGGAAAATCAGGATAAGGGTTTTCACTGGCATTTGTATTTCGTGCGCTGAGCCTCGAAATTTGATTGATAAGGGATATGTAACCCAAAATTTGGTTGGGCTCGTCTGATACCTCCCTTTTCGGAAACCTTACCAAATGCAGTTTCGTCAAAACTCTATACTCTCCAAGTTATGTTTGAAACGAGCCTTAGTACGTCTCATTCTGCCTTCTTTTGGTAACCATAAAAATAAATGCTTCTACAATCAACTCGCTTACATTCATTTTAAACGTGTTTGATGTCTTCCAGCACACCGAAGATATTGTCCTGGAAGAATACCGAATTAATTCATCTATTCTTATGACCGTGATCCTTCTAATTTTTTGGTTCTTCTCCGTTCGTCTTACTTAATGGAATTGCTTTTATACCACCCAAGTGGGATTTCCGCCGCATAGGAGCTTGGCAAATCGCCTTTAAACCTGAGCTTATCAGCTTTTTCCTGACTCTTGATGACAGTGTGACCCGGGACCCACCATAGTCAGAAGTGGTTCTAAATGTATGCCTTAAAAATTTTTTGACAGCTTGGGATCAGTTTCGATTTGATTGTGCAAATTGAGGAGAAGAAAACCAAACCCCGTCTGGTTGAAGGTCTTTGAATCATTCAAAAACATTCAGATATGATTACCCTCATAATGCGCTTTACACAAAGTGAGCAGAAAGATGACATGAAGAATCGAACGATTTTGTAATGGGTTGAAACTCAGATGTATTCTCATTCGGGAAGGCTTAAGTCGTATGGAACTTCAGTACAGTGAAGACTTCTTCTGTAATAAGTAAGACCTGCTATAAAAATCAAGCAAGTACCTATAATTTAGAAGCCTATTTTAAACTCCTACTTAGAAGTACATTTTTGTAATTTTTCGCTGATCTATATAAACGTTAGTTAACCCTAAGACCTTGATCATTTAAGACCCTAATTTTGAACTGTCCAGAACATTTACAAGCTATCATGAGCCTGACGAAGGCCATTTTGCAGATAACCTTAAATCTGGCATTAAGATGGTTGCTTTCCAAAAGCTTGATGCTTGTTTAAATGTAGATTTTGGTCAAACATGAGCCCCAGAATATTGACCATGATTGCATTCACTGTTGACTATCTGCTGTGTCCAATGATGTTGTTTATTGGACTGCATAAACCATAAATTTAGTAAACTTATTTTAACATAGAAAATTAAAATGTCATGGAATATTTAAGGAACTTTACACTTTAAGACTATAAAAGTATGTTTGGAATAAGACTAGATTAAAAAAATAAGTTATCCTGTCAACAAACAATTTGCGAAATTTATTGAATCAGCAAAAATGTAGGTACGGATTTCCGTTGATTTACTTAAAAGAAATATCAACAGAAAAATAATAACCTAATAACTTATAAATAGACTTCATTTAACCCAGAAAAGAGATATTTTTACCTAGAAGAAACTATCTGTGTTAGACTACTTTTCCCATAAATAGTCGTTTGTTCTAATAAAAATAAGTCAAGCCATCTCTTAAGGAGACAAAAAACCCATCATACTGTCGATGATTTAATTATTTACTAATAGAAAAAGTTGTTTCTTATTTATTTGTGTCTAACTTATACAACCGCGCATCAGTGCACCATTGCACCATTGCACTGATGCAGCGAGACACCAGCTAGTGCAAACCGAGACACAGTCATGGAATAGCCTATAAAAAGAAAAGTGGGCCAATGGAGTAAGAATCTCAACGTTGCACTTAGATTCGCGGCATGATGCTCCGGCGCGGCGGCGGCGGCGCAATCCAGTCAACCATTCAGTCGCCAAACAAAAAAAAAAAAATTAAACACATATTCGAGTGTAAAGGAAAGACATCAGTTTTAGATGGCACGATCATCATTATGGCCAAGATCATGGGCATCACTATTATCATTGTTGTCGCCGTCGTCGTCGATGTCTTCCTTTGGGTCTTCGTCTTCGTCGTCACAGGCAACATTATTCGCGGCTTAGATTGCGGTGTTGCCTCAAAAGTGGCGTAAGCCGGTAGGCTGTGTCTTTTTATGTTGCATGTATCACTGTGTTCCTCTGTGATATTGAAAAATGCGTACAACACTTGCTGCCTAGCTTTGAATATGTATCTTTAGTAGCAGCTTCACTATCAAGGTTGTTAGATTTTTAAAAAAAATTCCAATTGGCCAAGTAAAGCCATCCGTCGCAGACACATAAGAAAGTTTTTCAGTCACTTTTTTTTCGTGTTGCTCGGCACTCTTTTTCTGCGAGTTACTTTCGGTAGGCTATCGCGAATGCGATTTGGAAAAAGGAGAGACAGAAAAAAGGAGACACAAAGAATAAGCCAACAAACGGTTCGAGTTTCTTGTAAATCTCAAGCAATCAAGCTTAAACAAAAAAAAAAAGAGAGCTTGTAACTTGTTATATTCCGTAATATTCTCCCTCACTCTTCTAATTGACCAAAAAACGACAATTTTTCTGACCAGTTTTATTATGGTCCGGCGATCATTTTATTGCGACAAAACATACACATTCATGTGAGTGCGAAATCGGAAAAATGAGGTCTTAAATGGAATTTTCCTCATTTATTTATTTATTTATTTTGTTTTTTCAAATTGTTAGTCGCCAAATTTTCCTTTGTTATGAGGAAAGGTGTGCCTGTGGGTATAACAACGTACTCCTTGATGTCTGTCTTTTATTTTCCCAGTGCCTCCTACGCGCGTCGTGATTAGAATTATTATGAAGTCAATCGAATTCACATGATACAAAGATACTTCTGTTTGTTTATTGTTGGTTCTTGGAATTCTTAAAAATAAAACTGATAATGGTCGGGGCTACTGTCGAGTCGCAGTCTATCTAAATTGTTATTTATTATGAAATCGGCAGTAGGAAAAGAAAATGCCATTGGAAAGATATTAGGCTGGTAGGATTTGTTGCATATTCAGTGTTGTCTCTTGAGATTGGATAGACGTAGTACTTAGGCGGACGGTTACACACGAATTGAGTTGTATTTTTGTAAAGGAATTTGCAATAAATTTGAATAGAAATGTATAAGCCGTAGGCCCGTGCTGCAGTGGGTTATAATGACTTTATTCAGTTGGGGAAAAAGTTTTCAATTGTGAAGCATTTTTCTTTTATTTTGAGTTTTGTAAAACTTTTGATATTACGCTTTTGTTAATCCGAAATTATCAGTTTATCTTTGTCTTTTCCTTCCAAGATTTTCTATGCTTATACAAGTGATTTGTTTTCAGAAAATAAAGTAAAGAAATCTAGAAAAACAATATTAAAAAAAAACATCTACCATCAAATTTCCACAAAATGTACACAAAAGACCCTAACCATGTTTGGTGAATTTCTCAAAAGACTGCAGGACGTACATTATTATTGAGCCCTTATCCAAATTCGAGATCTTTCTTGGTACCTCTTTAAATAGAACACTTCTAGTATGGAGAGATAATTGATGACCGTCCTAAGCTTATTGTTCAGTTCTGGTATTTTTTACGACGAGTGATTGGCAACTCTCCAATGAGTTCAACTATCACGATAAAGCTTCGCATGGCGTTTGGAATCGCCTAGAAATATTTCTTAAATTGATGAACCCATCATTCACAAAGCTTTACAAATCCTATCTTGTGAGTTTTTCAAATTCAACATTGACATCAGTACTTCAAACTTTTTCTATTTTCGAAAATAACCAAAAATTAGATACATTACTGGTCCATTTGCCACAGCTTTGAATCGGCGATAGTACTCTGACGTAGTATGTGGGCGCCTTGCCTGATTTCTACTAATATTTCTAAGTTCGTCAAAATATTGGTTCATGAAAGATGTCATTTGTTGCTACGGCACTGATAGCTTCAAAAGGAGCAAATTGTTCTTTCTTGTTTATCAACTAATGCCGAATGTAATACTGTGAACTAAGCGAATGCAAAAAAAAAGGAATAAAAATTTTTCGTACCATTTCGGACTCCAGCCCTGGTAACGAACACATGAGCTTCTTTTTGCTCTTCATTCAAAAAACAGATTTTTTTATTTCAAGTTCCGAATTCTGTTACCTGTGGTAAATTTGAAAACCTTTCGAGAATACTCTTCGAAAGTGGTATCATATTCTTTTTTTTTTTTTTCATTATTGTAGCTAAATATATACATAGAAAATTTTTGAATATTCCACTTACTTCTAAAAAATGTTACTATTTACAATCAAATATTATTATCACAGAATAATATTAGGTTTGAAGGAAAAGCTACAAGAAAAACCTTCTTAATAAAAACAAAAGAGAAAAAAAACAATATGCAACAATAATAATAAATAAGTAAAAAATATACTGTATTTTTAAACAACAGGGTTGAGAGAAGGAGGAAATTCAGGATCCTGACTCATGATATTTCTGGAACATAGAGTTTTCCTTATCACAATGAATACATAATATCAATCAGTGAATAGATTCGTACATATAAAAGTAAGTAAATCTATAAACAAATAAATAAAAAATAATAAATTAATACATAAATAAATTAATTAATTAATTAATAAATAAATAAATAAATAAATAAATAAATGAATAAATGAATAAATAAATAAGTATATAAATATATAGTTAAATGAATAAATTATCACAAGTTTAGTTAGATTGCTAGAACTGAAACTGTTGTATCCTTCAAATAATTTAGTTATTCTCGATGATATTTTTTGGTCGAGAAATGCCATGGTAGGTTCAGAATCATTTTGAGGACATTATTTTGAGCTCTCTGCAGTCTTATGATGTGGGAATTCGCACATTTTCCCCATACAGGTGAACCGTACAAAAGTATAGCCTGAAAGATTGCTTTAAAAAAAAAATATTCGTGTACTCAATTTTCTGGTAATTCTTATATTTGATTTGTGGCAAGAAGATTAAAAACATGAAGAATAAATGAAAATGATATTTATTTTTCAAAATGTTTAAAAAAACTCAGAGGAGACATGTTTTTTTTAAAGATCTTTTGTTGAGTCACAAAGAAGCGATTTGCATTTGCAACAAAGATGTCTTTTCGACTATTTTTGTATGTGTTTGGTAATTTCCTTTTGAATATATAAAGTCGAATTTTTATAAACTTTTCTGGCTGGTAGATTTGCGGCATTATATTTTATCTCCTTAAGAATTTCCGGTGCAAGAAAACCAAGCTACTGAAACGTATCTCCTTGGACAGTGAATTTAGCCCGTGGCGATGAATGAATCATATATTGAGCTGCTGTTAAAACCAAAGTGATTGCAGTACAAGGTTGTTTTAAATAAAACTTGTTATTTCTTTCTGTTTGGGTTTAAAAGCAAATGTACTGCTTAACATGAGTCATGCGGCATGAAGGCTGAAAGTGATGTTACTAAATGTCATTAGCAAAAAAAAAATGTTTATATTTTTATTGTTTATCCTGTGAGTTGTTCACCAAGTTATTAGTTTTTAGCTTTTTTTTTTATTGTTTTATTGAATTTTTTATGGAATTATGGAATTAGGTGCAATGGGAATATTCTGAGAGATATTTTTGAGCAATCGTACGTTCATGATGTTGAAAAATCGTTGTCAGTTGTGCAGATCTACCTTTTTGCTACTCAAGATAAATTATTTAAAGAGGAATGAGTGGAGCAAATGAAGAGACATGAATGCTAAAAAAATTCAAGGAGCATGAATTATAATCCTGCTTGAAACAGGTCCGTTAGTTTTCTTAAGGTGATCTTTTAATGGAGACGGAAAAAATTACCTTACATCATAATATTACAAAAAACATGTTTTTCATTGATTAATACAAAAAATAAGTGAACATCATTTAAAAAAACTATTTGGTTTAACAGAAAAGTGAAATACTATAAATTGGTCCAAGAAAAGTGTTTTGATGTTTTTCTAACAATCTTGAGCTCTCCGAAGCATACAAAAAAGCTTAGAAAAATGCATTTATAGTATTTTTTTGCATAATATCTTTTTTTCGACCTGCCTTAATTTTTCGCCCACTGGCCTATGGCGCACTTGATTCGATGTACTCAAAATGGTGTCCTTTAACCAGAATTTTTTGGACATAATTTCAAGTATTTCCACATAAGTCTTTTCGTGATGGAAGCAAAACAGAACTCGTATTGAGTTGATTTCGACTTATTTGAAATCAGTCAGTTCGCAGTATTTTTTTTAGTTGATATGCTAACAGTTATCTTTGTTCATATAATATAGACTCAAATTAACTAAAATACTTGTTGGCATTTTGTGAGTTAAATAAACGAATCATCTGCTACGTCTCGAAAATGACTTCAAATGCAATGGCATTGGTTTAAATGAATATTCATATTATATTGGGGATCCCACATCCTCGATTAATTTAAGTGTTTACCACAGCAAAAGCTAATGAAATATCATTAAATCGAGTAAATTTAAGTTAATTTCTAATTCTTATTTCATATGACTCACACAGGGATGGCAAACTTCTTATTTTTCAAATCACACTCACTAAAAATCCCCAAACAAAATTTTACCTCATAGGGGTGGATATTCCATCAATAAATGCCATAAAAACTCTCTCCCTTGCAGTTTCGCATTTTCAGAAAATTCAAATGGAATTGGAAATTCCATTTCCCTAATGCCGCACTCAACTTAAAAAAAATCTTTCTTAATTACTAAACTAACAATTGAAACAAAGAAACTTTATATTAAAGTCAACAAATTACAACTTAACGAAACAAAAAACAACTTCTGACCTAAGTGTTCGGTGCTTTTCATCAGCGCAGCATTTTGCAATTTGTGTTTTCATCACGCGATCATTTTGATCAAGTCTCCACTTGACGCTTTGCGCCACGCCACACCACACTGACACTCTGTGCCTTGCCAAGTGTGCTGATTTTTCTTTTATTTATTTATACAATTTCAGGTGAAAATCTGTGAGTAAAATGCAGTTGTGGGTCGGACGACATTTTTGCGTTTTTACTAAAATTAGATAAAACACATCATCGTTAATTGCTGGCCATTAAAATGTGACAAATGAAGTGTTGTCAAAAGCATCATCACGTCAAGTTGCATTGTCAACAATCATCGTGAGCCTTTTGAAAGGCTTTATCTCGTACAAATGTCAGAGAATAGAATACGTTTGCATATGTTGGGAGGAGAGAAAGTAAAGTCGTTAGCCTTGAAGGTTGTGTCTGCACTTTTAAAGTAATTAAAATCGATTAGAAATAATCATGCATGATTTAAAATAAAACAGAAGCGTGCAAATCATAATAATCGAATCAATGACAGCTGTCAGAATAAGAACCAGAAATGTGGGCTGACTCTTATGTTTAAACTTAAATCGCCTCCGGGTAATGTTGGTTGTGAGTTCGTATCTTTTGGTTCTATTATTTAAAGTAAAAACGTCAGAACGACGGACGGATTGAATCGAGCATGAAAAGGCAGTACAATTATTGGTCTTTTTATTATTTTACCTTTGGCATTTGTGTAACACAAAGCGATATCGCATGTTCTTCGATTCGATATCGAAAAACGAGATATACGAAAAAACGAACAGCAAAAAAAAATATATAAGAAAACACCTGAAGCTAACGTCTCTGGATTGAGAACCCTTACGAATGGCTTTCAGACTTCTTAGGCTTGTTTGTTGTGCTGGCTTGCCTTTCAGTCGTGCTGTCTTTGAAGAGATTTTTCATTTTATCACCGACCTTGAGTAGAATTATTAACAACTTCAGCATAAAATGTTGCCACACTGGTTTTGCTGTCGTTGTTTGAATTTTATTTTCAATGCTTGGTAGCCATAGGGTAGTAATTTAGATCAAGTGTTGAATACGCGTGTATATTTACATAATTCTTTTTTTTTTTCTCTTCTATTCAAACTGATTTTTTGTTTTCTGTCAAACATATATAGCCTGTATATTGTATAGGAAAAACAAGAGCTTGCTTCGATTTTCTGGTTGATTAGAATCGTATAGGAGAAGTCAAAATGACAGATAATAAAATAATTAAACATTTGCATGGGTGTAGACTGTAGACTTTGAATTACCGCGCGCGGCGACAATTTTTTATATTTTTTTTTTTACAAATTAATAATCCGCGATACATGTGTCAAAAGGTTCTGGATTATGAAAATGTTGGGAAAATAAATTAGGTAGACAGAATGGTATGAGGAAATGTGTCTCTCTTTCTGTGTAATAACAATTGGGTGGGTATTGAATAAATATTTTATCTTTGTTTTTTTGCAGAAATTTAAATGATCACAGTTTTGTACCCAGTTGTTTAGAGTCGTTGTTTCTTGTTTTATTGCTTGCAAAGATTAATGGATTAGAATAGAGAACAAGGATTTGTAGGTGGTAATAGGATTAGAGCTGAATGACTTAGTGAGATAGAGGGCGGCACGTGTAATGAACAAGTTGGTTGATGTTTCCAAAAAGGAAATGTCGAATTTATTGCTTAAGAGATAACAAAATCCGTTGGGTAATAATACTTCCTTTGAGATTTACATCAGGTCAAACGAGTTAAGTGTGATTTAACCAGTTGTGGGTGCTTTCTTAAATTGATGGAAGCCGACCGCATGTGTAAAAGTTGTTTTGTGTTCTAGTAAAGATTTAATTACTTAAAGGTATTGAACTTTTTACAATTGTTTAATAGATTTTATGTCTTTCGAAAATGAGAATTAAGAGCGCAATTAATCGAGGTGTTCTGAGAAACTCTTTTAATTGTTCATTTAACTGATTTATAACGAAAAAAAAAAATCTTTTTTCCTCAACTTAACCTTTTGAAAATTTTGATTGGAATGACTCAGCTCTGTGACGCATCATGAATATCGTACTGACCTTTGTAAAATTATTCACTGGGCAAGAATTTAAACTGTAAATATTAGCTATTGAAATACGTATACAAATTTTTGTTTGAACTTCATCAGAAAAGAATCCATTGAATGAAGGAGTAGTGAATCCCGGTGAACATAAGGTTCTGTTTTCAGCTTTGGTAAAAGATGTAAATCACAACTTTTTTAAACAAGAGCTTTTATGTATATTTTGTGGTCAGTTTTTTATAAGAAAACCACACAAAACATTTTTCTTCAAAAATTAACCCGCCACTTAATTCGAAAATGTTTTTTTGGGAACTTCATTTTGGTTTTCTTTTCAATATTAATTTTGAAATGTGAATTTTTATAATTGCATGTTAAAACGCTTTTTGTGGCTTGTAACAATTACCACTTTGCACATTTGGTCACAAATTGTGTTAACGCCTACGTGACTGACTCATGAGTAACAATTCAAAACGCTAAGTTGAACGAACCCGATAAGACAATACTAATTGTTGCTTTGTTGAGTAATAAATTGATTTTTTTATTGTTATATAAAGTTTGTACAAACCATGAGGTTAGTAATACAACAAAATATTGGCTGAATGATTGCATCGGCTCTGCCTATGCAGATATAGCGTCCCTGATAATATTTATAGTACATGCATTTTAGATGGAGCATTGCATCGTCAGTCCAAAAATTGCACCAAACTCACAAAAAATGTTAGCATAATAAAACATGATTTAATTCATTAATTATCACCTGTTTCCGGCATGTTGGTTTCAATTCTTTTGCTAACTTTAACTCACAAGCTTGTTAGATGGATCTTGAATCAAATGCGTTGTAAAACGTTTGCAAAAAAGGAAAAGACCGATTTCTAGGAAAATCGACCGACTTTGAAAATTGTATAGAAATCGATATTTCAAACACAGTTACACTCAGTTACAACACCGATCTTGTAAGCCGACCTTCTCGGACAAAGAATTGAGTTTTACTTAGTGGTGGCCGTGGTGTTGTGAATACTCAATCGACTTTTCATGTTGGGCTCAGCCAGAATAGCCTGGAAGAAATCTTCAGAATCCAAGAAGAGGAAAGCTTCCGAAAGAATAGAAATATCATGGCCTTTTGTTTCAAATATTTGTTTTTTTTATACCATTGTATCTAAAAAAGAAATTCGCATATGTTTTTTTTTTTCAATTTCCAATCTTGTCTTTGTTGAATACGTGAATAGGTGAATCTTTCTAGATATATGGACTACGAGTTGGGTTTAATTTGGCGAAGTTACGCTATCCAAAACTCAAAAGTAACAACAACGTGCATCTGATTAAGTATCTGGTTAATTTCGAAATTTTTTGTATGTCCTTACCATACCACGATGGGGTTGCAAAGTATTCCAAATGTAAAGTACAAAAAAGGCAAATAAATGACATTGTATGGCTTCTGTTATCAAGATTGACAGTGATTTAATTTGATGTAAACATGTCATATTGTCAGTTTACGTCACAAGTGACAGAAGAAAAAAAATGTATATCACTTTTTTTTACAATACTAAATATTAAAACATTACTTTTTTCTTGTAGTAGAGTTCCATTCAATAGGTCAGGAAAACCCTTAAAATTCTAAAACACAACCCTTTTGGTTTTCTCTTGAAGCTAAGGCGAGTGTCATAGAGATTCTGATTATTTCTTCGCACGATTTTTAGAATATTGATAAGTTCCATCAAAAATAAATTAAGTCCAAACAAAAAAAATACGATAACTTACTGATTACTGATTACGACAGATCGATTTTCAATATAATCAGATTCATTGTTAAAATCTCCTGTGATTTCTAGTCATAAAACATTTTGTCTGCCATCTATTTTTAACTTCTAGTCTCGACTTCCTCCACAACACTAAAGACCTTGTAAAACAGTGTAGAAAACCAAATTCAAATTCAAACAGCAATCGTATATTGTGAAATATATATTTCTTTGTCGCTCCCATTTTCAACGCACACAAGTTATCCATATTACCATTCAATAGTTTCCATGTTAATGTCAATTGCCAGCAGCAAGTCACGTGGTCCTATAGATTCTCAAGTCCACAAAGAACCTTTATTATTGCTTTCTGCAGAGCAAACCTTGCACAATTGCCTCTCTGATAAAATAAATGCCGATTTAAATCAAACGAACCCAGTTCAAGCCCAAGCCCATTTTTTCATACCTTCTACGAGCAAAGATTTTAATCCACAAAAATTGTAAACAAAAAAATTATAAATTCATAATAAGTCGTGCTGGCTGCCTTGTGTCGAATGGCGGACTGCCATTGACTGTCACAATTCCACGCAGCTGTTGAGCGCAAATGCGTGCGCCAACGACCACTCTTGGGTCTTCATACTAGCAAACGACGAGGCCATCGTGATCTCCCGCACTATTGACAATATAGCAACATGTAACAGCGAAATAGTTATTAGTACTTTTTCCGCAGGAAAGCGTAGGTGGATCAAAATACCAAAAACTTAATCAAATTGAATATAGTTTCGTTTTGAAAAGTACCTTTGATGTAAGAAGATTCCTTTTCCCTGTAAGTTGACGTCATTTCTTCGTTTCGTTCTTCTGGAATGACAGCATCTTTTTCAAATGCTTGATCTCTGTTATTTTGCAATTCATGCTACAATATTTGGCGATTGATGTTTTCTATTTGTTTTGATTTTCTTTTTTTTTTGCTTTTTTTGGGAGGGAAACAGTTCTTCAGTTCGCGACGCACGCATTTTAAATTGTCTCGACAGTCTGCGGATTTAGAAATATTATTCAAACCACTCTTACGCTTAGTGGCTTTTGTTTGGCTTTTTTTGTTTTGTTATTGTTGAAACAAATGACCAAAACTAAAATAGTAAGCGAACAACTTTCCCGTGGAGGTGTCACTTTGAAATGAAATGTTATGCTATTTAATTTTAAATCTGAATTTTATTAGACCGTGGAGTTGGACATAAACACTTTAAATTAAAGGCTTTTGTTTGAATATGTAGTGCGAAAATTTTCAGGTGGTCTTTTTTTGTATTTATTGGATCATTATTAAAAAGAATTATGAATTATAATTTCTTAGCTGTTAGAGTCTAAATATGAAAAAACAACAAATCAACAAAGAAACACCTATTAACGCAAATTTTAATCGAACTTTTCTTGACTGTCGATTATATGTATATTAATATTCACTTTACACTTTCAAAAGCCCTTTTAATTTGTAGGCATTTAACAAGCCCTTTTTTTAAACATCCAACGTTAAACTATTAATGTCATGATTTTTGATATAATCGGCGCCACATTTCACACAGCTTGTAAAACAATGGTTTTTGTGCGTCGGACAAATTTCCTAAACGTACATATGATTTCTTGAAATGGAGACTATGATTGGCCACAATGATCATGCAAAATAGCACCATTATCATGTTTGTTCCCAAGTGGGTAAAATCTGAGACTATCTTTATTGGATGGCAATCATATTCCACACTTAGATCTAAGCTGAGACAGCTCAAGAATGAATATTGAGTTATCCTTGTAAAGGTAACATGAAAAGATTGATTCTTAGCCCCAGTTAATATGCTGTTAAATTTAACAAACTTTTTATAATTTTAAATAAAATTTAGTTTTATAAAAAATGCATTCGTTACTAAGTTTTCCTGTCTCCCGAAAAATTATATTTTTTCGAGTTGTCTCAATAAAGACTTACGTATGCAATTTATTAAGCCTCTTCAAAGAAAAGATGGTACAGATATTTTTTAAATTTTCACAGACAATCTAACTAAATTGAAAACCCCTTTTTTTGTAAACACATGCATGCGATTGCGAGTTATCAAGGTTCCAATCAGTATTAATAAAAAAATTTAATAAAATCTGCTGTACTCGCTGAATTTCATTCACAAATGTTTGGATTTTTTTTTTGCGGAAATATTTGCTCTTTAAAACTTTATTTGTCTAATTTTGACCGACAAAACTTGGGCTGAGAGATCGTTCTATATACCAAAGAAACAACTATTTATTATGAGAGAATGCATTAAAATTAATGATTGTACTCTCATTTTCATACCACATCTTTTACGAGCACATTTTTTTCCAAACTGACAGTTTTTGTCGAAAAATCATCAAATTACTTTAAAAAAAAAGAGCATTTCCTTCGTGTTCAAACCAACTAAAATAGAGCTTAATCGCCATAACAAGCCTAGCCTACGTTGGAATGACCATATATTCGATATAGCCAAGAATGCAGCTTAGGTTTTCTAAACCGATGCAAGAAGTTTTTTACCCCTTCTAATTTAGCCATAATTTTTTATTCGGCCTTAATTGGAGTACAACGCTCAAATCTGGGCAGATGCACCCAAGATCACCTTGCAATTCCTAGATAGAATTCAAAAGCGAGCGATAAAACTCATAGACGATGAAAACATATCGAAAACAATTCACTCGCTGAAACACCGTCGAAATGTGTCTTGCTTGACTTTGTTTTATCGCTATTTCTACCACCAATGCTCCGTCGAAATAGCTAATTGCATTCCGCCCCTCCAGAAATTCACTCGTAACACCCGTACATCATCGAATGCTCATCAGTTTACCCTAAAGCCTACTTTCGGGGACACTGTGAAATTTAGAAATTCTTTTTAAGCCGCACAATGCGCATGTGGAATGCGTTACCTCGCTCTATTTTTCCTTTGCACTGCAACCTACAACAATTTTAAACCAATGTGCACTGGTACCTCCTTTCTCTCCCTTCCGCTTGTGCTCGTGCTGTGTAAAAAACACTTTAAGGGTACTTCAAATCCCTTGAGCACTATTAAAAAAAAAAAAAAAATTTAAACTATAAAAAAAAAAAAATTTAAACTATTTCAATGTAAAGTATTAATTGCTTTTCAAATAAAACATTAATCAAGCCGTCTGAGGAAAAGAACATAACAAAAAAAATAAAACTTAAAATACAAAAGTCGAAAACAAAGCTTTCAACTGTTATCCACAGATAGTAATCGATCAAAATTATCGTGTCTGCATTTCGATCATTTTAATTACTTTCTTACGTAAGTGTCCCGAACATAATCTCTTAAAAAACAAAAAACAAGTGGTTTAACTTCACTTTAGATATTATAAGCGATCTCATTATGTAAGAACCTTTCTATTTTTCTTTTTAGTACTTAAATGTTACTAGATTGTAAGCTGTTTTCTGTAAACTACTATCACTGATCTAAATTACTGACAATCGTACAAGCTTTGATTACTTTACGAAAATTGCAAACTGAAGAGAAAAGCACAATTTCTTTTGGTGTTCATTAAGCTAAACCAAAATGGTATTTTTGAAAATCGAAAATCGACGAAAAAGCGAAACTACCACATGTCAACATTGTTGTCAACGTCTTTCGCAAGGAGATGTACCTACTTGAAAAGAAATATTTGAAATTAACCAGATTAGTTAAGAAGAAAAAATAAAAACAATTCTTTTCTCCACATCCATTGCCATTTCTCTTTGCACATAATCAACTTGAAAGCTACTTAAATTGCCACCTGATTTTGTTTTTTTTTTTTGCATCTTTTTTCATCTTCTCGTCTTTGCCAACCACTGTCATTTTGGAAAGAGAGAGAGAAGAGTATCGAAAATGCCTTAAATGCTAATCTATAGATACATGTAAATATCTATTCAAATCAGCGATGAACATGGTAATTTTGTTACCCAATGGAGGCGCGCAAGCGCCCAAATACACGTAAAAGAATCTTGTATTTATTTTTTTCTTTCTTTCTGATTTATTATTATTATTTTGTTTTTTCGTTGGAGAACTTAAATCCAAAACAAAAACGTGTAGAAAAACTTGTTAAGTGAGTTTTTAAATTTTTTTTTTTCGTATTTTATTTTGTGGTCTTTAAATGAAATTCCTCAAACTGTTTGCCTCAAGGTCGTTTTAGCTCTTTTCTCTACCAGATACGTATTTATGTTAAGACTTTTTTTTGTTGTTATTTATTAAGCAAAAAGCTGGAAAAGTAGGAAAGATTGGGATTATTTTTTTTGCAGCATTTAATGTCTGTTTATACTGGTAGGCTTGGAAGAGTTAAGTGCGATCGGTAGCATAAATCGCGTATAAGAGATATACTCGTATGCCGATAAGTTGGTCTTATCACGAAGTAATGACTTTTATTTCTTTAAGTCCAATTAAAGCCTTATTGAGATACTCACTGAGTTTGTATATTTCTGATAATTTAAAGTTTGAGAATGATGATGTGTATTTTGTTAGTATTTTTGACTTTTTTGTGCAAAAAGGATAAAATTGTTTTATTCACTTTCCTTCTTTTCTTTTGGCTTTTATTTAAAAGCAGTTTTTAACTTGAGATGTTCACGTTTTTATTTAATTAAGATTATTTTTTAAGCATGAATGAGCAAACTGATTATTCATTTTTTCGGGTTCCGTTCCCAAAGGCTGCAAACAGAACTCAATTACGAACGTAATAAGTAAACATTTGCATAGCTATAGCTGCTATAATAACAAATAATAATTTAAATGATATAAGGCTTAAATTAAATGGTGTCCCATACAAAACACATGTTTTTTTACCAAAATGCCAAATATTGTAAGGAACAATTCGTGTGCGTCTGCGACTCTTACTCAGGCGCTTTTATAATTCCACAATTTCGCCCGCTTTCCGTACGCTGGATGCAGAAGTTACATACATGCAGGATGGGCTATCTGTGGGTTTCTTTTCAAAAGTGCTTATCAATGCTCATCATTTTTTAATGACTGTTGTTTTATCGAATGGAATAAACGCTTCGATTAATATTATTATTTCATTTAACTGACCGCCTGGGCTGGATTGGTTGTAGGCTATACTTTCAGTCTAAATATGTATCAATGTATGTTCAAATATATGATAACTAATATTTTCAAATTTATTACCACTGAAGTGCTAAAATCTGAGAAAATAATAGAAGTTGGTCTTGGTCAAATGTGGAGAATACAAATAGACAGTTTTTTGACAGTTTTCCGTAATCTCCTGATTTTTTTCTACAAAATATTCACTCTGTTATCCTGGAAATTCCCTCAACATCCCTCAATTTGGACGCCATAACCTTTTGCACCGAACTTTCAGCATTGAATTTCTTAGTTGTCAGTGAAGATGGTCTCTTCTTCATGCATCACAAAATTTAAGTTCTGAATCTGGGTCTCATCCATGGTTTTAAATCGAGTCAAAAATCTATGTTCTGCTGCTTTTCTTCTCTCTCTACTTTTTTCTTCTTTTATTCGTCTGCTATTCAAATAAATCTTGTATCAAAATATATTCTACAAGAAGAATGATTTTCATTCCATCAATGGTGAATTCACAAAGAAGTTATATTATTCATTAAAGATCCGCATGAAAATATCTTTTGAATCGCCCCTCGCATTTAGTTTTAGTTGTTGTAATTCACTTTACCCATTTTGGTTTAATAAGTTTGATAAGATTAAAATTTTGGATACAATTCTTTATACGAAAACTTTGTAAACACCTTCATAATGATTAGAATTGAAGAAAAAAATATTAAAAAAAAAATTCAGATGCTTCAATACAAGAAACCTTGACCGTTTACAACCTCCGATTACTCTCAAGCGCATGATGCACAAAAATCTTTAAAACAACTGTCAAAAAGTCAAAAATCAAATAAATCTTGAGCACGTTCTTGCATATATAATTTTTATATATACAAATCGTGTTTCGACGTTTTTTTTTAGTACTTCTATTAATTGGTTTTAGTACTGTTTTTAATGTCTGACAAAAAAAAATTCAACTATATAGAAGTGTAACGTTAACAAATCTTGTGCTGACCAGACAAGATTTTATGTTATGTCATTAAAATTCTACCATTTATTGTGTTAAAAAAAAAGTAAATAAGCAATAAGCCAAAACCGCTCAATAAAAATGTACATACATTTAGAAATTTGGGAAACAAATAACTAGTTCCATTTAAAAAAAATAAATAAACAAGTCATGATATAACCAAAAAAAAATCTCATTAAATCTACAAAACTAGTTTTAAATTAGGTGAGGATTATTGTACGATTTAAGAAAAAACAATAAACTATAAATAAAAGAACCCATATAAACAGCATTGTTACAAATTGCATAACAATAACAATGTTCATTGAACTCTAGAATTTATATACAGAAAGAAAAAAAAAACACAGTCATGCTCCCAACTATGCGTTTCGCATTTCGAAATGCAAAAAATTTGCATTCAAAATATGTTTACGTGTAGAGCTGTCATAATGACAACGCAAACGCAAAATGAAGCAAAACCAAAACTGCCATGTGTCACGTTGTTCAGTTCCAAGGAAAGCAGCAAAAATTATGAAAGTTTGTGACCACAGAATAAACCAATAGATGCATACGAGTACAATGGAGTGCATTGTACAACGAACTGCACATTGTGGGCAAACCTTTCTTCGATGGACGACAAAGCGACCACGATGCGGGAGTATCTTAATGCCCTCGCAAGCGAAAAACTGACGCACTCTGAATATTCATGGTGGCGCACAAACATGGCGGCCCTTGCATGGAAATCTTTAAAATCATAAATTTAACAACCAGCATGTATGGCAGAGACTGGCTTGTCCAAGCTCAAGACTGAAGATGATAATTTGTCCGATTGTCTGTTTGTCTCTTCATCATTGTCAATGTGACAGTATGGAGGAGCACAAGCGTGGCTTGACATCACAATGTGAGAGGGGCTCTAGCAATAGCAACAGCAACCTTTACTTTCACAACAAGGCTGTCGCTGGAGAGCGATCGCTAAGAGTCGAGTGTAGCTAATTAAAGATCAGCCCGACTACTCCATTGATTTTGGGGCTGAGCTGTGCAAAAACCACAACCAAGAAGAATACCTGTCAGTGACGTTCTCTGTTTTCTGTGTTTTTTTTTTTTTTTGTTTCATCGATTTTATTCAAATTAGTAGACGAGGATTATGCGCGGACTGGATATGTAAGAGTTCTAATAATATGCAAACGATGTTTTGTGGCTCTGATAGCTACTTCGATATATGTATGTACGTGTTGAATTCAAGTTTGATTAAATTCTTCGACTGTATGTGTTTATTGTTAGTGTTTTTGAATTGGAAGATGAATATTAAGCGCACCTTCATTAAAATTCCCTTGGAATCACTGCCTAGTTGCACAAAAAAGGAGTTGACGTGTTGAATTTTAAATTTTTTCAGAAGGAGACCTGCACATGAATTTAGAAATGTTGGGATCAAAAATTATGGATGCACAATCCACGAATATTTAATTGTGGTTCATGACCTTATGTCTGTTAGATATTATTGTTTTTTTTTATCTTACAAATTGATGGCATATGAAATAATTGACTCTGAAAGGAATTAATTAAAGCAAACGTTTATCGCACAAGCAAGGATATTTGCTTGCTTTCCAGACGTGAGCTTTTCTTATTGTTGCTTCATATCCTTCTCTATCACGAGCACTGAAGTTTGAACTTAGTTTTCTTGCATTAATGATTGTTTGATCCTTGAACTGATAAGGATTGGGAAATACTCTTAGCCGGAGCATTGTTGTCCAATCCGTCGATGTGACAGAGTCATTGCAACGGAAAAAATGTTTGCCTGCTGGACTAGATCCACATTTTTCGAGGGACTATTAAAACTGTTTTGATACTACAATATTTATCGTTCGACGTTTTTTAAGTAAATGCTTGTCTCGACATATGTAGATCAACTTGACAACATCAATGTCATACCTATTGCCTGTGACATTTTGTTAAAGATGGTGTTGGATGGATAGATTTCTTGACCAATAAATTTCAGTGCGAGCTAGACAGACTTGCTGAAGATATTGGCTTCTGTATTAACATATGCATGTCGCAGTACATGTTAAAGTATCACTTGATATTGGGTCTTCTTCCTTGAATCTGGTGCAACGCTGGAATAATATGGAGGTATGTGCAGGCATAGCCTTTTCCAAATGTGCTGAGGTATCTGTCAGACATTGGATAATTTGTGGCGGAAAATAACTAAAACTAAAAAGAGCTAAAAATCAACTATAGTTCCTCCGCACGTTCGCATATCCAGAATTAACAAGTGTCTTTTTTCCATAAGGTCGATTGTATATCAATTTGCATCTCTCATACATGCTCAAATAATTGTCAGAAAAATTACACTCTGGACTTTTTTCCGATGATGGATTGATTAGTGAAAAGTTGAACAAAATGATTGTGTTTCATTTAAAAATCAATAAATATTTAACTACGAAGGTACAAAGAGTAAACTTTTCACACTTGATTTGTTGCACAAAGGTGACAGACACAAAATAAATAAAGAATGTTACAGTTTGCAACAAATTTTTTGTGTCAATTTTTCGCATATTTTCATTGGGTAGATGGTTATAAAATGTTAAAAAAAAGGTTTCTGTCATTTATATTGTTTGTATGTCCAATATTTTAATATGTACATTCACAGAAAGCTAAGTATTTGCTTGTAGCTTCGAGTTGCAGAAATAAAGTTCAATAAGAAGACAGCAAGAAGCCACAGTCGTTAAAATTATCTTCTTAATTTTATCATATCAACTGGTTTTGAAGTTAACGTTGTTTCACTTGTGCCAACTAAGCTTATTTAGAATAAAATAATTCATTAAAAATTAATGTGAATCCAAATTTAATCGATTACGTCTTGCAGCAATCAGTAAAACTTGAGCAAACAATTCCCCTATTCACGTTCTAATGAAACACTTATTTCCTTCATGACTTAATTGTTCACACAATAAATTTAGCCTTCCAATTAATAATGACAACTGGCTGAATATTATTAACAAAAAAGAAAACAAAACTTAAACATACTCGAACTACACGACAGAGTAACAAAAATTCAGTTCGCGCGTCAACTCTTTTGTTTTGGTTATTATTCGACATGCCGTGTACAGCATACTTTTAGCCATTAAACTTCCGTCACAAGTCTCAAGTGGTAAATTATTTAAGCTATTCTTAAAAATGACTGTTAGCACTTGTTAGAGAGGCAAGAAATCATTTGCCATTAATAATTACAAAAGCAAATAGCAATGTAAACTGAAGATGATGCTACAGACGAGAGCACAAACAAGTGAAAAAAAAAGATAATTTCATTAGAATCTGCGCATAAAAAACGACGTAATCACTAAATTTACCTGCTTAGCATTCAAAGTACACATCTATCTGTTTATCTGCTGTTCATCAAGTTGGATTATGTGTGACTTTTGCAATTGGAGAGATATAGTTTGATTGTTATGTCCCAGACATGTTCTACCTGTCTTAACGACTCGCCAATTGATTTAAAATGATCGTGTATGGGGGGAAAAATTAGATCACCTTGGGATTTCCTATGAACTATACTTAAAAATAGAATATTTCAATATTGATTCGATTGAAAGGATACACGACTGGAACGGCGGGGGAGAGACTTTTTATGACGAAAAATCAATTGCGGTTTTGTGTAACAACGGATTTAGAATAGTGTGACGAATCAAAGTAATTAATTCTGTGCCAGGTGTATGACGCGATTTTAATTGTTCACAGAATAATACCTGATATAAAAATGTGCTCTGAATGTGGTTAAAGAATGTTTAGTATTGTTTATGTTTATAAAAGGGAATTCCATGTTTGCTGGTGGCGGATTTTAAGCGCCAAAGCGGATTTTGTTTATGTTTTTGGTTTAGCCCGATGGATAATGATGTGAATTATCAATTGCTATTTACATTTTAAATGCACAAAGATCTATAGATGCTTATGTGTAATAAATAAGATATCTTCGGTTAAATCTGTTCTGGATTTATTTGACATATAATATCAAAAGTGGATCAGGTTGGTCATTTATTGTGTGGTTATTTATTATTCAATGTACCAATTGTATCAGACTTGTGCTCTTTAGACCTCGTGTAAATTCAAGGGCATCAAGATGTTTAAGAAGATTGTGTGAAAGTTAGTTTGAACTCCATTCTATAGTCTAGAAAACGGCTAAAGATCGAGCTTTTCTTTAACTAGTAAGCATAAATATTTTTGTTGTAAGTTAGACAAGGCCACTGGTTGCTACTTAAAGCACTAGTATTTTTTCAGCAATTCAGTACCTGATACAAAAAGTGCGAAATTTATCGTTCTTGTTACCACAAAACTCATCTAATTTTTTCCAAAATTCATTGTGAATGAAAACCAATATTGAATGATTAATTTTTAATTTTTGAATAATTAAATCCAAATGTGAATACACAAATCGTCTAACAGAACCCTATTACCCGCACAACGCATATTAATAATGTTGTCATTTTAAACCCTGTGGTATTTGTGCACAATCTATGATTTATTATACTATAATTTTTCATTTACTCAAACATCAATTACAGCAAATGGTTTGCAATACTTTTGCAATAATCGTTTCTCATAATCATTAAAAAGAAATAAACGAAAGAGCTGCAAAGAAGATAAAAATGATTTGCTTTGAAAGTAATTATAACTTCCAACAACATTGCAAAATTCTTACTGGAGATGAAATAGAAATTGAATTTAAATGCACCTCTTCGCTGTCCATTTGTTATCATTTAAATAGTTGAATAGTAAACACAAGGTTGTCATAAAAGTGAAGCTAGTTTTACATCTTATTTCATGAGTATGATAACATGAGTATAATTAAACCATTTCTTAAACGTGAAGAGGGATAAAAAAAAGAGACATTAAAACATTGATAAAAAGACTTTTCCTGAACCTACTCTTTGACTTTATGTACGTTTTCGATTCATTTATTTTTAATATATAGCATACGTTATGATATTTCCATTGTAAAAACGATCTCCCAAATCGATGATGGAAGGTTTACTTTTATCTGGTTTTAATAAGGATCATAAAATGTAAACAATTTTTACACCAGTCTAAGATCATATTAAAATTCAATAAACTTAAGCCGATCAACTAAACTGCCAGCAATATCAATGGTATATGTAATTTTTCGTTTTAAAAACCACTTACCTGCCGGAAGAGTAAGTATTTCATTTGATTTTGCCATAACATTTCATTCATATGAATCAGTGCGTTTAAGTTTAAATACTAAACCAAGACACACTGAATCATCGCTCTTGTATGCTAGTATATTAAACTATTTCAGGGTTATACTTCAATGCATAAATATGCTTTCCAAGACATTGCTTGAAATGCGTAATAAACAGAGTCTTTAGCAAACCACTACCGCAGCTGACATTTGTGACTATGTGTCGACTTTTGTCTTGTCTCAAGGAAATATTCTTGGAATTTCCGCGCACTTACAATCTCTTCAATAAAAGTATGAAGGTGAAAAAAAAGATCATGGAACCTTTCTCAGTTAAATACGAATTCATCTATGACATTGTTTTGCTTTAAATCAATCTATACCGAATCTATAATAATGAATTGATTTTCTTAAAAATCAAACAAAAGACTTGAGTAGAGAACTTGCCTACTTGTTAACCAACTTTTAAAAACAAATCATCTTCAGTTTTCTCATAATAAAGGAGGACATTTGTTTTTTTTTTGCAATTTAATGAAGCAATAGAAATTCAAATTTAAACGAAATAAAAAAATTCCCAAAATAATTTAACCTTAAACCAATTTAAATTGTTTTGCAAGCAAGTTTTCTTCTCGTTACTTGCATCAAAGAATCAAACAGAATATCAAAATATAAACACCTTCAGCTTGGGAACAGTTAATTTGGCAGAGGAAAAAAAAAGGTTCAAAACACTGTCATGAATAATTCATTACATTTGATAAATAAAAAACCATTGCAAAACAGCAAAACAAAAAATAACCAAATCGACAAAATACATTCCCAACATATAACTCCAATCGACTCATCTCAATCACTTTAACATCGACTCAAATCATAGTAATAACTTTAAAGAATCTATACACCGAGAACTCTTAATTCTCGCGACGTAATACCCTCGGATTGACCAACCTAACATATACGAAAAAAGGCTACGACTTTTAAGTCATCAATATACGTAAACTATAAGCAAAATCCAATAATCGTGACATGCTACTAGTTAGTAATACACCAATATAATGGCATACAAACATACACACATTCGCAAGGATTTATTATATTTTTTTTTCCTTTCGTTTTTGTTTTTTTTATGTATAAAAACATATATATGTATTTTTTATTATAAAAAAAAAAAAGAATCTTATTGTCGGTGGGTATCGAATGCAAAATGCTGAAAAGAACAACAACATTTATTATATGGGCAGCCAGACGTTGAGAATAAAACATGAACAACCGGTGAGTTGGGAAATTCCCAAAAGCCAAAGCAAATGGTAATAGAGGAGCAGGCGATAGAGATGGGGATTGCGCGAATTGAGTCTTGCGACTTCAGAGGCACTGTTGTATGTTTTGTGTATCTTATAGATATTAGGTGTAACTTAAAGCTTTATTTTTAATGTCCCGCGAGAGTTTGAAAGGTTCAGAGTACTTAGCGTTGGTCGCGGCAGTTGTGGTATTTCGCGCCGAGTAACAAATAGAATACGAAATATATCACAAAAAAAAAACAACATAAGAATCAGTTGTGTGATTTTCTAATTTTTGTGTGTAAATTAAGGTTTTTTCCGTTGGATCTGATTTCGGTTTTTTTTTTGGTGGGGATAGAACTATGCTTAGCTGATGTGTTGTTAAGAATTTAATTTTTTATTTTTGTGTCTGTGTTTTTATTCTAAAACAAGAAATAGTAAGTTGGGATCATAATTTCACTACTAATCGTGCTGGAAAGGTGGCACTTGAAGGAGTGTATCTGTAGAACAAATAGTTTTCTTTTTTAATTTGTAATTAAGAAAAAATGTTTTTATCGAGGATAAACAGGCGTTACGTGAAGGATATCGTTGATAAATTAAATAATTTTTAATTGAATTTTGTGATATTAGTGGGTATGTATTTCTTAAAGTTTAACGGGTTTCTACAGACTATGATGTGTTGGCTTAGGAATTTTATAAACAGTGCCTGTGTTTGCTTTTTAGTTTAATTCTTGGCAAGTTGAAACTCAGTGATTAAAAACGAAACAGTGAGTTTATGTGTAAAAAATTAAACATGTTTTTATTTGTAATTAAACATACATATATATGTGTATATACATTTGATTGTAATATAAATTTCCGGCATATTAAATATAAAATTTCGAACAAAATTGTTAACGCTATTCCAACCCTGTTCAAAACTCGATACGCTTCTTAAGAATCCTCTGAGCACATGACATAAATAAATAGTGAAAAAAAAATTATTTTGTCCTAATCTTTTACATGAATACTTTTTCGATTAATTTATTGCAAAATTTTTTGGTTGGCATTTCCTTGCACCTTAATTTTAAACAACCAAAAAAAAAACTGCAAGAACTATATTTTTAAGTAGTTCAATTGTGTTTTTGTTTAAACATTTTAGCCTTTATTTCAAAAATCATATTGTTTGAAAAACAGTTTGGCTAAAAGACGTTTAGAACACCTCCAGTAGAATGAAACTAATAGTCAATAAATTTTCTATAAAACTCCCACACATCGCCTAAAAGTGCAAACAAGAAAAACTTTTGTAGTTCAAAATACATCGCAAGATCAACGAATGACTTACTTGAATTTTCATGATGAATTCACAAATAAATCAGATTCTACGAGTTTTACTGAAGTTACCTTGTCACTTAATGAACTATAAGCGAGGAGAAATATTTATTTTATAAGTTCTTTTTTTTAACAAAATGTTTAAATGTTATTTATTTAAAAAAAATTGTATTTGTTTTAATTGCAGATGTCACAATTAGCACCTCCGCCGAATCTACTAATCGCCACAGACGACACATACTCTGCTTATGCTGATAATTTTGATCTCTCATTGCTGCCAAATGAAACGGAGCTCCCTTTGAGTCCTCAATCGGATTTCTCTCTAACTTCCTCTCTATCATCATCACTCACGCAATCAGCAAAAGCGTCGCCATTGTCGTCGTCCAACTCGACGTCATCGTCGTCCGCGTCACTATCGTCGTCTGCCAATTCATCGCCCCAAGTCTCGCTCGACTATATTCCTACAACAATTTACCATGACCAAACTGTGACACAAATCAAAATCGAACAACCCTGGTCTGATGAAACAGCATCACCCCAACATTCTTCCACCACTCTTAATCACACGAACTCGATTCTGCTCGAACAACTCCAACACGGCTACAAACTTTATCCATCGCCCCAACCATCGCCACCAATTCAGGATCACTTCCATCACAACGGTCCACCGGCGACCGCCGCCACCTCAAAAACGTCTATTTATCCCCCATCACCTTGCCCCTCGACTGATGCCAAATCGCCCTTCACCACCAACTACCATCACCAAATCAAGCAAGAACTTCACATTCTGCCACCATCACCACCCGAGTCCAGCTGTGGGGCACCCTCACCCCATTCATTTGCCGACATCAAACAAGAACCCGATGAAGCAATCATTGATATCAACTCCCTGCTGGAGAAATCATTGAGTGTCCTGCGACAGGATTCCATAACGGCCGATTCCAAGCCACTGATCATTACCAACCACCACCAGAACCATCACCACGAACAACAGCAGCAACAGTCCCTCGCGCAAGGTCACCAATTGTTAAGGGAGTATCTTGAAGACACGACTTTCCAAAAGAAGCACAATCTGAAGCCATTGGCACTGGAGTCTCTGATCGGTGGCTTGGGTGTGCGCGGTGATATTGAGCCAGTTATCTCATTAGCATTGGAGCATGCCAAGCGTGAGGCCGAGGAGACGTGCACTAAATTGCAGATATCTGCAGGTGAGTCACTCGCAATTTAACAAATCTATTTATAATCTATTCCCCCACCAGTTTACCCAAATTCATGTGTTGCCAAGTGTGTTTTTCTTGCTAAATGACTAACTGGGGAAAACTGGGTGATTTTCATCAGCTCATCCCTTTTTGAGTGTCTGGCAAATCATGAAGTTTTGTGTAAAGAAACGTCGAGTGGAATTATTAATTTAATTTGATTGCCACAAAAGAAAGAGAAAGGGGCGTGCTTTGAGTTAATAATTTTTATTTAAGTCGTTAGGTCAGTGCAATTTGTTTATGGATACAGATACAAATACTAATCGGTTTTGTGTGTTGTCTGATTTAAGCGGGAAAATTGCTAAGACTTGATTTTGAAATTTATTTTTTTTGGATGAGATTATTCAAATTGTTTTTGTTAATTTGCGTCAATGGTTTCGAGTTTGTTATGGTGTTACACAACGAATTGTGATATTTATTTAGCTTAATTGAACAATAAACATCGATTGGTGGTAGATGGCATGCGTTAGCTAATGTTAATCTGTTTAGCGGTTCAAGTGGAGTTCGTTTTTTTTTTCTCCATTTTTTTGTTTACATTTTTTTTTTGTTAGATAAGTGTTAATTTTATTTCAGTCTTTGGGGAAAGAACCTTTGATAGAAAATCGATTGCATATTTATCATTACACAGTTTGAGGTTAAAGGTTGTTTCGAAACACCAAACTACTAAAGTGGGACTTTTTGTTGGGTAAACTTTTGCAAAAACTTAGACAATTATGAAATTTCGGGGTGAATCATACAGTCATAAATGTTTACCATTCTTGAAAGTCACACAGCAGATTTTCATGGCGCAAGTACCAAACCTTGGCATGTTCTTGGCTAACCTTGCCTTGTTTCACTTTTTTTCTTCACCATATTTGCGAAATAGTTTTAGAGTTTTAATGATTCATGTTTACAGCTGGGTGGCGAAGTTGGTAGAGTGCCTGCCTTCAATTGATTCAATTGATAGGTTCCAGGTTCGATTCCTAGAGTAGTGGCTTAGATTTTCGAATCTGGTCCAGTCACCATTTGCCATTGGGATCAAGTTAATGGCACTATCACTGGGTTGGTCGACCAGTAATAGTAGTCTGACTAATGGGTGGCGTTATTGTAGTGGTTGTTGTCTCGGCTTAGTTCCTAATTCATGTTTTCAAAATAGCTGTTTGTGTAGATTGTGTGTAGATGACTCTGCTGTGAAGGCATAACACTGACAGCGGGGTGTTTAAGCTATATCTTCCAAACTTTCAAAGTTGTCGAATGTCGAATAAAATCCTGTGAATTAGGTTAAAGTCAATAGGTCGATATCAAAATCCTCCTTCCTGTTTCGGGCTCCACCCACGGAAGTGAGTTGAAACCAATTACACCCGAGTTTCTCAAATCACTACACAATCTTTTATTCCTCTCCTAATGCTTCCGCTGGCTCTGTGTTGCACGCATTATAAGAGTATTAATATCCTCTTGAAGAGCGAGCAAATAATTAAAAAAAAAGGAGCAAAAAATTAACAGAAGAAGGCAATTATTGCTAAAAATTATAGAACTTAAAGTATATTACAAATAAAATACAGAGCTCTTTTGGCTCACAAATTTTACCGCAAACAATTTCAGGCATAAGGCCATCGCGGTTGCGAATTTTCAAAGTCAGCCAATCCAACCCGACACAGTTTTAAGAAAAATGCATCAAGTTATGGCTTCCAAGCAAAAAAAATAAAAAAAAACTAACTGGAAACATGCCCACAAAAAGTAGCCCAAAAAGTCAAATAACATGGCATAGTTAGTCAGGTCTAAAGCATCAGGTATATTTTTTTATGATGATTCGCTCTCCAAATGTTTATCCATATATAATGCTGGCTCGACCCTCTGTATGCCATGTTGCATTGCCCGCCGTGCTGTTATTTTTTATCACAATGGGGCAAGTATTCGAAATGCCCTTACACTAAGAGCGAAGAAAAAGCTCGCCTTGTGGTCGAATCCAGACATTGCAGAGGCTTTACTCTTAAGAAGTACGCTCAAATTCAAGCGGAGTATGGAGAAAATATTCTCCTTCGACTACTGCTACACAAAGTGGAATACAACGCTCTTCAAAATATCTGCTAAAAGAGAAGAAGATGCGTTAAATAAAGTTAATTTGCAATGTTCAAGGCTTGGTCTTTTTGTCTTTAATGCGTCTCTGCACAGGAGAACGATTTTTCAATGAAAGGAAGAGCAGTTAGGCCAGATGACACAATATGTGAGTGTTAGATGTAGATGAAGTCTACATGATTCATATTTCTCATCTCCGAACTTATGATGCCTAACCGCTGACTTTAAAGAATTTTTTCCAAGCCGATGGATGGATAAACGTATAATCTCGATGCTTTATTCATTGATTAAAGATATTTTGAATTGTTATCTGGTTCCTTAATCGTATAAAAAAATCACTCGAATTAATAATTGATTTAGTATTAACCATAAAAATTTATTTTTATGCCTTTGCATTGTTTGCTTACTTCAGGACACTACACTCAATTCAGCTTAAGAAATTTGAAAATAAGTAGTAATTTGTAAATATTCACATTTTCTTTTTGCTCAACTAATCCTTGCTAATATTATTTTATGTTAAATGCTGGTCAATTGTCGGTCATTGAAAGACATAAAAAAACCTGATACATATCACTGACAGTTCAATTATTTTTCATTTACGATTGCGTTCACCCACCCAAGGAAGGTGCTAATTTAATGGTCCATAATCAAAGGTTATTTTATAACGTACGCTCTTAAGTGTACATTTAATTACTGCACTTAGCAGAAACAGAACTCGTACAATTATAAGGGAAGGGTTACTTAAAAAAGAATTGGCTTTGAATATGATACGACCTTATTTAGTACCCTGGACTATTTACAAGTTCATGATATTTTTACTATCATAAATAATATTTTCGAGTGATGTTTTATGGTGTTTTTTTATTTCATTCATTATGTCCGCTTGGGGTGATTCTTTTTCTATAACAAAATCAAATGGAGTATCGTCAGATTTTATGGAATCAAATATTGGCTCACTTGCAAAAGAAAATTGAGAAAATATTTGACTGTTCATACATACACTAGTAACGAACTAGAAAAAATTGTGAAGACAATTTTATTGTAAATGCTTCGCTAAAAATGGCCTACAAAATTGAAGTGAAACTCTTAAAATTTTTAGTGATGATTAAAACTTTGAACAATACATTGCTCAGAAAAGTACAAATAGACTTCAATGAAGCACTATATCCACAGATCTCGGCGAGCAATTTGATCAAACAACCATCATAGTTCATGCAGATTTCACATTGATAAATTATGTCGAAAGCATTTTAAAGAAAAAATGTTGAAGTGACTCTGAGCTACTCATTCCTGGCCATTTATTTAATTTAAGAGTCAAGCATTTGATTTGACTTACAGAATAACCAACCTAGCCTTTAAGGACATAAGAAATAAGCTAAGGGGCCTGTCTTGACGGTTCTCAAACCTTTGAATAAGCTTCGCATGAAGGATTGAAAGAAGAATTTTCCTTGTCAAATATGGAACTAATAACTCTGCACTTTTTGGTAACGTAGTTTAACAAGAAAGTATCTTTAGTTCGATATTGTATTCAATGTATGGAGATTTAGTAGTGTATCATAAAAGCTACGTTTTTGGCGATCATCGCAAGCTATCGATACAATTGAATCTGTGAGATAATAGAACTCTTTGAATCTAAGTATCTGGGACTACAGCTAGATGCTACGCAGCAAAGACAAACCTATGTGAAAATGTCCGCACTGAACTTTTGTGCAGTTATAAAGAAACCCTTAGGCCGTTTCAAGTTAAGTATTTCAAAAAAGGTCTCTTTTTTGCAGCTACTTAAAATCCGCATGATATTTTGGATAAATAGTTATCAATTGTATTTTACGTTCGAGTTCGAAGGTTTTCCTACCAAAAGGAAAGCAATAAGAGTACCACGTAGATAGTTGGTGTTTCAGAAAGGATTTTGCATTAAATTTGTCTTTTTTAAACAAAGCACAGAATGTAATATACTTTCTTAAATCATTCATCAATTGTAAAATTAGAAAAATTTCTCCAAATCACTATCAATAAATCTCTTGACAAAGTTTCTGTCTTTTTAGCCATTTCCTTCCCTTGGAAAATTTTATAATATAATTTATTCCAAAAAAAAAACATTGTAGTACTCTTGAGTATTCAACAATTTCCAATATTTCTGAATCGATCGTGACTCACGTCACAATCTCCAACACAGTGTATATTAATAAAACAATTTACAATTTTGCATGTGATAATCCGTCATGCTAACAAGATTGCTGCTCCAATTAAACGGCTAAAGCATTATTTACCAACATTAGCCGAGAGTCAATTTTTCATGTTTCTAAATGTTAAACGCCTTCTTGAACTAGAACGCAATTAGTTGAGCAACTTAACAAAGGCGACATCGTTTGGCCCGGTACGGCCTTAGTTGTATTCGCACCGTTTGTGAGGTCTGCCATTTGTTTGTTACACTATATAATAACATGGGTAGACAGAACTTTATAAATAAATCATAACGAAGATATTTCAAGGTCTACAAGAACACGTTAAGAACGCTACTTACTCGCACAGTCGCCTTTTCTTGCATTAGCATCGGCATCAATGGTGCCGATAAAAAATCAAGCGAGCAATTTACATTGGTTAATTGAATGTGCAGTGTTTATTGCCTGACGCGGAAAGGCCAGTCAGTTTTTTTTTTATTGGTGGCTAAGTCAAGTATTTTTGTTGTAATTCTTAATGTTGCAATCAAAGAGTGGGTAATCTTTTTTTAATGCTGGGCATATAACTTTTATGTTATTTTATAGATTTGAGAGTTCTTTTTTTTTCGAAAGCGTGAAACTGTTAAACCGATTGTGTCATGTTGCTTAGTCATTGTGCTTAGTTTGGATTTTTCTGTTTTTGTTTTTTTTTTTTATTTGCCAGTGATCGCAGTTTTATTTGAAAGCTATTAGAATGGAGTTGCTTAGAAATATGAGCCAACCTATGTTAAATTAATTGCAATTGGTGATTGTAAATGTAATCACTTTTAATTGTCCTGTCTTTCTCTTATTAAGATGACTTTTAATAGATAATAGAAAAGTATGGGCTCAAATTTATTCGCATAAAGCGTATGTTATTGTTTGTTATGTGACAAAGAGGTTCTTCTCATGTGAAACCTTTTGAATCATCATGCTAGCCTCTTCTTATTTTAGTCCTAACTGTTTTCTTAGATCAAGGAAGATTTACAAGCCAGATGCCGCCGAGAAAATGTGCCCTGTATGAAACTACGAAATCGTGAATCGTTCCAAATTCTTTTCTGTCAAGTTTCCTTCTTGGCATTTCGAGCCGAAAAGAATTGGGATAGTTAGGCATATTGTATTCAAAATTTTACCTCTTTCAAATCCTATTTCCCCAATATTTTCTAATTTTCCAACCGAAAGTCTACAGATTAGCAAGAGCACATGTCGCTTTACAAAAGGTCGTTTAGAAGTGATTTTTCTCGTCCATTATATTTCCTAGAATTTATGATCTGCAACGAAAGATTGATTTTGTACTGAAGGTGCTACTTAAATGGTATCATATCATCACTTTAAGGTACTCAAATGATATAAACATCTATGGTTTCCTTCACTCCCACATGTTGATGAGCAGGGCTCCTGTTTTTGCTCTGTGTCAAGGATGTTAGCCAGCAATGATGTTGTTACTTTTTGGTTAGTAATTCGTCAGACTTCAACTCGAGTACAAATCGAAAATAAGTTGTTGTCCTGCAACTATTTGTTGGCAAAATATCTCGTTTATTTCAACGGCAAAAAAGTAAAAAAAAAATTCAAAAATATTACGTATACGCCCTCGTACACGCCAACATCCGAAAAGGCATTGGTTGTTGTTTTGAAAATTTCAATTTAAACAATAGTAACGATGTTAAAACACAAGAACCTTTTGGTATTATTTTTAAAAAAATAATTCTGTGCCTTTCAAGTTTCGAGGCTCAATGCAGAATTTCTTTTGAGAATGAAATCAGATGTCTCAGTGTGTTTCTTGCCGATCTCCTGTACGCATGAATACATTATCGATTCTGTACTCTTTTAGTTCAAAACCGAATGGATATGCACTGATTACCGGCTTCATAGAAGACGCAATGAAGATGTTTCACTCCACTCCACTAGACATTTATTGCATTTTTTGGAGTTAAGCGATTCCTTAGCTCAGGAGGCTTTTCATGCGATTATTCAATCCTGTACTAGAAACGTACAACCTCGATACAAATAAGCTCGATACAAATAGGCTGTACCGTGGTAAAACAAAACTGATGTTTTTGAAATTTTGAAATCCATAAATATCTTCCTGTTCTCCGAATTTTACAGAATTTGAATCTTCTTTCCTAAACGAGCTAACCGCAAATTATATTTCGCCAAGTCATGGACCCTATTAGCTCACACATATCACACAAAAAGAAACAACAATTCCCCTGAATCTGAAAATATGTTTATTTCGATGAATTCATAACCAATACCAATTAGCATCTGGAACCAACTGGTACCACGCACAAATTCGTCACTAATCTTCTTCTCGCCATGGAAATCATATTGATCTTCAAATCAAATTTATGTAATCAATTTCTACAATAAATATAAATTTGTTGATTCTTTTTGTAGATCCACAAAAATGGAACCCGCCTCAAGTACACGCATGGCTACGATCCACCGTCGATCAATTCAAGTTGCCACCAATCAATGATTTGGAGTTGAAGTTTCCTGAAGATGGTACGACCTTGTCATTACTCACCGAAGAGGAATTCATACGCAGAGCACCTGAGGTGAGTGTTGTTGTTAATTTGTTTTGTTGTAAAGCCAACTTGAATGACGTCACAATGACGATGCGAAAGGAGAAAGAAAAACGAAAAGCGAAAAGTTGTTAAAATTTTGTGTTTTTTTTTTTTTTTGTTGCTTTGTTGCAACTTTATTAGCCGAAAACCAAAAAGAAAAGTGTTTTTTTTTTGTTAATGAGTCTCCAAATGATATGGGCAACTATGGTCGTGGTACACGGTTACCAGTTCGTTGCGGTTGACTCTCTTGTACCTCTTACCACCAGCTTAGGCTGCCATCCACATTGGCTGCTGACGCTCTCTTGTGTGGAAGAAAGTAGGTTTCGTTAGACGTTGTTGTCGTTGTTGTTGTTGTTGTTATTGTATCTGTAGTGGCGACTCCAGTCATTGCGGTGTGGTGATTTTTTGTGCTTAAAAGTCACTTTCACCTTGCAATGTCGTTTCTTTTTCTTTAATGGCTTCCATGTTGTTTTGTTTTGTTTTTATTTTTTTTTCGTTGGCTTATATTACATTTTCCCTCCCAAGTTCCAACCTTCGTAACATTCCTTAAACTTTATTCAACTTTACCGGCACAAAAGAAAAGAATCAAAAGATTGAAGATTGGAATGATGATGGCGCAGTGTGCGCGCGCGCGCAAAACTCACCTTCGCTTGCATTCGCTTGTGAGGCTTTGACCATGGCTAATATCGCGCAGGCATTATCAAATTTTTTTACATATATTTTTTTTGTCTTCTTTGTGATGGAATTTTCGTAATATGATGAAATTGAATTAACAATCATCGATGTTTTTTTTTTTCGGCCCAGAGAGGTAGTGGCCAAGACGCAAAGGAGGGTCTTGACCGGGTAATTAAGTCGAGCTTTGTTATTATCGGAGTATCGGAGATGGATGCTCCGATGCTGGTACTGATGATGATGCGTTTCGTGTTTAGCCCCAATTAATTGATTGCATAATATGGGCTGACGAATATTGCTTTGAATTCTTTGTCATTTTGATATTTTATTTGTCAATTTCGTCAACGTTTTTATTAACACATGTTATCTAGAGCATGAAGAGGCACAGAATTTGGCACGTTTGGGAAGTTATTTGTGACGCTATGATGCAATTGATACAGGAATCAGTTTAAGCAGAAGTTGGGTAATAGAGATTTTATTTTTGTTGATAATGATATCGCATTAGGCATTTCGTAATTGATAATCGGTTTTGATCTGGTTTTTCAGCGTGATGGATAGTTGTCAAAAGATGGAATTATCGATGGTGTTTTATTTTTTGTAAATAAAAGAAAACACCGGAAGGTAAACTAAAGTACAAGATGCAGAATGGTTTAATTGATACATATGTATTTTGTTGGTGATTTCCGTGAAAAGCGTGGACTTGTGTTTAACATAAGCAAGTGGTTAAACCACTTTCATTTTCTTTTCAACCGAGTCAGCGGGCATTCAATCGAATGACATAACAACAATAAGTGCATCACTTTAACGAGTCAAGTTATGGAACAGATAAATATTTCAGGCATATGTTGGCTTAATGCAGATCAATGTTTCTTAGGTTTTAAATTGGAAGACACAAATACAATCTAGTTGCTTTATTGTTGCTTATGTGTGCCTTCCATGGGGCCTATGTTTAATCAACATGATTTTAGTTGGACACTTTATTATGTTGATATATATATAAATAAATCATTCAAGAACTTACATTGCAGATCTCAACATTGCAAATTGACACGCATCACTAGAGTAAACACCCAAATAATTTTTTTGTGCTAAGCCTTTCACTCTATAAAACCTTTGACTCAATCGAGCTACAACTTTCGATTCGGTCTCTTGCGACAGATAAGTTAAATATTATGTTATCATATGTAAGAATATTTAAAAGAAAAATAACTTTTTATTAAAGTTGGAATAACGATAAACTTCCAAATAAAACAGTTGGGCTCTGTGAACATATCAAAGACAGCTTACACTTTGGTTAAACTTAACTTTACCAATTTTTGTGAAGAAAAAATATAAATTCTTGACACAACAGCTCATTTGGTATACAGGATTCATGTGGTCAAAATTTCCTTAGCACAAATGGTGAAGGTCAATCCATTGCCCATTCTGAATAGGTTTAAAAGCAACGTCTTAATAGCTATACTTTCGGGAATTTTTAAATGGCATCCCACTCAGGAGTCGAAATCTGAATTCGGGCTATTCTTTCAAGCTGGAATCGAACTGTGAGAAATACGAGTAAATTCATTGATGACATTTCTAAAGCTTGTTTGTATTCAAGAGTTGAATTCAAAGAGATCCTGCTTCTACTTAATGAAAAAGCTATCATTCTCGGTTCTGGCTCCTTAATCGTCTAACTAAAGGACGCCGAGGCTTACGGCTTACGAGCAAATTTAATGGATATTTTTAACGCTACATTAAGCAATGCTGTAATGACTGGACTATGAGCTCTTTATACCCCGTCTGTGCGGCTTCCAACCTGTCAACCTTTTTTTCACTGCAACTCATGAAAAGACAAATGAATATCAAGTCAAGACTCAACAAAGCGATCACCGTATTCGAAATCTACAAATCAAAAGCTTCTTGGATGGTGCATGCCATTTATTTATAGACCGAATTCAGAGTCGTTATCTTGGATGAAAGTTTCCTATGTTCTTCGAGAAGTTCTCCAGATTATACCAACCAAGGATAGCGTTTCCGCGAGCTCTCAAACGGCTATCATCTCTTTTTCGAAAACTTGACCAATTCTCAGATTATGTCGATACAGCGCAGATAAAAAAATTTTAATGTTGTTATTTTCCTCTTGTAGATGTGCAGGAATATCTCCAATACTGGCCATCACCCGGTGAACGCCAGTCAGTGCATCCGATCATCAACGACAAAAGACTTTTTCATGTTAATCTCGTTCAATATTTTTTGTGGTATCGTTAAAGAGATAATAACTTTAGTATGTGTTCAATATCATTTTATTCTTGTCAGCCATTTTTCTTAGCCTCTCTTTCAAATTTTGTCGTAATTATAGTATATCTATATGTATATGGCTGAATGAAACATTTTCCTCTTTCCTGAACTTTTTAAAAAAATATGTCAAAGAAATACAAAAAAAAATCATATAGTTTTACGCTATCACAATTGCTATCTAGCTAACTAACGATCTTTTGCATTGACAATCAACCCACCCCTACAGCTGTCAGTTGAAGTGATGACAATTCATTACCGTCAGTTTCAGGAAAATGTTTGCGGCCATTGAAAAACAAAACATTTAATAAATAAATATGATTTAGCAATCTGTGCAACTTTTTAAGGACAACCTAGTCATGCATGGCATGCAGCAGTTACTTGCCGTACAACAATGTCGTGACAATATCTCACAACATGATTTTCCTTAGATTTTCCTATTTCGTATTTACTATTTGTCTATCATTTCGCAAGAGTCGTGAGAGCTGTAAACAATTAATTTTGCGATGAATATCGCATTCTCACCTCTTTCGCCTCGATCGTTGTTTAGTTCTATTGAAAAGATCGCTACAAAGTACTTTTATGGCAGGTGACGATAATGCTAACAAACAAAATGTGTTCTTTATCATTTTAGGCTGGTGGAACGATTCATGCCCAATTGGAGATTTGGAAATTAGCCTGTGGCGGTAATTTCCCGAATGATTTTAATGCCAATCAAACAAATAGCATTTGTACAATGAGCACCACGACACCATCGACAACAGGCATTTGGGCTTCCGAGTGTAATCAGAATATTGACATGGATGTCAGTGATGGTAAGTTATTTTTATTGCCATAAATATTTACACACACATACTCAATCACGTCATCGGTAATTAGAAATCTAAAAATAATACTTGAAAATAAATTTCTGTCATCATATAAACACTTTGACGTATTTGAATTTCATTCATAAAAAAATAATACGCACGCTATTTTTTTAAATACTACAGGTGGCTTATTTGCATGCAAGTTCATACCTACCCGCGCTTTATAAACAATATTTTAGTTTCTGAAAGAATTCGAGAACGTTGTTTGTTTTGAGGATGATTTAAAAATAGAATACAGTGTTTTGAGTTTTGACGCTACGAAAGAAAACTGTCATGAAAAGTCATTTACTCACAAGGTTGAGGTAAAAATATTATTCAATTAAGTTTAGTGCGATTTGAATAGGAAGACTTTTAGATGCAAAAAAAGTATTTTAAAAATTTCGTTCCAAATTATACTTTTGAGAGGGAAATCTAAGCGATCGATGATAGCTGTCACAATTTCGTTGATTGGTTAACAAGCTTGCGATTTATGTTGTTTGTTTTGGCGCAATCGTTTTGTAAGCGAATCGGGATGATCCCTTAAATTTGCATCAATTTTAAAATACTTTTATTAGCTCAAGAATGGCGTCATATATGCAAGTTGACATAAACTTAATATGTTGCATCGCTCGAAAAAATATTGTTCCAGTTTGTCCTTTGAGATGAAGAAATCTATAAACTTTATTAAAAGACATGCGTGCGACTCAAATGTCTTTCAAAAGTCCTTAAATCAATCAAACAAAATCAAAGGAAAATTCATCAGTTTCCTTTTTCAAAAGCGTATAGATCGTACGCGGTATTTTTCTTCGTAAAAACTTACCACACTGTAATCCTCAAAACGTCTTTTTTATGATATATACAAAATTGAAGTTCAGAAACTTCAAGGTTCCAATAGGAATAACAAAACTAAACCAAAGTGCTCTCAACCAAAGAGGAGAAAAGACGTGCTAGTTTTGAAAAGTTTTCCTCCAAAATAGTATTCACTGATGACCCGTAAATTGTGAGGACATTTTTATAAAAGTTAGAATTAGCCAAATCATGTCGTCTTCGTAACAAGTCAACATTCGGAAACACGGCTTGGAATCAGGAAGGCACGCATAGATTTTCTCATCCAAATTTGATCATGTGTAGGACCCATTACCCATCCACGATAACTATTACTTACCACAAAAATAAACGAACCATTTTTTGTAACATCAAAAATATTTCTTTTTTAGACGAGGATGAAGAAGTCGTAACCCCAGGCACGGTAAATAGCTCTCCAGCAATGGCATCTACAACAGCCTCAAGCGGTTGCCCACCATCAACTCCAATTCCCTGCACTAAAACCCCAACCGGACGTACAGGCGGCTCCCACATCCATCTCTGGCAGTTTCTCAAAGAACTTCTCTCTACGCCTCATGTAAATGGCACAGCAATTCGTTGGATCGATCGCACCAAGGGTGTCTTTAAAATCGAAGACTCTGTTCGTGTGGCCAAACTCTGGGGTCGTCGTAAAAATCGCCCCGCCATGAATTACGATAAACTCTCGCGCTCAATCAGGCAATATTACAAGAAGGGGATCATGAAGAAAACCGAACGTTCGCAACGTCTTGTCTATCAGTTTTGTCATCCATACTGTTTGTAAGGATGTTTCCTCTTTAAGCAACCAACTCAAAGAATTGACATTTAAATATTTATTTATTTATTGAAACAAGAAGATTATTTATTAAATTTATTTATTTATATATTTATAAACATTCAACAAGGGTATGAATGTCAAACCGAACGAATGGCGCACGCGCGCCTTAGATATTTAAAACTCAAAGCTAAGGTCCTAAAATTAATGGGTACTCTTTGGTATTTTTATGCTTTTTCACAAAAAAAAAAAATACCAAATGAAGTATAAAAATCATCACAAAAAAAAATACATACAATCCACCTAAGACGCATTGAAAGGAGCGCTCGTTTGTCCTTTGGTAATTTTTTTTCAGTTGGAGAAAAAAATAACTAAACCGAACTGCGCCAACCCTGCAAATGCATGAAATCATAATTAATATTTAATATTATATATTTATATATTTATTTTTTTTTTTGCTTAATTAGATGAAGTGTGAAGCTGTTTATAGACAGACTTCCACTCAAGTTATTTATTCAAGCGTTCTATTTAAATGAAAAAAGAAATATTCACTGTTTCGGATCTCGTCGGAGGAGTAATGTAATCGTACAGCTCCGTACACCGGCAAGGTCTGGCAGGGATTTCTTTTTTTTTAATCGATCACATACATATATCTATGATATATAGAAGTACGTTCTATGAACACACATTATTAGTCAATTAAGTTGAAATCTTCAATTTTGGTTAGAAGATATAGTCTTAGGGTAGATTTAAGGTACGCTAGCTTTAGAAACGCCCTAAGCAACAATGTTTGATTTTTTTTTTTTTACATTGCATACATATTGTTTTATTTTAATTGTAGTTTATTTTTTTTTATAAATCAATTATATTAAATTGAGAGAACGTAAGCCCAATGGGCTTCATTGGAAGAATTCAAAAAAAAAAGAAAACAAAAAAATATTTATTTATTTATTAAAACATAAGAAAAATAATTAAAAACAACGACAGAACAGACGACAAATAACTATTTATTTTTTATTTATTGTAAACTCAAAACTAAATGATTTTTTCCAATAAACCCCTATTGAAAAAACAAACGGCAATATTTATTTGTTCGTTCTTAAGGAAAATATATTTTTATATTCATATATTTATATGTTTTTTTTTTGTCTTCCTCGTTTCCTTTTTTCCCCTTAATTTATATTTATTTAATTTAATAATTATTTATATATTTATGTCGGGTGTTGGTAATTTATTCAAATATTTAATACTTTTTTGTGTTGGGTAAATTTATAACGAAAAAACAAAAAAACAATGAAAAATTAAATTTTTTTTTTATTTTCATATATTATGAATATTTTAAAGAAAGAAACAAAAGAGAATATACATATATAGATATACATAAAAAATATGCAAAACATAAATGTGATTTAAGTGCCTTTTTTCTGAAATAATTATCTAGTTGATTGCAAAGCAAAGAAAATGAAAATGTAAACATTTTACGTAAAATACTTTGTGTTTTGAAAACATTTTAATAATTTATTTATTTATTTAATTTTTAAGCCTAGAGGTACCTCAACAGTACATTTTGATAATAATGGAAGTAACATTATGCATGTTAAACAAATGCTTAACAAACATCGATTATAATATTTATTGATATAATATTTATTTTTTTGTATTTATTGCAATCTATTTATTTTTGAATAAATATATGAAAATATTCGGTTGGCGTTTTTATCGGTACGAATATGAATTTTATTTGCTTTTATCTGAACATATGCAAAGCATTTTTGTACAGAATAACTTAAAGGAGAAGGAGGAGAATTGAATGGTTGTGTAAATTGATATTTCGAAATCAGGTGGATTTTGGTTAGTCGGCTCCACGAATGGAGTCCGAATAGAGACGGGGTTTTTGCAATCTACTCATTTGCATTCGCTCAATTCACAGTATTTTATTCGCCATTAGTCATTGTTCAATTAAAATTGAATTTTTGAAAGATTGCCTCATCACTCTGCTGTCAGGGTAATACCTTCACATCAGAGTTTAGAGATCGAGAGCCATAAGCGGCTACCCTCTTAGTCAGATTACAATGTGATAGCTCCGTTAATTTGATCACAGCAGGTTCAAGCACCATCTTTGTTACTCAGCTATCGTTGCTTGTTGAGATACTACCGCTTCGACTATACTCTAGGTGAAGTTGTGCGCATTGTTAGACTATCACTATGTTTGCCATGAATAGAAAGGTTTGCCATATTACAATTGACCCAAAATACTGATATCTATGATATCGCAGGAATTGGTAAACCACCGGCTAAAAAAAGCAAACTTGCTGAGTAACGCAACAAACCTGTCAGCCAACTGGATTTATTGACTTGGCCGCCGGAGGAAATTGCTTAGATGCACAGCTTTACTGATAACAGCGCGTTCATCAAATCGTTTCAAAAGACATTTTTTTCAAAACAAATACTCGCACCTTCCATCGCCGGAAATGCGACCAAACACATAGAATGGGCAGTAATCTTATTGTTAGTCAACTTCAGTGAGAGCCTATTGGCAAAATTTTTCAGGCAGAGCATGTGTAAGGAAGAGGAACTTAGGCCGGAGCTTATTAGAAGAGGACCCGTCAGTAATCGACTCATTGAATGCGTCCGAATAGGATCTAGAATTTTCTTTTCCCTTATTATGTTTGCATATAACGCGAGTGAAAAGGCTTGAGGGAGAACTGATCACATTCCTGGCGAGGCGGGTGTTACAGTGAAAGAGACAAGGGGGAGGAATGCAACTGGCTTATTCGCAAGAGCATTGCTTGAAAAAAGCGATAAAATATGTTGAGACAGGAGACGGTACGATGGTGGTAGAGAGAGTCAGTTAATTTTGTGATATTTTTTGTCACCTATGAGTTTTATCGCTCGATTTCAAATTCTGTGAAGCAGGCTCGAGATGTGAGTTTAACTTCTTTGTATGTGGCAGCCAGATTAAATTCAGTCAAGTATTTCTTGCATCGCTTCAGGAAACCTAGACATTTTGCATCAATTTTTGCTATTTCGTTTATATGATCATTCCCACCTAAATTGTTGTTAATACTCACACCAATACCAAATCGGCTTCAGCAATGCAAGTGCCAATGAATAGTTGTCGAGGCTTTCATTTCACTTTAGTGACAAAAGGCAACATTGAGTTCTGGAGGCATTAAATGAGGAGAGCCCCATGATAATAAGCTGTTAATATGGGAATTAAGAGTTTGCCGATCCATTTTGAGAACGAATGTGAAAAACTTAGGGTACTATCATTAGCTAATGAGTGAATTGGATTAGATGTAGCAGGCAGAAAACCGTTAATGAAAACGGTGCCCTGAGGAACACCAGCATTTATATGGTGGATTTCGAACTTGGTACCGTCCAATACTGCTTGAATTGAATCGCCCGAAAAGTAATTTCTTATACATTGAATAAGAGATTCGTCAGACATTTTCGATAAAAGAACCGAGTGGCAAACTCTGTCAAATGTTTTCGGAATATCAATCGCAACAATGCTTTCATCATTTCCTATTGTCATATTTGAATTCACTCTAAATTCGCAGTATTATATTTGCTTAAAGTTTCAAGTTCTTTTTTTTTTGGATTTTTATTTTTTCGAAAATTGAAACATTAGGTACCGAAAGAATTCCTTATTTTCGTTTTATGTGTTTTGGTGGCTCGATAAAAAATAAGTACACGTACTGGAAAGTAAAATGTTTATTCGCAGAAAGGAGCTCAATGTTGTGTTAGTTATAAATTGGAAAAGAGAAAGATTATTGCTAAGAAAAGAAATATTCATAGTAAACATTGCTTGGACGAGAAAGGGTCGAAAAAAGTGAGAAAAAGGTTCGTTGTTCCCTAAGAGAACGACTAGACTGTTGTCACCGGCTCCAGTTTAATTTTGAGAGTCCTTAAAATCAATATCTGAACAAAAACCGCACGAAAGTTATCGGTGGAGTCCAAGTTTCAATCACGTTCTCCCCTTGTAGCAGAAAAAAATATTTAAGGCAAAGAATTGTTTTTAATTCGATAGAAAGCAGACCCAATACAGAATTTATTCCGTTGTACACCAAAAAAACTACTGGCTTCGTCTGTTCTGGAAAATATTTGCTTGCCTAAATTCTAAAGCTTTCACAAAGTTTTTATTTGTTGATACGAGGAATTTCTGAAAAAAGAAAATGTTAACAGAAAAACACAACATTGAATATATTATTAATTTATTAATTTTACTATAATTTTTATTCGATTTTTGTTTTTTAATAATTCATTTAATGAATAATGTTAACAGATAATAATGAGTTCGTATTAAATTGTATTAAAAGTAAAAAAAAAAGAATGATTCCTCGCTGTTGCAATTTTTCTTAAACGAAATAAAGATCAATCAGAAAGCACCTTCCCCATTTTCTGCATCTCTTCCATTGAGTCCGTCGTGTAAGCAATACGTTGATTTTCAAATTCAGTCAAGTCCATCCATCGGAACACAAGCCCAGAGAAGTAAAAAATTAAAGGGTAAAATGCATTCATATAAGACACAGAAATAGAATTTAGTACAAGTACACATAAATGAATTCGTTTCGCAGAATTGCAAATTTTTCTCTTTTTTTTTTTTTAATTGGCTCAATTTCATTACCGACCCGATAATTACTTTTTTCAATGATACTCGTTCCCAAGAAGTAAAATTTATTTGAAAGTCCGGAGTCAGCGGCACTTTACGAGTCCTCCCCATTTCCCACGAGAAAATTCATAATTTTTTTTTTTTTTTTGTGTTTTTGTTATTTAAAGTTAATTTCGTGTTGAATGTGTTGTAAGTGTTTTTGTATTCGCATGCTGATGACATGGAAGGATGATGCGCTCTAGTCGCGAATGGTCTGCTTGTTGAGGTATCCCATTAGGGCTTGCAGTCGCTTTTTGATATTCTTCTGATCGTCGAGGGTGCAGCCAAGTAAAGCACATTCGAATTTCTTATCAACAATGACATCTTGGCTGACGCCGTTCTCGTCGAATATACCTAAATGACTGCCATCGGAAGAACTGCATGCGTTAAGGTATTGCTGGCATCGTTGACGCGATAGAACTGGATCACCGAGAGTAATCATCATATCGATCAGCATGTTTATTTGGCTAAGCGAATCTTCTTGGGAATTGTCACGCACTGTACGAACGTTGAGTTCAACTGTTGATAGACGGGCGTTGACGCGCTGAATGTAGCATGATATTTCTTCACGTTCAGCTAAAACAATAAAAGAAAACAGGATAAAATAATATATTAATTGGCGAAAAAAGAAATTATTTTGTTCTTGTTATCAAAAGGATTATTAGGGACTAGATCTAACATTCAGTGTGGCAGTGTTTTCGTGATTGAATCGGGTCGTTTATTTAACGATTAACTTCAGTTGAATTCGTTGTTGCCGTCCGGCTATTTAAGTTGAGTTTGTGTTTTTTCTCACGCATAAATGACTTGGTAAGTGTTTGCGTGAGGTTTCTAGTCAATTCCGAAGAGTTAACTCTTTTCTTAAGCATATTTGATTGTTAATAAAAATTATAGCCTATTCTGTAAAATATGCTTTAAAAAAAACCTGAGATCGTGAGATTTTCGAAACTTATTCCAAAAAAAAATTGGCTGCACAATTCTGAAAAGAGCTAAATTTGGAACTAAATGAAATGGCAATCCAAATGGATGCAAAATTACCAGCGCGGCGCCCTAAAAAAGCCTTTAAAAAAATAAATCCATAAGAAAGAAATGACAAAACATTTTGTGGACAGATGAGTCCAAAATTGGTTGTAAGGTAGTACTTGTTCCCGGTAGTTTGCTAGACGGCCGCTGAACACGGGATTCTGACTGGTGTACGCAAAAAAATTCGACAAGAAATTTTCTTGATTATGAATTTACATGTTAATCTCGACATATTTGTTATTATAATGTTCCATTATTCAAAAAAGAAACGAATAAAATAGGTTTTCCAATAGAAAAATGCCTAGGAACATACCATTCGAAAGAGAATATGAGGTTTATCTTATGGACTAGGGATCCTGAAGAAATCTTTGGCGGACACCCATAAAGTGAAGCTCATGACGACAAACCAGCCAATAAATGTCAACCTTGGAAGCCGGAGCGTTGCAAGCATATGATGGAGACTCAGAAAATACAGCAGAGTACTAACGCAGGGAATCTTGAAACAGAGGCCGAAGATTCTTTCAGTCGGACACTTAAACACACGTTTAAAACAAACCACGTCACTTCACCAGCAGATCAAACAAGGAGGAGTTATAATTAAGACCGCTTTTGTGGGTAGAACGTTGTGTCTGTTCAAAGAACCACATGTAACAAGAACGTTGGGCGTAGCCCATTAAAGTCAGTCTAACTTGGGCGAGTTCCGTAAGGGAAAAAGGCTTCCCTCCGATTAATAAGAGTAACTATAAATGACAGGACCAAACAAAAATTACTCGGATCACCTTACCGAATGCAAAATTGTAAACAACATAACTCACGGACCAAGTTCCAAGCTATAACAAGAATTCACGAAACCAGTTCGAAGCTACAGAAAGAAATTGAGTCTGGAGACCAGAGGACATTTAGTTCAATGACAAAAGTAACGGGTTCGCCAGGGACATCGGAATTGGTTGTTGAATATAGTATTCTAACCATCATGTTAGAAGAATCAAAACATCGCATGCATCATGAGCTGAGTATTTCAAATTCAAGAAGAGCTGCATGAGCAGCCGTGCGAAATGTTAGAGCAATATCCAACCACTTAATAAACCCGTGCTGATACGTTCTTTTCGTAACCATAAGGTCTCAATATAATTGTTAAAATCAAGGTGTTCAAGATGTTAAACGAGTTAACTTACATTCAACCATTCCATGCAGCAAGTCGTTTGTCTTGATCAAATCAATTGACATTAGCAAAAAGTCCCTCTTCTCCTGAAGTCCCAGAGCGTCCTTCCGAAACTTCTCCACCCTGGCATCCAGCTGATCTAATACGCCCACAAATCTGCAAAACAATAAACAATACATTAATAAGCTTTTATCCATTTCGTATGCAACAAAGCAACTCGCATTTAGTGCAGCGATTTACCTCTCGTTCAAATTAAAAGGTCTGGAGCACGTGTACAAACGGAGGAGAATATTTTATTATGTTTGTGTAACGAAACGAAACGGGAAAAAAAGAAGAGAAAATCAAAATAACTAAAAAAATCTGTTAAACTAATTTTTTTTACTTAATTCTACAAAATTACAACACTATAAAATTTGGACCAAATGTGATGTGAAACCATAAAAAAACGGTTGTGTTTGGCAGTTTAGCAAAAATAATGACCTGTCCACAGCTCTATCGTCGACATAAGCATAGCTGGCACCGCTCGAGTCTGATCCTTTCCTGTATGACGAAGTTCCAGCTGTAGAGTCCATGCCAACGGCGGCGCTGCTACTATACGCGGGACTCGAGTGCAAGCTCGACAAGTAATCAAAGTTCATAGATGACTCAGAGTGTTGTTGCTGGTATGGACTATCGGAATACTCTTGCGGCGGTGGAACTGGTCCGGAATCAATTTCCATTGCTTCACTGTAATCGGGAAATTGTTGCAGATCTCGGCACGGCACAACAACGTCTCCCTGATAGTTGTTTTCCCAATTGAATCGCCGCAAGTCGTTGTCGTTTGTCCGAACTTTAGGCAAGAACTTCTGTTGTTGCTCTGGCTCCAGTTTTACAAACACACAATTTTTTTTTTTTTGTAAAATTTTGAAAGTCTGACTTTTCCGATTTATATATATTTTTTTTTGTTTTTAAATTTTATCGTTTTGCTGAAATAAGATAGAAACAAAAAAAAAATGCTTTTTCAGCGCACACTTTTCACTTTATTTACCTATCGATTGTCGCTAATTGACGACGACTGAGCACTAGTAGATCTGAATCGGAATCATTTGTTTGCATTGGAAGTGAACGATCATCGCCACTTAGCATTGGGCTTGGATTTGGATGAGGAGACGGTGACGTTGACTGTGCCTGTGAGGGCGACTGTGGAGTAGTCTCCGGCTCCCCATCGACCCGACGTCGTTTTTTAAGCATACCCAGAAAACTATCAAACATAATCTCTACGTTTCTCTGTTGTGTGGTTTCCTTTCGGAGCGGCTTTTGCTATTCTTTCTTTCGTTTTTCACGTTTTTGTTTATAAGAAAAATTTAAGCAAACTATCGTTTGTTTATGTTTCTGAATGAACTTCAACTGCGCAACATTAAATCACCTCTTAATTACTACTGCTATTGAATTTATTAAACTTTTTCAGCGTGATTATTAAAGCGATAAATCTTCACAATACAACAAAAAGTTGATTATCGTGTTTCTTGGAACAAGAAAAGGGATTTTTTTTTTTTTTTTGTTAGTCTCTCTTTTGTTTTTTCCTTCGAAAGCAAAGTTATTCTTTTTTTTGTAGTTCCGATTCAAATCTATTAATAAACACTTCTCTCGAGAATTCTGGCGCACTAAGCGCGTACCAGGGTTAACAAATAGAATTTACCTGATTCGACCAGAATGTTCGGTTATTTTAGTTCTTTTTTTATGTGGGTTTTCGTTTTCGTTTTTTTTTTGTCGACTCTTGAGAGATAAAAGGCAAAATTGCAGTTTTTTGTAATGGGCTGAATGGATGAATATGCAGCCAGTTGGTCGAGTCTCGAATGTCAGATGTGGAGGCGAATGACGGAACGTCAAAAAGGTTTCAATTATTTTTTGTTACAATAGGGTTTCGGTATTCTGGTTACAACATTTTTTTTAACGTATGCCAATTCGGTAGCTATTAAAACATTTATGAGATTGATATTGAAATCTTTACTCGTCTACGATAGCTGGCACTCTAATGTACCCGACTGTGGCGGACAGAGGCTCTTTGCCACGATAAGTCGAATAAATAGACATAGCACTCTTTCCCCCACAACGGAAAGCTACACGACAATCCGACAAAAATGCCATATAACTGTGTCCTGAATTAACTAAGATTTTTTTTTATGTATGTTAGTTGCTCAACAAAGTTCTTGCAGTTTGTCAATAGATTAGTAAGTGCTGGTCGATTTTGACACATCCAAAACGTCAAACTGTTGAAGCAATATATATTTTTTGTGTCGTCATATACTTTTGGTTGCGTGAAAGTGTCTGATTTTGTGCCAAATAATCGTCATTTGATGGAAGTGTTGATATTCTTTCTTTTTCCGAAGAAAACGGCGATTGAAGCACATCTAGAGCTCCAAAAAGTTCACGAAGATGATGCTCTAAGTGAAATGTCGGGCCATGCGAGCTGTCAATCACTATCAAGTATTATATGAACGGATATTGCAAGTCTGAACTAACGTAATTTCTCAGCGAAAACAAGAACAGCTCAGTAGATCGACTGACAACGAATGTTCTCACCAGCAGAATAGATCATAGATCGGACAGAAGTTTGATTGTGTGTGAAAACCAACGTATATCTTGTTATATGTGACGGTTTTGTTTGATTAGTGGCAAATACGGACACAATTATTTTCTAAATAATCGTACGCCAATGCCAACATATACTTACTCATTTTTAATAATTTCATTGCACACCGACCTTAATTATCCTTTCGTTCAGCCCTTAAATAATATATTCTTTGTTGCATCGTTGAACGCAGATCGAAGCCTTCTGACAGCTGTCATCTCTCACAAATGCTTTAACACGTGCATTGAGAATTTGTTGATGAGTTCACATTTGTTAATTGAATTCTTATTTAACAATAATTTCACAAATTTCTCGTTGAAAATTCTACAAAAATGGGCAAAAAGACCAAAGTTGGAAAGGCCCGCAAGGATAAGTTCTACCAACTAGCCAAAGAAACCGGTAAGTTTTCAAAAGTCACAAAAATAAGCAAAACTCCTTTCGATGCATATGTTTTCCCATATTTCTGTTTTGTTCAGGTTTCCGTTCACGTGCTGCCTTCAAATTGATCCAACTTAACAGAAAATTTGGCTTCCTCCAACAATCACAGGTATGCATCGATTTATGCGCCGCACCCGGTGGCTGGATGCAAGTGGCCAAACAGAACATGCCGGTCTCTTCTATCGTTGTTGGCGTGGATTTGTATCCGATCCGACCTATACCCGGATGCATTGGTTTAATCGAGGACATCACAACTGAAAAATGTAGGACATCGCTGGCAAAAGAACTGCAAACTTGGAAAGCTGACGTCGTGCTGCACGACGGAGCGCCAAATGTGGGCAAGAACTGGTTGCACGATGCATACCAACAGATCTGCTTGACTTTGAATGCCCTGAAGCTGTCTACGAACTTTCTACGTAGCGGTGGCTGGTTTGTGACAAAGGTTTTCCGTTCGAAGGACTACAATGCCTTGTTGTGGGTCCTTAAGCAGCTGTTTAAGAAAGTGCATGCCACAAAGCCTAGCGCTTCGCGTAAGGAGTCGGCTGAGATCTTTGTTGTCTGTCAAGGCTACCTTGCGCCAGACAAAATCGATGGGCGTCTCTTGGACGCAAAGTATGTGTTCGAGGAGCTTGACCTCGAGGGTAAGAAGAAGAGCAGCCTTCTCCATCCAGATAAACAGAAACGCATCAAAGCCGAGGGCTACACAGAGCAGGAGGTCGCCTTGCGTAATGATATTTCTGTGAAAGATTTTATGGAGAGTGCAAGTGGCTTGGCAGCGCTCCAAGGCATCGGCAGCATTCGAATCGATGACGAGGCAGTTTTGAGACATCCCAAGACCACTACTGAGATCATCGAATGCTGTAAGGATATCAAAGTGCTGGGCAGGAAGGATATTAAGGGAATCCTCGCTTGGTGGAAGACAGTCAAGGAGGATCTCTTCAAGAAGCCCGAAATGGAAGAAACCACTGCAATCGAGGAGGAAGTACCGGCGAAGCCACTCACACAGGAAGAACTCAACGAGCTTGATATGGAGCAGCTGGACAAATTGGTTTTAACACTCGCCGACGAGGAGAAAAAGGACCTTAAGAGGAAGAAGAAAAAGACACAGAAGGCAAAGAGCAGACTAAATGAGAAAATGAACCTGAACATGGTCATCAAGGGTGACGAAGGACCCCGCGAAGCATTCGAGGAAGATGTCTTTGACTTGAAACAAGTCAAGACGGCGGATGAGTTGGAAGCTATGTTGGATGTAGTGCCGGATTTTGATGTCGAAGGGCCTGAAATCGAACGACCAAAGCTGCCAAAGTACAAAAAATACGACAAAGATGACCAGCGTCTCAACGACGACGCACAGTACGAGAATGACAGCGAAGGGAACGTCTCCGAATCGGAACAGGAAAGCGACTACGACAAAGAAGGCCTCGGACTGAGTGACGATGAGAATGGTACCATCTCCAAGAAATCCAAACTGCTTAAAAAGAAACGCGATGAGCATCCATTGATAAAATCCAGCGATTACCGGGACAAGGACACTAAACGTCAACAACGAGTGCAGCTGTGGTTCGAAAAAGAGAACCTGCAGAAGCTAGACTCAGAAGATGACGAAGATTACGATATAGACCGTCTGGCAAGCGAATTCAAAGCCAAGGGTGTTGCAGTCTTGGGCAACGAAGCCGAAGCCAGTGAAGAAGCCACCATGCCATTGGGAAAAAAGGCCAAACGCAAAGCAAAATACTCCGCCGAAAAAGATTCCTCTTCTAGCGACAGTAGTGACACAGATAATGATGACGATATAAATGGAAACGAAGACAAAGTAAACGGAGACATGAGCAAAGGTACGAAACTTCAGAGCATTTCTGTTCTTTGGTAATTTATCAACATTTTTATTTTAGAGCCAAAAGCCAAGAAGATCCGCCTGAATGAAGAAGAACTCGCTCTGGGTGCAATGATGATTCAAGGGAAGAAAACAAGGCGTGATCTGATAGATGCAGCATGGAATCGTTACACATTCAACGATGAGAATCTGCCGCATTGGTTTAGCCAAGAAGAAGAACTTCACATGCGAAAACCAGTGCCAGTGCCAAAGAGTCTTCAAGAGGAGTACGAACGTAAGGTGCAGGAGCTAAATGCCCGTCCAATCAAGAAGGTTATGGAAGCAAAGGCGAGAAAGAAGCGCCGTGCTGTGAAACGCTTGAAAAGGGCAAAGAAAAATGCAGAGAAGATTATGGACAATGCTGATTCCAGTGCACAGGAAAAGGTGCGACAGCTTAAGAAGATCTACAAGAAGGCTGAGGAGAAAAAGAAGGAAATTACTTACGTTGTGGCCAAGAAACATTTGTCGGGCAAGAGAGCTCGACGACCAGCTGGTGTTAAGGGACGTTACCGTGTTGTTGATCCCAGACAAAAGAAGGACAAGCGAGCGATGGACGTGAAAAAGAAACGCGAAAAGAGGAGAAAGTGAAAGTTTATGTAGTTGATTTGTTATTTTATAGTGAAGATATAAATAAAATATAAACGTAATAAATTTGTTGAAAAAACAATCAAAAATAATACGGTGGATATTCTACTTACTTGCTACATTCCAGGCGCAGCGGTCGGCGCCTCTCGAGCTAGCTCGTTCATTTGTTAGATCCTCACCTTAGCAAAAATTGGCTGAGATCTGCACAAAGCTGATGATGAGCGCAATGGTTCTTCATCGTCCTGATTAGTCTCTGTGTCTCCAAATACCTTTTCCGAATCTGAATCATTTTCAAAGTCAAGTACAGCGGGAATTTTCAAAGCAATTGCATCTTTCGTGAACGGTAGTGTACTTTTTTTGGGAATTGCTCTCATGCTCGTAACAAGTGGGTCAGAACTGAGTAAAAGCCTATTAAGAATCCCTTGAAGATTTTCTTGCGATATTCTGCTTGTAAAACCGGAAATGTTTGTTTCGTACCGCAACCGCTTCTTCCAGTAGTAGCCCAATGAGCAACAATGCCTCATTTATGCATTAGAATCTTGTGCATCGTAGATGTCATTGAATGCCACGAGTACAGAGTTACATAAAGTTTTTCGGTGTCTGCAATTATTCGCAAACTTGAGCACATTGATTTTGTGACCAAGTGATATTTCTTCTTTCTTCTTTGATTCTGTAAATCAAATTTATAGCAACTCCAGTAATTTCCGCTGTCAATTCAGTTCTTAATTTTTCTTGGATAGCTTTTTTCTTTCCTGTACAATGGCTTTGTCAGCATCAGATATTAATTACCATTTTTTCACTGTTAGTTTATAAGACTGGTGCAGTATGCTCTCAAAAAGACGAATTCTGGTGTGCAAAGTAGATAATACAAAAGAAAGTGCATTTCCGTAAATAACACTTTTGATATTTAAATTGTTCAATTCTTTCGAAGTAGCCCCACAAATCAAGCACGTCATTGTTGCCGAGGTTTCTGTAGCGACATTTCAACCTAATGCTTTATGGAAGACAATAGTTTTTCTTTGCAGTTCGCTCGTAATTCCTGACGAATGGATTAAAAGCTGCCCCACTCACAGAAAAAGTGATCCTCTATCATATAGTAGCTATCGAGGCATAGCCCAACCTATTGTTGTTTATACGAACACACAAATCGCCAATATCAGCGTAGTTTCAGGCCTGGCAAAAAGCCTGCAGATTTAATTCGGACTCCGCGTCAAATCCTGCTTATAACCTTTTCATCGCTTTCAAAGCCTCCTTTAAAAGCTTTTGTGCTGTGCAGTTTGACCAAGACCTTTTGAATAACATCAAGTATAACAATCAATTATAAACGATTTTTAACTACTTGTGCACAAAAATCAACTCTCCGGAAAACCTTGTTGGAGAACAGATAAAGAATCATCCGAGATAATATATGCTGTTTCGGAAAGTCCAAACAACAAATAACAAACCTTGTCAGCTCTGGAAAAGAGTGGGCGATAAGCAGAAAAATAGAGCAGATGTTTACCGCTTTCAAGAGAAAGATTATTCGTCTAATTTTCGCTGCCATCCGAAATTGCAATAGCTCTGGCAACAATGCTTCAGGTCTGAACCCAGACAATGCTCACAAAAAATTGGAAGACTGAAAATATTTCTTAAGGTTCAAGTCACAGCGGATAGAAGCTCTATCCAACCATCTTGAAGCAGTGTGCCCGTGAATAATTGAAAGAATCTTGAATCAAGGCTTAGATCCTCCAAGGATCGTTGGCTTGATAAGTAAGTAATGCATCTTAAATTCTTCGCCGTTACGAAACCAAAAATCTGAGTTTTAGGCCTCTTTATAATCGTTCCATTCTTCTCGTAATCCTTCCGGTCGCCTTGTGCCGAATGCAAAAAAAAAGAATCCTAACTTAGCTTTCGACAATAAAGGTAACTTTTGCCATGGGGACATCTTTCAATGAAGATTTTCGTCTGGTCCAGGCGGTATTCCAGCTTTAAAAATGTGTTAACCTCGTGATCGAACCCTTGAACTTCCTATATTAGCTATCCAATATTCAAGGTGTGTTTCCTCATTTTTGGAAAAAACATTGTAACATGTTGAAAATATTGTCGATGATGATATGCTCTTCCATTGCAGATCTGCATTGCTTCGCATACCTCTGAACATTCTTATTTTAATCTTTTCAACATTTGAGGGGTTAGCAATACCCTTATTACGCTAGCGCGGATATAAAGAAATAATTTTAATGAGAATGAATTATTGAGTATTGGAGAGCTTCCTTCATTCGTGTTGTTCGATCTAAATTGGACTTAATTGGAAGTAAACAAAATAGCATTCCTGACTCACGAGTTCAGTTGACTTGAGTACAGTTTATGTAAAAAGCGACAAAATATAAAAATTGAAATTGTTTAGATGTAAATTTATTTGCAAGAATCTTTTTTATCTGGCAATATAGGTAACGCTGTCCACCAATCGATGGCAGTGGTCATGGGCAAAAATTGGTTTCTCACTGGCCAGCCATACGGATCCCTGAACCCCGAAGAAGATCTGATTTATGGGCAGAGAACTGAGAGATATAATCTCATTGCCCTCTGTTATAAGTCCCCTCCGGGGCAAACACCTTATAACGGCTCCAAACTTGGGCACTAGGTAGTACATTGTGCCACCTCGGTCCACAATCATTCCCTTCGGCGATCCAATAAAATTCCCAAGGTACTCCGTTTGCAGCTCCGTCTCATTGAAAGGCGAATTCGACATAAACAATTTCCCACTCGATTCACCAATAAACACTTGGTTACCAAAACCGAAGGCAATATCCTCAGGATACACCGGGAAGGCTTGTTGTATATTGTCGTACTGCCTGCTTGAAACATCAATCTTCTGCCATGTGTGCGTCAGTAGATCAAATGCAATCAGATATGGCTTCTCCTTAAGCACAAAGAAGGCCTTTTGCTCTACTTGACAGCAGGATGGTATAGGCCCAAGCTTCATTGTGATGATTTCATTGCCTTTGAACAGTCTTATTTCTCTGCGAAAAACCTTTAAAACCGCTTAAGTATATATTAGAGATTTTATCACTCACTGATCGATCAAATTGCTTACCTCGAAATTGTCACGTATCAAGTCGTAAACAATAATTTTTGGCTGGCAGAGTGCGCTTCCTTTGTCCAGCAACCACAGGCGATTCAAGCTATCAATCTGAGTCAGCATAGCTTGTTGAATCAGTGAACAGTCATTGGTTCTGTGACGACTTGAATGGGCGAATGCATGGGGAAAGGCTCTTGGTGCCAGCACAAAGAAATTCTCTGGCCAAAACGATTCCACTAGAGTTGGATGCGAATTCGAGTGGGTCTCAATGCACAGGAAAGCCCTGATGTAGTACGTTGACACATGATGCAGTCGAAAAGTTCCATTTAGCCCAAGTGGAGCCAAGTTCCATGAGTGAACGACTTGTGGTAATATCGCGAGCAAAAGCAATGCTACTTCCATTCTGTGGCGTCGAGTGAATCACTGAGGTGCAGCGTCAATTCGAAGCTTGAAAGACGCGAAACTGATGAGCGAGCAGAATTTTCATGAGTGTATCTGTTTATAAACATTAAAATGGCATGGAAGCCATGAAAACTGACCTTATCCGTTGCCAGTTCATTCTAACGTTTGCTTTTTGGCAATGAGGGGCTTTGATGGTTAAACCGCTGAATAGAGTTTTGCTGATTTTGTTTTCTCGTCATCTGGTGACACTGTCTGTGCTTCTCGACGCGTTCTGCGAGTAAGAAAGGTCAAACATGTTTATTTTCGTGGGGCGAGGTTTATTTTGATAGTCTAGCCCATGTTGCCTTTTGAATGGCGAATATTTCAGCCTGAGTAATTTGGAAGTCTTCATGACTCATTTATGTGTAATGTTTTTCAGAAGCCCCCTACATAAAGGTCTGTGTATGGCGTGACTCTGTCTGAACGAAGGTCTGCTTCAAAGTTCTTTAATGCTGTTAAGTGTCCGTGCGAGGAATCCTTACAAAAGAATGATTCTTTATACTTTACTAGACTGCATTTTAAGTACTCATCTGTGCTGCATTATAAAAGTCAGTTTAATCCCGCCCGGCGTTGATCATTGCTGCTTTGATATACAGGCAAGCTAGCCTTTATTCTTAGATTGAAGGCAAAACTTACGAAGAACAGGGTTCTTACTGCTCGGTTTTTCTATGTGGGTTACAAAAACAAGAGCCTTATCACAGATGGATGAACTCACTCACTGATAGTACATACACACCCATTTATAGTACACTTCCATTTTAGCCAGAAGATTCCATGCGTAATGGTACATATGGTTATAACCTACAAAATTTTAACATTTTCTCCCGATATTATTTTGTATCTTCGAGGAGCTGAGAAACCGAATCATTACCTCTCCGAATTACTTTCAGAAAAGCGAACCAAACCACGATCCTTTTACTCGATGGGGAGGCAAGACTCAACACTTCACGTCCACAGCTGCATTAGCTCGGTTGCTTTTTGTGTAACTAGAACTGGATGTGGGTCTTTGGATAAAAGAGTTTTGTAGGTAGATGCATGGGCCCAGCTGTTAGGCCTGATTTCATGAGTACTTCTCAGAATGAAAAACCATAAACAAAATTTCCAGGATCGAGCTCATGTCGCCAAAACTGAGTCCATCACAATACTGGTGGCATTAACGTACTTCCTGTCGAAATCATTATCAGTTCTAGGTATGGTTGGATGTGAGAAAGTATGTTGTGTGGTGTTTTATCACCTAAACCCATTGTTGAAAACATATTTTGTCCATCTGTCGAAATGGTTTTTTTGGAGAGGAAAGTCCACAATCGATCGAATCTGTACCCAAGGGCAGATCTTGGAGGAAACATATGAAAATCATGCCTGGTTTTGGCAGCCCCGGAAAACTTGTTTCATATTACAGGATAACGATTGAAATGAAAATCCTTCGGGTGATTTTCGGTCCCCTACAAATGCGTTGAGAGAGGAGCTACAACGAAGAATTGTATTGTTTGCATAGCAATATGGATCTAGCCAGAAGGCTCCATAGACAACGAGATTAGAGTCTTGAAATCAACACCAGAGAAAAATATCATTCGGTTGAACAAGTAATAAAGGACCCAGACCGTCTTGGCGTATACAATTTTTGTCAGCTTAGAGCACGAAATTAGATCTAGCTGGTATGATTGACTTATTGGTTGATGTCCATGACTTTTATAGCCCTGTCGGTGTACAAGACCGGCAGCAGGTGGCAATTATTATTTTTGCTTTAAGTCGAATCCACCTCAGTCTGTTGGGTTTTTAAAGTATGCAAGAAAGTATGTAAGTTAATATCAATTAATCGTTGGCGTACTCTGTAAATTAAAGATTATAGATTAGAAGGATCAATCAGGATTTGAGTTCAAAATCTTTTAAATAAGTCACGATGAATATTTCTCTTGAATAAAACAATAATTCATTCGTTTTATATAATAATCAATATAATATATGTATATATATATTCATCTTTATTGCAATCACTTCTTCAAGTTCCATATATATAGATATATGAAGTACTCTTCTAATTTTCCAACTTTTCTCCTTCTACAATATTTTCAACTACCACTAGTTCTCTTCTTATTATACACATTTCTCTATTCTCTATTCTCAATTCTTCAATTTCCTTTACTCTTTAATTATTTATTTCTTGCGTTTTATATATCATTTAATTTCTGTTTTTTTTTCTATTCAGCAGCCAATAATTTAAGTTATAACAATTAAGTAAAAAAAAATAAAATTTAATTTCTAAATCAACAACAAATAACGAAAAATTATAGTAGGTTTATATATATATATATATATTTAGTTATTATTCTACATTATAATTCGTTTAAGCGTAAACGAAAATTGCTTTGCTTTCATTACATAATCACCTTTTTCTTTATACACTTTAAAGAGTTTTATTTTTGTACGAAAAACGAAAAAACAATATTCTACATATTTGGACAATATTAATGCGGCATTTTTTTTGTTTTTTTTGTTTGTTTTTAATTAAATTTGCTAAAGTATTTTGTTGTTGTAATATCGTATTTACATATTATTATATTTTACATTTACATTAAAGCAAATAAATTGAATATAATAAAACCTTGAATAATAATAATAATAAGTTATATAGTAGTTGTGTATTTATATATTTTTTCTTTGTTTTATTATTATTTTTTACAATATTAAATATGTGGGTAAATATATCACTTGTTCAGTTGTTGTTTATATGTTCTTTCTAGTTTATTGATAAATACATTTAATTCTAATTTATATATTTGTTTATTTTTGTTAAATAAAACTGCTTTTAATTATTTGTCAATTGATACTTCTCCATGTCTAGTAAATGGCCATAGAGTAGGTCTTCATTGGGTGACAATCCGATCATAATCCAACCTGAAATTGCCCCAATACTACGAGCCATCGATAGACTGCTCCACACGCTGAGAATTTGATTGTTTTCCTAGAAAAAATGAATAATGTAAATATTTTTAATAATATTTAATAAATGGTTATTTATTACCATTTCCTCTTTTAACATTGTCACATTTGAGTTTTTGGTCAAGAGGAGTTTTTCATCCATGGATTCCGCACATAGTGTGAGGATTATTGTCGCTATGTAGATCATTGCTATTATGATCCATCGGAACGATATTACTTCGGACGCATTTGAGAATTCTAAATGACAGAGGTCCATGCTATTCGGCGAGAAGAAAACAAATAAGGATCAAGAATTATTAAGTCTGTAATCGCATGTTGTATAGGAGAAATCATAGAAATAAAAAAAAAAACGTTTTCCATGGTCGTTGAGACAAGGGCTTACAAAATGTTCAATTTTGTCAAAGAATTCCGAAATTCAGCAGAGCAGCTGGTGAACTGAGAATAGGTATGAAATAATGTTACAGCATATCCTCTTAATGCAAATATGAGAAAAGAGAACAAGATGCATTCTGGTGAGGTGAAATTTTGTCGATGCCTTCCCTCCATGCTCGCCAAACAATGCCGGAACACGATCACTTGAAGCAGTGATAGAAACCTGATGCATATTGACTATCATCTGGAAGCTAGTTTTATAAAACCCCGGGCAAGTTATAACGCAACAACAGCCTCTCCTCCTGAAAGAAATGTTGATGGAGACAACTAAGAAGAAAAACATGTAAGTAAACATCATTAATGGAGTTGCAGGTGAAGAGATTGCAGGATAGGCGAGGATACCTACAGTATCCCCAAATAGATGTCAAAATGTCAATGTCAAGAAAACATGGAGAAATGGGCAGTAGTTTCATTTCTAAAATATATCTGCATTCTCAAGCAAAGCCGCAATTTGGAATAGTTTTTGAAGAAATTATTAAATGTACAGTTTCCTGGATTGTACTTTTTAAGAGCTGCTCCTTACGCCGAAGAAGAGCCCTATGCGAGCATAAAAGTCGAAGGTGGTGGAATCCTTAAAAGAAAAGACGACTGGACCAAACGGGAAACTCACTGAGTTTTGAAAAAAAAAGTGTGCGCAGAGTCCAGGTGACTCATGATACTCATATCGAAAGTATTAAGGGCGATCTCTTGTTTTATCGGTGGAAGCTTTACAATCTTTTAAAGAAGCATCTTGGGAAGGAATGCCCACACTTGTAATAATTTTGTACAGTTCGTGGTTGAAAGTGTTGTCAACAGTCTTTTGCCCTTAAATAGGCATGGCCTTTTTTTTCAAAAGACATAAATTTGTGTGAAAATTTGATCGACTCAGAGGTTAACAAGGGTTTCTGAGCATTCACACGATTTAACAAAGACGAAGATGATTCTTAATCTCCTGAAATTGATGCAATTTTCTTTTCTATAACCAGAACATTAAGTTTTCTATGCTTGTTGTACTACCAGTATTTGAGAAAGTCAACAACTAACCCAAAAATGTAAGAACACAAGCGGCTTATATTTAAACCTCTCAATTAACGCGGCTAACCTCGAAACGATGTAAAAGCATCCTAAACACATTTGATCCGATTAACGCGGGTTGAATTCCAAATTCAATCCAATTATGCCCCTTACAGCCACTACACTTATTGCCATTACTATAGAAGGGGTGCGTCTGTATCGTATACACATTCCATGTTCCAGCCAGATCTGAAGAATGTTACCTTTCCATTGGCAAACTCAAGTGAAGTGAATACAATAACTTCAATCCCGCATGACCATAGGGACACCTCACGTGTTCGTAAAACGTGGCTTCGAAGTGACTCAAAATACCGGTTCTTGGAAAAACCACTTCAATCTAACCACCTGAACCATGAGGCTGCTTTAAACTTCAAATAACAAGTTTGTGGCTTGTGTTTTGGTTTAAAAATAAATTGATCAATGTCCATACACGTTCTGCAACAAAATGGTTGGATTGCCCACAGGTTAGCTAAAAAACCTTGTTTTTCCACCCAAACGAAAATATTCCACATACGCCCCGTGGTCTGACAACAGAATCGCCCACATGTATCCAACGTCTGTTCCTGTCAATTCCTATAGTTTGCCAATTCTATTTTCAGCTGTAAAGCTTCATCAGGGAAATGATATATAATACGAGTACGAGTATACAGGTAAGCTGTCGGAGTAAAATCTGATTCAAAAGGATGATACGAGTTTTGCGTATTTTTAAGCATAGAAATCAAGGTACTTACCGGTCAAAAACGGACACCATACAGATGATCGCCAAGCAGTAGAATGTGTTCGCGTAGGCCTCGGCAAATGACGAGTAATGATGTATCGCACCATCGGGCCAATCTAGCGGTCTGCTTGTGGCCACGAAAAGCAAGTGTGCCAAGGCCAATCCGGCTAATATACCATGACAGATGTTGGAAACCATTATCCAGATTCGTTGAAGTGCACAGGCTAAGTGAACGCTGGTGGAGATGTCATGTCTATAAAAAAAAAGAAAACGATAAAATATAAATCATGTTTCATTGAAGTTTAAGACGGAGAATTTGGTGGTCTATGTTAAAGAGGCACAAAAGGCGAAATACGTTACTGGATCGATTAATCTTTGATGTGACAGGTGAGGATTTCTCGTATGCCTCACAGGGGACGTACGTAGTGCGTGTTCTAAAAATAGTTCTAGTGCCTTTTCGACGTGCCAAGTTGATGGAATGGTACATTCAAGAGAAGGTTGTACTTGTGGTAAGGATATTGGGTGGCTGAAGCTTTTGATAACACAAAAGGAAATTATTTCCCACCCACATCGATTGGCATGTTACAGTTTCTGCTTTAATTTTGTGCCCTGGGCTTAACATTTTTATTTGAGTAGATCGAGGGATGAGTGTAAATGATATTCCCTTTTTTTGTGAGTTGAATTCTCAAGGAATGATGAAGCGTTTCGTTGGGCTTTAATCATACACTCGTACGTCACAGTGTATTTTATTTTATTTTTATCCAAGTCATAAGAAAACAACGAAGAGTTCCACTGCAAAGGTACGATTAAATTGCCTTTCACATTACAAATGCGAAAGTTCTAGGCGCCTTTTGTGGTAAGAAGTGGGTTTGAGTTACGATTTGTAGCAAATGGAAAGATGAAGGAGGAGAGATGTAAAAACATGTACGAATTTATATGCGTAGGCATTATTTATTTATCATGCTTATCAGAGGAATACTTTAGAAAACGTGTTGTTTTTTTTTCTTTAAATCCACGAGAAGTGATATGCATGAAATTTGGCTGTCTCGCTGATGGAGTGATATGCAGAACGTCACCAAAGTACTAGGATAAGTATCATCAGCTTAAAGCATATGCTTTCTACCAAATAAACTCAAGTGGAATTTAAGCATCTATTTTCAGACAGACAACTGCAATCGGAGGTTAAAGCCTGGCTTATTATAAGCAAGCTTATGGTTAAACCACTAATAAGACCTGCCCAAGTTTTGAATACTTTTTAAATTGCTGAGTTTTTATGAAAATGAAGCGGCGTCGCTGCACAAAATACATATAAGTTTGAGGTAAAGAGATGCGGAATATATTCTTAGTTTCTTGGTTTCTCATACCTCATTGAATTACAGAGTTTTTGAACTGAACTAGCTCAGCGTTGTATTTTGACGAAAAAACTTTACATTCTAGCAAAATGTTGTGTAACCTCGATCTTTCATTTGGAAGCCAATTTGAAGTTTATACAAGATCTTTTACTCTCTATCCCCAAGGACCTTTCACCTAGAATTCCATTTTCTTTATATATCCGAATTTCAGACCGAATTTCTGCAGCGCTCTTGCTTTCGATGAGGAACAAGATGATATTGATCTGGTTCAGAAGCCAAAAATACATTGACAAATTTTGCTCGTACACATAGGGTGAATAGTCGGAAAATGGAAGGATTGGATTTCCGGTAAAAAAAACCTTAAAGAAGGCGACGAAACATACAACAACCGTTTGGTTAAATGTAATTATGATACTGGATGCAAATAAGCCCTCGCATGTTATGAAACCATTTTTGAAAAATAATTTTCTTTAAGGGTCACCCCTTAATTGAAATGTTTTAATGCAATTTAATGACATTCAATGCTTATTTTATTACTAAGCATGAAATTAGAGAGCGCCAAATGAATTCCTTAATAAATTTGAATTTTATAAATTTATAGAAACTTTCTTCGAGCTCATTTTAAATTTTCTTGAGTATGGGTTTTTAGGACGACTTTCAATATATGGCTCATTAACCTATAATCCGAGCGATTTATTAGTTTATTCTTTCGTCTTTTCCTTCGAGTAGTTGAAGCCTGTCGGGCCCTGTAGTTTTTTCAGTATTTTTTCCAACGAGTTCGTAACTTCTTCCTTTATTTGCAAGGGTGCTCAAGTCCATTGTGGTTTTAAAGTATTTAAAATTGTATCTCTTAACACAGCCAGTTCAATTAAGAAGTATCTATTCAGTAAAGCTCAAGAACAATCCATCTTAAATGCCATTAAATGGCCATTTAAAAAGAAATAAAGTAAGCTTAACGTTTTCGAAATGACATCATAAGCCTTAATGTACACACGTCATCCAACACAAAGCTTTTTGTGAAAAAAGAAATGTTCGCAAGATAAAAACATTCAATATTACGTATGCACGAAAATGTCCCAAGAAATAATGTCCCTTTGTACAGTTTGTATCTACACATTTCCGGAAACATCTTCAATAATTCACACCAGCCATGCTCGTTGGAAAACACTTAAAAAAATAAATTCCCCAACGTACCCACGAGCTCAAACAAGGACAACAAAAAGAAAACATAAATAAATCAAAAACAAATGAAATAAAAAAGTATGGCACGAAACTCTCAAAATAATAATAATAAAAAAATAAGAATTCTATTTTGGGAAGCCTCCTCCAGTGATGGGACCCATCCAACACCCTGCTTCAAATTGCAACTCGTACCCTGAAATTAAAGTCTACGCAAAAAGCCACAACATCCCTCTGCACGCAAGTACCCCTCCCATGAGTTATATACCATCATGCCGTCATCCCTGTTTAAGCACTCACCTATTACTCTCTGGATCCGATCCAATTGGATGTTTGTAGTAACAATGATCCACCGGTCGATATCCTGACGCAGTCTGTATGAACATTTTGTCAATTCGTGAGGATGGCTCCTCTGTCGGCGATACAACCGGTGTAAATGGATTGTAAATCTCTTCTCCATCGGCGGGCACAATATCATCAGAGAGCTCCTTGAGTATAGACGAAAGTCCACCAGCTGAATAGAGTTTTCCTTAAAAAAAAAACAAATTAAGGACGATAGTTTCTTTTTTTTTTAACGAGTATTTTTAAAAGCAAAAGAGTGGGGTTGATGAATGTTCTGAGGGCGCTTTGACGTGCGAAATAAAAAGTTTGATTGATGACTTATAGGAACGTCAGTATTTTAAAATTTTGTTTATACATTCTTAAAGCAACTTAGCATTTTCTATCCTTTACGTAAGTAATGTGTTTAGTTGTATCAGTTTTACAAACATTTCGACAGAGAGGAATAACCTTCAATATTTTAGCTTTATTAATTCTACAAGCTATCAAATTGACGTCATGAAATAAAATCTATTAATGTGCTAAACATAGAAAAAAGCACGTCCATGACCAGAAAGACCCAGTTGGGATTTTCGTTGTTTGAATTTAAATTGAAGTATTTTGTTAGTTGAAGATTTTATTAGTTAAGGTTTTTAAAACACAGAACAAGTTCTGACTACTTATTTTTTTTTTAAATTACTAGCTTATCATTTTCAATACCTTGCCGTGGTTTTTCAAAAGTTAGCTTAAAATATAAAATTTGACATGACTCGAACTTTAGGGGAAAACGTTTAAGTACAAATACGCTTAGTATGAGAATTCAGAAAATCGGTGACGTAGCCTTGATAGAAGTCTAACCGTTATCCATTTTCAGCATCATCTCACGCAAAATATTAATTTGCAGATATTCCAAAAAATACACCGGCCACTTGCCTGCAGAATTTGAATCTTGTCAACCTAAATCCTCGAAGATGTAAATTTGGCCGAATTGACGAAAATTCCAATAAAACTCAGATCATTGCGAACGGATTAAGCTTGAACATCATTTCCGGAAATATTCAAGAAGCTCAATTTGTTACAAAAAAAATTGAAAGAGTGTTTGAAACTTTGCTCAATAATTCCTTGAAAGGTTTGAAAATTCTTCAACAAAATTTAAATAGGTTACGAATCGTCATTAAATGAACGTTTTTGAAAATCGAACAACAGTTCAAAATATAGAACCAAAAAGGTTAGCATCCTTCAGTTAAGTCCTAACAACAAAAGTCAGCGCTAAAGCCATGATGAAGGTTTACTTTACCCGGACAAAATTGTCAGCTGGTCAGATAGCGACTATTACTACACTTATACTTGTTTAGCGGAAATTTTCCAAAATTAGTCTGTGACAAAAATTTGTCACTTCTTTTGCACCACGACAATGCATTTGCTTACACTATTGGAGCAGCCAACAACTTTCTTGAACTCGAGTTTCAAAACACCTACCTCCTAATTCGTTTGTTGGTAGGCGACGTCTTAACATCCAATGAGGAGATGTTGAATGCCGCCAGCATCGAAGTCGAATTGCTCCAGCTATCTTGACTAAACGGTGGTTAAAATTTGCCGAGAGTTCAATTGAACGAAAGCTCTACTAAAAGGGGGATTGGTCAGAAGTGCTCAGGAAAATTACTTGCCAAAGTAATTTACTACGCCAGGAATAAGGATAAATTTACAAATTCCTTTAATAGTACTTGAATAAAAAAAGGAGTTAGATGTCATTTATCATTTTTGTAAAGATTACCTAACATAAGCGTATAGATCCACATTTCGACTGAGAAGACAGCAGGAAAAAGCTTTATTCTATGTTTAGTCAAATATCTTAATAAGCCTTAAAATAAGTTTCTTTACGGGGCACTGAAATATGGGAAAAACGACTACTTCCAGGACTTCAATACGTTTATTCTTTAAAGAAATGTAGAACAATCAAAGCGTATTTATAATGCTTTAAAAGAACAAAATTAAGAGGCCGCTCAAGGTAAATTAAGACTTTTAAAAACGGCTAAATTACTGCCCAATTAGTAGAGAATTGCCTGTGGTCTCAATTTACAGAACCAAAACTTTCGTTAAAACTACAGAAAAGTTGTAAAACAAGAAAATATATGAGTAAATTAAGAGGAATTCTCATTCGATACCAGAGCCACTCATTAATCTGATCTCGTTCCTCAAGAACGGGCCTCTCTCGGAATTTTCAATCACTTTTCTGCTCTCAGCAAAAAGGATTTCTTCTTTTATAAGCTTATAGCTCAAAGGCTTTTCATAAACTCTGAACATTGGGAAAAAAAGCTGATCAGGATTTCAAGATGAAATGATGAAAATGTCTTATGTCCGGCTTAGGCCAAACTCCGCTGCGTCCGAAGCTCTGGGAAATAAATCAAAGTGTCTTTCTGGAGCACTTCAATAGGCATTTAAATCGGCAAATTAATTTTGGGCTCAGCTTAAAAAAATTGGCTTGTGCGCGATAACCTCTGCCCACAGCATAAAAATTATTAGCGTTCAGTTAGATATTTCAAGACTCATTTTCACTCGAAGAACGTAAGGCTTAATTTGCCTTAACTTAAAGTTGAACAGTCTCATCTTCATATTCATTAGCGCAGCTTTTGCACATACGACAACTCCAGTGAGCATTCGCGAGTCCATTTATCAAGGACCAATCAATGTTCGTTGTTTATTTTCAGTGCAGCCTTTGGTGTACTTTATAAGATATTTGAAATTAGAGGCTTCAGAGAGTTGTCTGCTTCTAAGTCCGCCCTTGTCTAACCATGTTCTCCTTTGTATGTTTCGCTTGGATATTGCTATGTCTCAAAATCAAAAGTATTTGACTACATCATAACTCATATCAGTATGGAATTTCGATATTCTATGCCTTCCAGAATGGCAATAATCAAAAAGACAAGATAACATATGAGGTGGATTTTCGACAAAAATGAGGACATAACATTGGTGAAACTATACCAATCAATTTTGGTGGAAAAAAAAATTCTATGAATTTGTCCGAAAACTTATGAACGGCAGTGTATATATGTATATATTTATATATGTATCTTATTAGGAAATGTAAAACTATAAGTAAAACTGAAACAGTCCCTTTTTTTGTCGACAGTTTTTTTGATATAAAATTTAAACCACCCTACCAAATTTGTTTTTGAGTTATGCGAGACGAAAAAATACGCACAAACACACAGATGGAATCCGAATCGTGGAACTTCGGAACGTGGAGATATGTTAACATTTTGAATTGAGAAAATCGAATCGATTACAACAGCTTCCAGATGGGACGTTCGACAAAAAAGCTTGCAAGAAAAAAACCTTTGGCCTTTTTTAGGTTGTTCGTGGGAGTAGATCGTGGAATGTTTATCTTTAGGACTTAAAAGTGGAGATCCACTGTTTTTGCCAAATCTTGGTGTCTTGATCATATCAAAATCTTGATTCGTATCAAAAATTATAGATCATAAATCACGTTCAAGACAAAGCGCGTCTATTTGAAAAAAAAATCGTATCAATTATTTATCCGCATTGAGTAGCCTGTCAAATTCGAGTTCAATTTCGAATTCAGTTTTATGAAAACCTGCAAATCTGTTCCAATTTTTAAGCCTCTTGGATGATTTTTCTCAAATTGATTCAAATCTTTTTAAATGTTTCTCAGTCGCATTCCCTCAAAAGTCTGGAAAACTGTTGGGAAGGAGTCGGCCACTTCAGAACTTGTTTTCAAAATGGCACAAAAGCCATTTTGTATCTTTTTGCCGGAAATCTTAAGAGTAAGCACGCACAGCTTAAGAACCTAGACTTCGAACTTTAGCTTTGCTAGAAAAAGTTTCTAATATCGACTTTTCAGGAAGTAAGAAAAGATATAACTGAAATGGCAGGAAGTTTTTCCTTGACCACAAATCTTACGTATTAGATGGCCCCGTTTGTCCCTTTGTGATTTCGTCTTCCGGTGTACTCTTCGCTCATCGTAATTATGGTCGATTTCCAGTTCCCCTGACAGCGAAGCATCGTTCATCTCTGAGCACTGCTTCAAATAGCGCATCAATGTTTCATTGGCCTGCCTCACTTCCATTTCGCCAGCGGCGATTAACTTCCGTTCCCTTCGTCGTCGTGATTCCGATTTACTTCGCTTTCTGCGTGGGCTCTTCTCCAAACTGCTCCGACTTCGTGTTGAACGCTGTGCCGGGCTGGCCTGCGGATCCGACAGTGATTGTGCCTTCTTGTGGACACCGGTCTTCAGTTCTCGATCCATGAAGCCAAGTATCCCGCGATGCAAATGCGAATGTTGGGGTGGCTGGGATTGTGTCTGACCCGAATGCGGTGATGGTCGACGGGAGTGCTGTAGGATTGCGCTACGTAAACTCATTGAGTCTATGGAACTTCGTGCTGTGTCTCGGATTGAAGATGTTTCGGGATTATTTAAGGGTGTGCTTGCAGGCTCCTGGTTGTCTTCAGCTTCATCCACCACATGACCGTTAACTAAGACTTCGGGATGGTGTATTGTCGACGTTTCATCATTGTTGACTGCTGCTGAGCTTGTCGATGGGACGTCTGCATCAACAAAGGCTGTAGCAGCTGCCGTCAATGCTGACACCACTCTCCCACTAATCGTTCCCGTTTGTTCGCTCGTCACTATGTCGCCTGTTGTTGTTGTTGCTGCTGCTGGTTCTGTGGGTATCACTGTAGATGCAAATTCTGGGGTCATTTCTGTCGTTGTTGTCGCTATTGTTGTTGGAATGGGTTCACTTCGACGACGTTCTGTCGATGTGTCGTGTTGACTGCTGCGTTGCTCATTACGTCGGGAGCTCGACCGCCTGTCGCGCCTATGATGATGGCGATGGACCTTTGGAGTGGCTTCCATTTTATCTTATTCACTTCACAATCTTACACACAATAATCCTTGCAAAAAACACAAAAAATAACAACAAAAAGTTCACCCAAAACTCCTATTGACAACTGCTAACGTAGTGTTGGTGTGTTGCGCTCGCCTCATAAGTGATGTGACCTAAAAATACATCAACCACCATCAGCAGCTGCAGCAGGGCAGCACCACCCTCGAGTCCCTGCACAATTTGTATGTACGTGTGTTTTGTATTATTATTATTTATCACGACACGAAAATAAATAATCGAACATTTATAAAATGACTTAAAACATCAATTTTTAATCACACAAAAAAACACAATTACTGCTAGATTAGGCTAAGGCTATGTTTGCACTGAATTATTTCAATTAACAAAAAAAAAACTTTTTTGCTTGACTCTTTTTTGGACTGAAAAAAGATGGGCTTAAGAGTATATTTTTAGGGAAGAATCACCACGGAAATCACAGAATTTTTGGCCACGGATATTTTATTAAAAAGAAATGTCCTTTTCTCAAGTAATAGAAAAAGATCAAATGTTAAAATAATTTTCGTAATTGAAGTCGCTGTCGCCCGTGATATATGTTGGAGCTGTTTTTCCAAACTGTGGTGGTTGGCTTCAATTTGGATCGCTGGATGGCCTAAACATACAGTGAAGTTCATACAAAAAAGAAAATGAGGGTTAATGACGTAAGAACGGTTTTTGTTTTATTTGAGAAGCTGCTACGAATGTGTGTGTGCTATTAAAGCTTCCACCCTCCTAGGATATTGTTTGAAAAAAGGCGCATGCGCCCACAATAATCACACAGTAAAAATGCTTTCACTGTTGCACATACGAGTACACCCTCATAAAATAGTGTATTAGATCGATAATTTTTTAGCTTCAGCAGTGTGTGGGCTGGCTTTGCAATGTCCTTTGCTTTTATAACCTAAAATAAAGAAACAAGCGAAAGGAAGCAAAGAAGACGACCAAACTATTACGTCGTTGCAAATGGGTCTTTGGAATATATACATACTCGTATACATGCCTATGTGTATATGTATGTTTGTTCTGTGCGTACGTTTACATTAAATGTCCTCATATTGCGGAGGGGAAGCTAAGTTGCCATTTTTGTCCAGTCTGTAGTGGGTGGAATGTTTAAGGAGTCTTTTTTTTACCCCTGCATTTTTGAAAGGTTAAAGGTTTGATATGTTTTCATAGAATTTTTGAATTGTGTTATTTTTTTTTAGATTATGGCTTATCTGGCGGATTTCCGGTAATTTTAGCTTTTGACAAAGTGCCTGTTTCTATCTTAATGTATTTTTCTTCGGTTAAACGAATTTATGAGTAGAAATTTTGAACTGTATACTTTTCAGTTTATTGTAGTAGATTTGTTTTTAGAGTTTTGCGTTTTGAAGTTAATCATTAATTTTAAAATGCATTTTTCAGATATTTGTTTTAGGTTGTTGATGATTTAAATATTACTTACCGAAGCCTTATTCAGCTGTGAACAAAGTTTATTACTGTCAGTCATGTTAAGTCAGCTTATACAAAAAATAAAAGAATACTTTTCAAAACAAGCTGTCAGAAATCTGGATTTCAATGTAATAAAATAATATAAAAAAATGTACTACTGTGTCCAAAAAATAAGGTGACATATGAATTTAAACTGCGCGCGTCGAAGGATTTGGAAATTTTTCTTTCTTTTTAGGTTGGTAGTACTGTTAGTAACATCTATGTGAAATTTTATGTCAAAATATATTCATAGTGTTTGAGATACGCGTCATTTTGTGAGCTGCTAAAAGTGAGTTTTTCGTTTTTTGCGATGTCGAAATTTATTGAGCAAAGAATTTGCATTAAATTTTGTTTGCGGAATCAATTTTCTGCTGCGGATACGTTGAGGATGGTGCAGAAAGCCTTTGATGATGAGGCTATGTCTAAAAAAATGTTTACAAGTGGTATAGTGATTTCCAAGCCGGCCGTGAACGTGTCGAAGACGAAGAGCGTTCTGGGCAACCATCAACCTCAACCGATGAAGCTCACGTCCAACAAATCAAAGATTTGGTGTTGAAAAACCATCGATTAACGATTAGAGACCTTGCTGATGAAGTTGGCTTATCGAAAGGCTCAGTCAATACCATTTTGAAAGATGCTTTGGGCCTCAAGCGCGTCAAATCTCGACTGGTACCGAAAACATTGAATTTTTTGGAAAAAAGGCATCGCGTTGAAGTGTGTGAAACAACGCTTTCCGACTACCAGGATGTCATGAAACGCATTATAACTGGCGATGAGACTTGGATCTATGCTTACGACCCCGAAACAACCGATCAATCGAGCGAATATCGTGCCAAAGGAGAGCCGAGACCAAAAAAACCGCGCCAAAGTCGCTCAAAAATCAAGGTCATGTTGACTGTTTTCTTCGATTATCGTGGTGTTGTGCTTTATGAATTCCTTCCAACCGGCCAAACAGTCAACAAGGAATATTATTTGAACGTTATGCATCATTTGCGTAACGCTATCCGCCTAAAAAGGCCGGAGTTGTGGAAAGACAATTCTTGGTTTTTACACCACGATAATGCACCATCCCATACCGCACTCGTAATTCGTGATCATTTCGCCAAAAACTCAACCCATATCGTTCCGCAGCCACCGTATTCACCTGATCTGGCGCCGTGCGACTTCTGGCTGTTCAACAAGCTCAAAAGACCGCTCCGGGGACACCGTTTTGATACGATAGAGGAGATTCAAGCCGCAGCGAAGACGGAACTGAAGGCCATCCCGGAAAGTGACTACAACCAGTGTTTCAAAGATTGGAAAATCCGTTGGCATAAGTGCATTGCATCGGGAGGGGATTACTTTGAAGGGGATGAAATTGATTTGGAAGAATAAATAAAGAATTTTCAAAATAAATGCAATGTCACCTTATTTTTTGGACACAGTAGTATAACGTTGATGACATAATGTTATGAATGAGTTTAAAGGCACAGGTTGGGTCAGCGAAAGTCGAGAGCTTTTGAGTTTCTTCTGAAATTGGTTCAGAATCCGCAGGCCTGATCACAACCTGAAACTAAAAGTAAAATTCAGATTAAAGTCGAGGAAATACCAATGGTATATATTTAAAGCGCTCAAAGCAAACTCCATGTCAATAATTCATCAAACGAGAGTTAAGATCGTTTTCCGATTTTTAAGTAGTCGATGAGAGTCACACGTTGAGAATTCCAAAAAAATGTTGACCGTCACCTTTCAGTCCAATCTTAAAAGTTTTGAATGATTCTTGTTTGGGTTTGTTATCTGGAGTAAATAAGCCCGTCTCTTAAAGCCATACTCTTTCCAATGGAATGCCTTCCTTCGCAACTTACTTGCGCACTTTTCCCCGGTGGTGTGCCAACTCTATGGTTCAGGCATTACCTACTTCATCACTGTCTTCATCAAATATCGGTGCCTTGCCATCATAGCTGGGTCGAAACACTCGATTTCGCTGCTTATTTTTCCTTCAAGATATCGAGTCTATAACGATAATAGTCATGTGACAAATAAGAAATTTGAGATGTTGGTACCATCAGGCATACTTTTCAATTAATTATTCTAACGCAGTTCCACTAAGCTGCCGCTTGTTAACTTCCCGATTAACCAGGAGTGAAGGCTTGTCTCTTCAGAATGTATTTTCTTTTCAAGGATTCGTTCATCAAAAGGAAAAGCAGAACCACTTCGTTGTTCGTCTGTCTGTCACCACCTTTTTTCAAGACCGGCTGGAAGTATCAACTTGAAATTAATACCAAATACTTAAGACTGCGGTCCCTTAAACTGAGAAAAAAGCTTCGAAATCGACGCATGATATGGCTATGAATGAAAACCTGCGATACTCTCCGTTGAGCTAGAATCATGGAATTTCGCAAGAAACAATGTCTTATATTTACATATAACATACTTTATAATCGCAACTTAATTTTACGCTAAGAAGAATGTGTATTGATACTCACAAGGGAATGAAAACATAAAGGCTACTATATGCAAACAAAAGCGGGAAAACTCTTCAAGACTCAATTTCCGTGATGAGGAACTATTTACATATCTAGAAGTTTGCACGGAACCTTCGTTGCACGAGTCCGACCGGCACTTACCCTTTGTTTAGATGTCTAATATTAATATCAAGTAGCTTTAGTTTATAAGATAGGACCAATATGGTCTAAAACCCTTTTTCGTCTCATTTCCATGTTTACGAGAGTCGCGACGACTTGGGTATAAAGTAAGCCCTTTCATCACTCCTATCCTGTGGGATATCTCTGAGTCTCTACTTGGCTTTTTATTTTCGGAAAGTGCCGGACCCACTATTGTTTGTGGATGCTTTTGTTCCGTGATAAAAGCAAAACATACAAACAGAAAATTAAGGATAAAAGCTTAAAACAATTTATCAGCTTCAGATCTTGAAAAAAATCTGTTCTCGAAATAGAAAAAAAATAAAATACATAAAACTAATCCCTAACTATCTTGTAGGTTATTACAATGATCATGTGAAAGAAATTTGAGAGGAGCTTATATTTCGCCTACGACCATGCCAAGCGTTTGCGATTTTAAAATGCATTTCCCAAACTTTAATATTCGTTATCAATTCAAAATGCATTCAACTTTGAACTTTTATTTGAAACTTAAGTTGATGTGAGTTTCTGCATCTGTAGTATGTAAGCTCGCATACCATCCAATTCTAGGCTGCCGTGCCCCTTCTTTAATGTATATTGGTATGTGAATGCATTTTAATACACGCACTTCTCCGCTCTGCCGCATGTCACACTCCCACGATAAAAATGTTGTCAAATCGTACTAGATCGCTGTTAAGCATTCTTCCACCTCCGCATAAGAAAAAAACGGAAAAAGAAAAGCACAATTGTGCAAGCTTTGTCGCGTGCTTCTCCCCTTGCAGGCTCTCCGCTGGAGCGCATGTCCTTCGATGACGTCAATCGGTATCCTCAGCACCATTCCTGCAGTCGCAACAACAAGACTCTACCCACCACCCACCTACTCGTACACACACCGACGACAGCAAGCAAACCGGTGTTCGTACGTAGTACGCGCACCTACAACAATTCCATGCCCACATCCCTCCGCAGTGCTGCCAGTACTAGCAGCTTGCAGGACATACTCGTACAGCGCAATTTCAAATCCCTCACCAGTGAGTACTGGAGAAAAAGCGCGCCATTCATGAAATTTTGCGTGGGACCCAACACCGCCGCCACCGCAGCACCGAAGGGCGGGGTACGAGGCAGGAAGCACGTTCTCTCTGTGTTGTAAATGTCATCTTTCGGTTGTATTGTAATGCTAACGCTACATCTGTTTACATATACACAAAAGCTAAACGGAATGTAGCTGGAGTGACGTCAATGCCGCTCCAGGTGCTGACGTCAGCTGAAAATTTGCCAACATTTGTTGTTTTTATTATTTCGGTATCCTAGCCACCCCACAATGCATGACCATCCTTATACCCCAACAGGCGTACGTACACCCACACCAGCAGTACTCTCAGCTCCCAGCTCACGGCATGATGCCTTGACAGCGCCGATTCTTTATTTTCAGGGCGTAATTTCGGTGCTCTCAGACAAATTTGGATCGAAAATCTTTTTTCTGAAATGTCCTTTCCATTTATTCCCTTCTCGATTGGCAATGGTCACGAAAAATATAGAAAATGCGACGACCCACGTTGAGAAAACGTGAACGTCGACGACGATGTAGGCAACAACAACAACTAAAGCAGAGATGAGAAAAGTTTCTCGGCACATGGACAATTATCGAAATGCCAAACGGAATCGTGGAGCAGACTCTTTGTCCTTATGGAGTCGGTCTTAAAGGTTGGGGGTGTTCGAGTAGCATCCGAGAGAGGTTCGCCACAAGGGTGGTTACTGAGAGTTTATGGCTTGTGTTGTACTTTTTGTGTCATTCGAGGAGAATTTTCATTCTATTCTTGTTGACATTTTGAGTGTGAATATATGCGGTGCGCAAAAGGTTAATAGGAAATGCCAAAAGTACATAAAAGTATTCTGTTACCGATTTGTACAGTGGGTCAGGCAGGGGCAATGACATTTTAGTAATTGCCAAGTCATTTTCTAATCAATGAAAAATATTAATATTCAGTTGGTCTTACCTTGTAAGTTGCTTGTAGGTTTGTTTTTAACAACAATTAAATAAATAAAATATGTTCACATTCAATTAAGGAATCAAAAATAAAATATTGAATAATAATAATAAAAAATTTTGCCAGTGGATGTTGTGCTATGAAAGGATAAAAATATTTTTATTTTCATTATTATTATTTTGATTCATATACTAAAAGGACATTTGGAAAGACCTTGTTCTATAAAGACAAATTCAAAGGGCTATGTTCATGTGAAAATCAAAACATCTGCTTTATACAAATGTATTGGCATTAACAACGTTTAAAATGGTTCATAAATAATTGGGGCAAATAAATCGGGGCTCAGCAAGCAACATTTCACATTGCGGTTTAAGTATTTTCAACTTACTAAAATCCTTCCAAATTTTAAGGATATTCTCAAATACAGCAACGTAGTTTGAAGCTGCGCGGTTTTCCGTATCGAACACGACTTAAAAAATTGTCTATATTCTTGTTACTTGAAATAAAGGAGTGGGCAAGGTTCTTCAATGCAAAGACGTCGAATGTCCCTTGTTCTCCCTTGTTTTCTTTTGTTTAGTTTGATATCTGATACTAATTCGGACAAGACATGTTTTCATATGGTTCCCGCTCTGGAACTGAATTGGTTATCTGGAATAATATTTTTTTACCCAGTCCAATTTTTCTGATACCTTGCTGTTACTTATTAGGAGATGAACGGCTCCCCATTCTTGTTGTATGTTTATTCTAAGAATAAGATACACAACTGCTGTCTTCAGATGTGCTGAATAATAAAAAGTTTAAGCAGATTGCTAAACAAGGAAACATAAGCACCAACCGCATTCATATACGCAGGTGTCTCGCGACAATTTTTAATATCGAATCGATTCGCAGAGATTCTGAATGGCTTCTTAATGAACCAATGATAGGTTAGATAATATCTCCCTTCATCGGTGATGGCTTTGTTTCTCAGTTAATCGCCAATGAACATGGTTACCGATTGCCAGTGCTTAATCTCGGAGCAAAGATCTGAGGAACATCGATTTAGTTTTTGTCACCTCTTTCTACTGCTGCTACTGAACTTATCGCTGATGTCAAAAGTACGTCTTCATTTTCGGAAACATATAAGGCAGAGGTTCTGATGTATCAGCCTTTTTTGAAAAGGGCAGTACAAAATCGACAGAGTCACTTGCAAGGAATTATCGAAGCGATTGGTTTGTAGTCGGAATTTCTTCAAAAAGAACTGAATCCGATGAACTGCAGAAATTTGATAAGAAAGCAGTATGAAAGCAGATATGAAAGCCTTCTTAGAATTTCGAGAGTACCTTCGTCCGAATTAAGGTTAAGGTGGAGGAGCTGTTCCTACAAGATGTCCTTTCTGCTGTTCATATAACCTTCCTTAATCCAGTTTAGTTCATTAATGCCAATCTCTGCATCATGGTAGCTCACTCGTCGTTCCCTAGACTTCTAAGATAAGACATCTGTAAAGGTTGACGATACAAAAAAATACATAAAATTTTATAGGAAAGTTCGCTCAAAGTAAGCGATTAACAATGTCAATATTTTTTCCGCCTCCCTGCCTCATTGAGCATAAGTTGTATATTATTCAGTAGACCATAAATTACCTACCAGCCGCACTGTTCAAGTACGTAATAAATTCGGAACAAAACACTTAGGAGACCCCGAAAATAAAGGAGAAAACATGCGGGGAGAGGTGGAAAGGCAAAAATAATAAAAAAATCTTTTTTATAGACTTTCATTTCCATACAGCCCTTGGTAGGTGGGTGGTGGGGATGCTCTCGATGCTAAATGTGCATATATATGCGAATCTTAGGTCGTCCTAAGGCTCTAGAGTAGAGAGTCATCTCAATCTATACGCCATGTGATTCGAATTTGTATGCCAGCGTGCAACCCAAACCCGGTTAGTGTGTAGGTGGGAAAGATGGGCCTGAGAACATTGGCCATGAAGGAGAGCTTGTATATAATATTACGATACCGTAAACGAGGAATGTTTATGGTGTGCTATAGCATAATTATCGTGAGAAAGGTTATTTTTAAAGTTCAAGTTTTTCGGGATACATTCGAGCACACTGTTTTGGCAAGCGGTACGTGATGCGATTCAAAGTCTTGGGCATGGCTAAGGAAGCGGGTGATGCAGTGTGTAGAAGCAAAGGGTGAAAGTACTTCAATGTGATTTGTGTTCTTCGTGATTTTTTTTTTTTTTTTGTTTTTCGTTCCCGTAAAGGAGCAAAGGTTGTTCTTGCTTTTCAAGGAGAATTGGAAAATGTCCTTTGGAATGAGAGTTGAAAGATGACGATGATGGTGAAAAGTATGGAATGAGGATCTTGGCATTTCGAAGACGACGAGTGGGAGAACAAAAATACAAGAAAGGATTTTAATCTTAGGGCAACCTTTAATGCGGCAGTGAGAGACGCAATGTGTAGCAAATGCAAGGTTAATTGAGATTATTTTAAAATGTTACAAGGAATGTAATCGATTTTTTTTTCTGTGTATTCATTACCTGTGGGATAAGTGGAGCGTATAAAATAAACAAAGTTCGAGATGAATGAGTTTACTTTTTGGAAATGGCATGTGCACGTACATTGATGTGTACGCACTTGATTCGGAATGCGGGTGGCTACACATTGAAATTGAAATAAAAAATCGTAGAGTGGGGCTTAGTTGTATGTAGCAGGCACATACGAAGTGGAAAAGTTCATGATTTATTTATGAGACTATGATGCCCTTTCAGCTTTTCGCTAGACTTGTGGTCCCTAAGCAAAACAACACAGGGTACATTTTCAAAAAATATATCTGTCTGAGATGTGAACATAACTGAACAAAGGTAAGGACTTTATTTCCCGGAAGTTTAAGATTGTATTTTGTACTTAAAATGTGCATTGTCAAAAATTTTAAAATTCTTGAATATCTTCCTCTATTTGGGTTTTTATGATTTAAGAAGTCTGCGGTTCTTGCAATTCCACTTGATATACCTAAGTTAAGTAGTAATTTTTATAATGTTTGAAGCTCAGTTGATGCAGACATTGATTTAAAAAAATACATTTGAAATCGTGGGTAATAGGTTATAAAGATTTTGAGAAAAAAGTCTGATTTAAGCTTCAATGCTCTAAGAAGTACGCAGTGTTTAAAACTCGATTTAAATAGGCTAAGCTATATTTTTTAGAAAAACAATGGTTCAGCTTAGGCATGACTAATATTTAAGCAAAAATAAGCCTGTTGCATTTTATACTTATAAAGGTCTCTAGATTTACAATTCGAATCAAAACCATTTAAATTGATATTAAAGTTTTAAAAAAAAATCATTTTGAAATCAAGGGCTATAGCTTTATTTTCTTTCTCGAAGGTTTTGCACTTTTACTTCAACAAGGAAAGCTTTGGTCTAGAAATTATTTAGATTTAGTAAAATACTTTTATCCTCTTTTTTCTACATACCTCTCGTGATATGGCTTAATTTTGCAGACAATTTAGTTTCCATAGCAGTAAGAACTTGCAAAAAACTGTGTGACTTTTAGGTTAAACATTAAGTGATAATTTGGGCACAAAAAAGCTTGCGTTGTGAATAGCCTCAAAGGACCTCCTCTCATGTGTGACACCATGATATTAGGCAATTTGAAACCTTTTACTACATTACTTTAACACATACAGTTGTTTAATAAAGACCTCGGACACTTACCTGCTCACTTTTTCATAGCCTTAAAGAGGTTAAAAAATAAAAAAAGACAAAATAATTTTCTTGCAGCTATTTTATAGTTTAATAAAATGTAAATAGAAAACGGAATAAAATCACTTTCATTTGAATAGAGGTAATTATATATGGAAAAAATTCACAAAATCAGTGTCACAAAAGAGTCACACGGAGTATTAAATTTAATTTATAATAAAATGAACGACAATTAATGAAAATCAGTATTTGGTTGGTAGACCCTTATTCTTTTGAACAACATCCAATCTTCTGGGCATGAGTTCTACAAATCTTTTTACAGACGGAAAGATCAATTTTCGACCATTCATCCTCGAGTGTGGATTCCAACCCAATTCTGTTTGTAATTGTGTACTTTTTAATTGATTGTTCAAGTATCCTCATAACTGTTCAATTACGTTGATGTCTGGTGATCGTGGTGGCGTTTCCAGAACATGTGGACACTTGTAAAGAAGCCATAAGCGTACATTGTGCGCCTTATGTTTCGGGTCTTGGAAAAGCTGACACAGTCCCTTATTCCTAATTTTGAAGCACTTTGTACGAAATTGTCTTTTAAAAATTGTCAGACATTTTTTCTGGTTCATTATTCCATCAATTATTATTATCAATTTAAATTTCATTCTTCCAACTCTATTTAGTTTTGATTAAGTTTTTTTCAAAATAATTTTTCTAACCACAGTGTATAGTATGTAACTTTACTGACTGAGTACGTAAATACGTTTATTTTTACTATAAAAAATTCATAACAATGTCAACTTACAGGATGTCGATTACATTAGAGGAAGTTAAAGAATTGCCATTCTTATTAGGGCTGTAACAAACCGTATGTATTCGTTACTTTGTACCGGGTATTTAATTTCATACCAAGTACCCAAACGTTACTCCCCAAACATTGTAGTTATTCTCATCATTTGGTTACTTTTCCAAAGCATATATGTGTCTACTCATACCAAAAAAAACATTCACACAAATGATTTCGCATCCAAGAAGTATAGTGAAGGCTCTATGTCCATGCGTGCCAGACATGAGCTTATAAAATCAAACTGTTTTTATTTTACTTTCGTTTACTCGGTTGTTGGTGGGATGGCTATGTGTGATGCTACCGGTGTCTGGCGGATGTGCTCACACTTTAAACTTGATAGTTAAAACTGGACTAGGCGTTGTTCAAAACTTTTTAAAAAAGGTTAAATCTATTGTAGAGCATTTTCATAGAAGCTCTATAGCCACAAAAAAAACTGATTTCAATGCAAGAACAGCTTAAGCCTGGCGAAAAGCCATTGAAACTAATAATCTACGTTGTAACTCGCTGGAATAGTACATTAGATATGCTACAGAGAGTGCAAATCTTGCAAGAACCCCTAGAAGCAGCACTTGGACTATTACATAATCCTGTCAAAAACCATTCAGAAGATGAATGGCTTTTACTTCCTGAAATCGTTACAATATTGAAACCATTTCAATAGCTTACAGAGGAAATGTCATCTCAAAAAGATGTTTCTAAATCAAAAGCGTTGGCGGGAACCAATAGTGTTTTACGTTAAACCGTCTTCGGTTAACGCCGATGAAATATATGTCTAAAGACCTGCTCAATAAATTAATTTTAGAGTTTAATTCTCGGTTCCAAAATAGCTCGAGTCAACCAGTCTTATCCAAAGCACCTCTTTTAGACCTCAGATTTAAAAAATAAGCGCTTATTGACGATTCTTCTTATGAATGCGCCAAACATTTATTACAAACTGAACTTGAGAAATTGCCAATGGCTCAATCGCATTCACCATCTGGACATCAAGTAGATAATTCAATTTCACCAGTAGTTGAAGCAGACTCCATTTGGGTGTACTTTGACATGAGAACAGCTTCGAGCTCGTCTGTTACCGATTTTCCTGCTAGCGTTATTTCTTTTCGCCAGTATATAGAAGAAAAGCAAATAAACAGGAAAGAGAATCCTCTTAACTGGTGGAATATAAGAAAAATTTTCTATCCAGAACTTGCACATTTAGCTTTAAAATACCTGTCTGTTATGGCTTCATCGGTACCATCCGAAAGATTTTTTTCGAAATCCGGACAAATATTATCCGAAAAACGTGCCTCTCTAAAACCAAAGCGAATGGAAAAAATATTATATATATAATATATAATACTGTATACCTGTCTAAACAGAAATAACGTAATTGATACGCTTATAGCAAAAGTAACGAGTAACGATATATTTGTAGCGGGTACTCGAATCTCAAGTAACCGATACATACGGGTATTCATTTTGTCTCTACTTGTACAGCACTAATTCTTATTCAATTTACCAGCCAAACTTAAATCGAAACGAATCGGAAGAATGAATCGATATGGGGATGAGAAACATTTAGATGCGGAATTCAAAGTAGTGGAGTAAATAAGTAAGATAAATTCAAAGATCACTGGTTTGATAAGGAATGCGGTTAAGCAAGAAAAAAACAATTAGCCATGCTTAGGCTCTTCCGTTTTTTTCAACGAATTTTCGATGAAAATTGTTGAATTCGGCTAAATGTCGATAAAAGAAGGTGTGTTCTTTCAGTCTTGGGACAGCTCGCCGCTTAATTTTGGAATTTTGGTCTCGAAACTTCATGGGAGAAAGTATTTGACTCAGATTCAATTCACTTGAAAGTTTAACTGTATCCTCTTATTGGTATTATAGCTTCTATAATGCAACAGCTGCCAGGATAATTTTCTAGGTAGGGCATTTTCTCGCAAAGTTGAAAAAGATGTCCTTTGCTGAAAGATTTACTCGTTCATACATCAAAGGGATAATTTATACTCGAGTTGCCGTATGTGCAACTAAATGGAAAAAGAAAGTGAATCATTTTGCTGTAATTTGCCCGAAGATAACCAAGAGCATGAACTCTTGTGAGTGACTTTATTTCAAAGGACCACATGATATACGTATATTCTTATCGAATTAAACGAAATTGAACCGATGCAGTATCGAAATTGATTAAAGTGTTCATACAAAACCACGTCTTGAATGCCAAGACATTTTCATATAAACTCCTTGCACCTACACAATGAGAATCACCATCAACAGGCGTACAACCTTAACCGACTGCCCTCTTTTTGCCAAGCAACAAGATACATATACCCCTCAGCAAGGTCAATCTGGTAATTTACCAAACTTGGGGACCAAAAATTCATTTCCAAAATAATCGCCCACCCCTTCCAACGAAATACGTATTTATCACTGAACGCAGTAATCATATTTGATTTGTAAACCAACACAAAGCAAAAGCAAAATAACAATGTTTGTTTACGTAAGGACAAACAAATTTATTGAATGGTAATGACATAGTAAGTCTAGCTTTGGACATTATTCATAGTTATTCGGAATGGGCGGTTGGTTTGCTACCACAATCAAGCTGTCAACTGTCAAAGCTGAATGTGGTAATTGTCTCATCGGCTCGTTAGTCACATCTAAAATAAGGGTGAAAAAAATCTCTTAATGGATAGTGGTTACACATCCATTACTGTAGAAAAAGTTGTGCTATACTAAAGTAATGTGAGAAATTACAAACGCTGCGAATGACTTTCCATTGTCAACCTTTAAAATTATTGACTTTGAACGTAACGTACTGTTATTGACGAAATTTGGTGAAATTCCTTAAAAGGATAAAATAAGAATTGAAATTATTGGAGCATGAAGAAAAAATAATTCGGCTTCCTGTTTCTTGGTTAAAAAAAAATTATCAAGCTTGGTTAACAGTTACGCTCGATTAGCCGATAGAGCCCTCTCATTTCTCTAAGATCGCCTGTGGATTTGACCCAAAAAAATGTTGGTTAACTTCTTGGTTTCAGAATTTATCGATGAGGCCAATCAAATTATGCTACTTCATTTAAGGGATCTAGATGTCGCTTTGGAACATTGATTGACACCGCCTTTTTTGACGAGGTTCGTATATTCTCTGCCTTAAATAAAACAGAATCAACTGAGTCGGGTTGTTTGACTGAAGACTTGCTCAAAGTTTTGAACTTCTTATTTGATCAAGCTTTGTGCGAACAAAACTGACAAAGCAGGGCTACAATTCTTAACATTGTCTATTAGCAAGCTACCCCAACTTCTACTAAAAGCCAAACGGTTTCTATAAAATTGGGGCATTGTTTTTCTCAGCACTATAGAACTACAAATCATAAGTGGGAGGATGTGTGGAATTTATGTGCATACTTTTCTTGAGTCGATATCAGTATGTTTCAAAGGAGCATCAAAAACAACAATATCCAATTATATATTGGGAGAGTAGGAATGGTTTTGAACAGAACCAAATTAGTCTCCTTGCAAATGTGACTTCTAATGCGTCTAAACTATATCAGTCAAAAATAAACCACAACGGCAGCTGCCTACACAATTTGATATATTAAGAGAAACAATTATTTAGTGAATAAGTTTAATTCGACTTGATGAAAACGGGACAGGAAAGTTGTGTGTAATGTTATCCTTCAAAAATTCAAAAACAGAATTAAAAAGTACCTCGAAGCGTTCTTCCAGATAAGCCTTTCGTACAAAAATTTTACAACAAACAGTGTGAGGATGTAAACATCCATTTTACGAATACCGAATCGGGATCTGTAAGAAGGAGTTCAAAAGGAATCAAACAAAGAAATTGGTTACAACTGATACGAATTCTTGCATGGTAATCAAAAAAAGAACTTTTCTAACAAATTTATTTGTAAATGGGCCCATTTTCTGACTACCAAAGTTGTGGCGGTGCAAAGAATAGTGTTCGTCCTTTTCCTACTAACTGCACATAATACTATATATGAGCTTTATCCGACATGGAAGAAAGTGGTCTTCGTCTATTACAGAGAATTTATTGCTTTCTCTATCAAAAAACGTCACACCCACAAGTCCTACATGCATGTCTTAATCCTTCTTGATTTATTCCGATAAGCCTACGACTTTGAACAAACTCGAACTCTTGGAGCTCGAGCCTAGCTTCACAATTTTCGTGAGCGCGTTATTCTTTTTTGCACAAATGACGGATGTTGAAACTGCAGTTTATTATCAACTTCGGGTGGATCCAGAAGCTTTGACAAGAAAAAAATACTGCCAGAGGACCAGAGTGAAACACTCGCTTCCCAATACATCGAGGCTCTAACAACTATTTCATCATTTATTTAAGACTCTCTATGAAAATAGTTAAGGATCAATGCGTTGTTGTAATTTTGCTATGCAAACACGTAATTGAACTTCATTATCCGATGTAGCCTTGAAAGATATAAAATTATATTGCATGCTTTTAATATTTCAAAATGTTCAATTTTGCAATTTTATAGTCTCATAACAGCAGGGGGTTAAATTGCTGTTTAATAGTTTAATTGAAGGTTAATAGGAGGTCTAAAGAACAAACCATGGACTGTATACATATGTACATATGTTGCGAGTTAAGCATCTGCATTCACGCAATTTGATAAAATGTCAATATGCAAATTAATAAATTAATAATTATTATGAAGTCGGCAACCGGTCAAACAAAAACATTTCTCTGTAAACTTTGTTAATAGGCGATAAGCAAACTTTTAGGTTCTTTAAAAAACCGATTGTTGCTTTTTTGTTAAGAGTAACCCCAATTATTAATTATTAATTAAATGACTGAATTTTTTCCCAATTTTTCAATACATTTTCGATGGCTCAAATCGTATTACCAGTATGGTTCTTAAGTGCCTGAAACGTCTATAAAAGTCCAACGACTCCGCAAAGGCCAAGCAAAACCAAAAGGACTGATTACTCTGGTTTAATTGTGCAATTAATCGATTGTTGGATGACTTTTTGGTACGTAACCGCATCTTGTAGAAACCATAGCTTGCCATGGTAAATGCGTTATCCTCCATTTCTCTATGACTAATCTCATGAAAAAATTGTATGAGCTAGATTGTTGTCAAAATTCGAAGCCCAAACAGAGAATCGGAAACGAACCGTATTATCCGAGTTCCTTAAACAGAATTCTCCGCAGGTTAGTGTGACTTTTTAGTGTGCTTTTCAGTTGTTGAGATCTTTGGCGTGTTGAGGATTCACCGAAATAGGTGCACTCTTTAGGCAACAGCTGCAATATTCTGCTTTTTGGGTCAAAAAAGTCATTTAGTATTGAAGCACTATGTCGGACGACACAGCTGACTTTATATCAGAACCTAGTCATGCCGCTGTGATAATACGACGCAGAACCAAGTCTGTCATATAAGACCTTTTCCATCTGCCTTTTGCCTTGGTATTAAAATCCTTTTGGATGATTTGTTATAACGAAGAGGAGGACGTTATTCATCATACTTTCATTCTTTTAAAAGCAAAACTCTAAAAAAAAGTTTTCAAAATAAATGACACGATCTAACGATCTAGATCCAAATTATCTTGACTCCAGGATTTATTCACGAAGATCCAGATGCTGCCTTGCGACTGTAAAAATATTGCTTCATATAACAGCAGTGTTTGAAATTGATCTTAGACTCAAAAGCATTTGTAACACTGGTTATATTTTGAAGTCTTCCGTGCTGAGGTGGTTCCACTTCGAAATACGAAATTTCAAATCATGTTCCTTGTATTCTTCTACGAAGGAAAAATTATCCGTCGGACTTAAGGTCCTATTTGGGAAATCTATTCAAGTGTTCAAAGCTGTTCATCTTATCCGGAAGGCAAGACTCAAGGCCGAACTTTCTCTTCAAGAATCAAGTAATTGCGGATGGAGAAATTTTAGAAACAGGTCCGGATGAGAATAAAAACCCTAAGCATCTAGTCCGTTCTAAAATTTCTTAGTTAGTTACCACATATTTTTAAATATTTACAAAACTTAATTTTTTTAGAGGTCGAAGCTTAGAGAGCTTAGTTTGGGCCATTGATAGAAAACACGTACGCAACTTCATCGAAAGCGAAACATTAAAAAAGTCACTGCTAACATTCGTTTTAAACATTGAGAGGACAGTGCTGATTTCAACGACTGGCTGCCTCAAGCAACGGAAAAACACCTCGGTCCGCGCACTAGATGTGCCCAGAACTAAAACATGCAAAAGCGGATCACGATCAGTCTAATTTATCACGCAAAACACTCTTCATGTACCCTGTATGTCATCATGCTGTGGGGACGTAACTTTTACTCAGTCTACAACTTAGTTTCGGATTCGTTGCAACGTCCGTATTCAAGGCGAGCTTTAACAAACGAAATTTAGCTTCAACTCTCCACCACCAATATAGGAAATAGAACATAACTCGTGTTCTATAGTCATTGTCCTCAACCTTGCGCTAGTCGATCATTACTGAAAGTTTTATTTATGCAGACCGTTTGTTAACGTTGCTTACCAAGTTAAACCTCACTTTAAAAATTACAGAAACTTGATTCATCAACAACACAAAAAAAAAATTAATATTTATTATTATCCCCTTCTGGAGCACCTCTTTCGCGCGTTAATTCGTTCCTCCATCTTCTTGTGATGTCCTGTATACTTGATGTATTTCCATCACTTCCAGACAAGCTACTACTATCACTTCCTTCAGCGTCATTTGACACTCGGGGCAGAGGAGGTAAGCTGACTTGTGGTAACCGTTTGGGAAACTCCTTAGTAAGATCCACACTACTCGATGAGGACGATGAAATACTTGAAGATCCCCAAGCTGAGCTCTGGTTACGTTTTCGCATTCGAGCGAGTCCTAGCACCGTTCCAACGACTGGGCAACCTTGCAGTGACGATCTAGACGCTGTTGCAGAACCTACACAAAAAAAGAATTCAAATGATATTCAAAAGTCGAATGATTTGAAAATCATACTCGAAACTGGTCGTTGATCGGCTTGATCGGTTGAGATGGAAATATTGCACAATCCCCCACTTGTTGATGGACGCTCTTGGAGGGTTGCAGAAGCAATACTTACAAGACTGACATCACCTTCTGAATAAATTTCATCTGATAATGATGACTCAGCGTCTGTTGTATCATCGGTGTTTCCTTGTGGTACATCGGCCTCGGGCGGTTGATCTTCATCACTGAACGGCTGTCCATCTAACAATTCCAAAGTGGATACATTCCTTTGCATAGTCCTGCGATACATAATAAAGTTTGTCACTGGATTTCCAAAGAGTTCGACATCAATCAGATTCGGACACATTCCCAGAAACGTTAGCATTCCCAAATCACTTATGCGATTGTTCCTCAAACTAAGTTTTTTTAGCAAGGGCAGATTTGCCAATGGTCCCACTAGCTGTATCATATTTCCGTCTGCTATGAGCACTTCTATCGTTGGAATGCCACTTGTTCCATCAAAGCTACTCAAACCACAATTACTAACGTTTAAATGTGTCAAATGCATTAAGCCGCATCCAAGATCTCTCAGGGAATTCAAAACACTTCCACTTAGATCCAAATGCACCAGGCGTGGCATAAACAATGACAGGCGACACAAGCTTACCATGTACGAGATGACTCGAAGCTTGACTGTGTCAACATTGTGGATGTCGTGACGTCCAGTGATGCGTCTCTGCAAATGTCAATTAGAACACTTTAACTTAGACTCAATATAGTCGTATTCCAACAAACCAGAAGTTCGTCAAGAGTTGGCTCTGTGACGTTGGGCAATACAACTGGGAGCAGGTAAGCTCGAGCTGGATAGTGGTCGTCTTCTTGGATTTCATCGATGTCAAGGGCAAATGTACTCGCAGAACGCCGCAAGAATATGTGTTCGACGTTCGGATTCGTATTTTGGTTTGCATTTAAATGCGGTGCGGGTATGTCCGGATTTCCTGGCACATCGTCTGAGTTTGAAGACTCTGGTGAGCTGTCGAAAATCTCGATTGGAGCTTCTGCATGCGGCATGATTAAATTATATTTTGTTCTAAGAAAAACTTATCCAAAATTGGATTTGGTTTTGACGTGTCTGTTTTCACCAAAATCGATCCAACACTCCCACGTTGCTGTGGCGATGAATGATGTTTGACATATGATAGACAAATGCTTCAGCACTTGTTTAGAAAATGTGGTGAGAAAATGTATGGCTTAGAAATGGAGTGGAAAAAATTGGTTCAATAATTGTGGAACAATTGTTGATACCAAATATCTTGGTAAATGGCAAACTTAATTTCTAACTAGTACCTAGTAGCTTACACTACAGCCAGCTCGATTCATAACTTACTGTCTTCAACAGCATGCCCTGAGTTGGTTAAGATCCGACTTTAAATGGGTTTGCCACTGAGGGTAAGATCTGATTATTCGAAGACTCTTCGGTCTTAAATGTAATCTTCACTCGCTTAGTATATCCTAGTCACTTGAACGGAGTGTTTTTGCTAGATCCACACTCCGTAAAGATCATCTACTCAAATGAGAACAGAAATCACCCGAAATACTTTTCTCTCAAAGCGCTCGTACACATTAATCCGCATTTGATAAGGTTCATGATTTTGTGTTGACCGGATGGAGCCTATCATATAAGATGCGGCATTTCTGATTGCTCTTTAGCATTGCTGCCAACGGTCTCCTGCGTTTTGTGATACGTGATCTTCGAAATTTAAGCTCTTCGTAATGGTTCCTGATTTTCTTAGAGACCTAGAGATCTAAATATTAATAAATGAAGTCATGCCAAAAGCATAAACATTAAGGGTAGTGAGAATCCCTTGAGAACAATGAAACAATCAAGCAAAAAGTATTTGTTTCTCAGGTTCATGTGCGGCCTTTTTTTGATTCAGCTCTACAAAACTATTTTGAAAGCTTAGCTACGTTAATGCACCATTTGTTTCAAAACGCTTTAAGCTCTCCAAGATGTATATCAGAGGTGCTGAGGGCTTGTAGTTTATTCATGAATAGAGCAAAAAATATTAACAAAAATAGAAAATAATCCCAAGCAATTTAATTTTGATCGAAAGTATTATAAATTATTCAGTTGACATCACGCGAGGCAATAGCATTTGGCACTCGTATGTATTCAGTGGCGGATACAGGGGTGACTAATGGGTTGAAGGTCGCTTCAAAAGATTCGAATAATAATTCCTATAAAGCGTCAAGAAAAGACGAATTAACACGCCAACTAGGAACCCTGCAAAAAAACAGCAGAGCCAAAGAAGCCTTAAATTTGTTGTGTAAGAGATTGATGACCGCATAATATCTTTTTCAAACCATCATAACTAGTACATGAATTCGCTACGAGCTGTTTCGATCTGTATAAAGCACATCGTTATTGTTAAAATGTCAGAATCCTGTGAACGCCTCCAGATTAGTCGTTACACCATTCCCAAAATAGCACCAGATGCACATCTTAGTAATTGACATAAAGGCATTGAACTAAAGACGGTTTGTTCTAAAACTTTAAACAGGACGATGGATGTCTCGTTTTTGTCAAGTGACCACATAATGTTCAAGGCCTTATGCCATCAGAACCAGCTCAGACTATGTGTGTTGAGTACCAAGTAACTCTATCATCGTAGGCAATGAAGCGGGTAATGAGCAAACAGTTCAGCTGAACGCAGATGGTCTAACATACAGGAACAAAAGAAGGATTATGATGATGATATGGGTGCAACTCACAACAAATCATCCCAAGAAACAGATTTCTGACGAAGCAAGTGGAAAGACTGATGTTTACTGACACAGATGTTTCAAGGTACTGTAATAACAACAATTTCCAAAAATTGCAAAAATTGCAAAAATTGGTATCCAGTGAACATACGAGGCTCTTCATGCCAAAGTTAACCTAAGCTTACCTTTCTTCAGCCAGAATCGCTCGCCCCTCGGTCAAAAAGAAAATAAATTCTTGATCCGCCACTGTTCGCATTGAACCTGGAAAATGTGCAAGTTCCTACCTAGACACAAATGGGATTTTTGTTTATATGTTTTTTCTTTAATGAATTATAGATGACAAAGTGAATGGATTGCTACATATCAGCGCCAAACTCACTTAAATCCAACACGATTGTTTTTACAAATGCGTGCCGTTTTGATATAGATTTACCAAAGGCTCATTAAAAGGTTGCTAAAAGCTTGACAATGACTTGTTGTGCGTATTTTGCCGAGGCCTGAGGCCTTAGCTTCCCATAACCAAGCTAATCAATTTTTCCGGCATCACCAATCAAAATTAAAAGCACACAAGAAATTCCCGATAGGAAGGTAAAAATTAAACGTTTATGATGAAGTAATAAACTACAAGCCCAAAGTTTGAAGCCTTCCTATATAACTCATTTAATTCATGTGTTAAAATTTAAGTCTACATAACAAAATATCAATTAATATATGTTTATGTGTGTAGGATAACTACCTTTGGGGCTTACTGAGGGATGGTTTTTCATAGTTATAACATTTTTGACTTTAGAAATTTTTCAGCGAACCATTGAACGACACACTTAAACCGGAAGTCGTGAGGATAATTCACGGGCAAGATGACCATCACTTCGCTATCTTCAAATTTCTTGGCCCGAATGTGTTCCTTGAGCCGAGGAAAGAGGTAGAAGTTTGGTAGAGCCTGATAAATTTAAAATTTTCAAAAAATTCTACAATAATAATTCTTTCACGGTCTCAAAAAGCTGATGACGTAACCTTCAATACCAAACTCGACACGTCGGTGTGGAGGGTCGCTTCAGGTCATCGATTGCTGTTTGGTTTCTGGATCAATTCTTATGGTCTTCCTGGAACTTTTCCGAGATTCACCCGTGTTTCTTCTTTTGCTCGTCAGTTAATATTCTCAGCACCCAAAGTGCAGAGACCATTCGAGATCTCTGTGACCTCAGCTACATGCCTGGTGGTCAGTGGTCTTCGATCTGCCAACGCGAAATCTTTGACTTTTTACACGTTGATAAACGTGGTGTTTATCTTGTTTATCTTCAGTGGATGTTTTTCCCAGCTTAAACTCCTTGGTCTAGCGTGTAATCGTAGAGGAGCAGGGTCCCAAATGTTTCCACCAACACGCCGTGTATGTCTTTGGTATAAATTTTTTCGAACATAGGTACTTAAAGGCAGTTCTATTTTCCTTTGTTCTTATAGTGATGTTCTCTCTTCGACAGTTCGTATTCAATTGAATGTACATCCTTGGAATCGTACCCTTTTTATTTGCTTTTTTATGCTTATCTAGTGGGTATATGAGATAGTACATTATTGTTTTTATCGTTTTAAATTTCTCTCCAAACTTTATTTCGTCTTGGACAGATTCGTGATGTTAAGACTCCAACTGCCTACTAGGCCAGCTTTAAATGTTGTCACCGTTGGTGAAAGTGTGATTGAAGTCCAAGCCATGTCTACTTGAGACGATGTAGTAAATTGAGCTTATATTTTGCGTAAAAATCTTGGGCTGCTTGTCTTTTAAGTCTAGTTCACACAAGAATTGAAGCTACCAAACCAGAAAGAAGGGCTCTATTGTTTGATGACGACTTCAATTGGCGAACAATCCATGCAGTGAATCCTGAAATGAAATTTTATGAAAAGAATAAAAATCTATCCACTTTTCATAAACAATATTGGTTTGTTATACTGTTTTAAAATGACACCTTATGTTGAGTAAGCATGTACAAATAATTAGACCAATAACGCTGGGTATATTTATTCAACAGTCTTTTTCAAAATGACCCATTCTTAATGTTCCAAGGTAACTAACTGAAGTAAGAAGTGTGTAAAAAAAATTGAACATGGCTACTCACCATTAAGGTTCTGAAATATCCAAGGTAAGAAAAAACAAAACTTAAATAAGATCATATTCCACAAGTTCTTTTGTCAGACTGACATTATCGATGAAAAATTCTTTCCAAAATTCGAAACTTTCCCAACGAAGATCGACTTATTTCCCAACAGACTCGATTCGATTTTTTCAGAATAGATTACAAATGTTTATGCCATATGTACCTCTAAATTAAGTTAGTAAATATGCTTTAAATTAAATACAAAACGCTTATCCAAATCAATACTTTATACTTTAACGAGTTTCGAATGTTTTTCGAAATTTGCCAAGTTCAAATCAAATTTGAATAACCGCATTTTACTAAGGTTACAAACTATGCATCATTGTGAAGCTGATTATAAACTTCATTTCTTAAAAAAAATTGTGTGTACCTTCTTTAGTTAATATTCTACACAAGTAATAAAAACGAATATGAAATTCTAAAAAATATTTATTGAAAAAAAACAGCTCCTTTTCATTTAAAATCGGACATTTTTCAAATTTTCAAGCATTTCTTATAAATATTTGCTGTCTGTGTTTAATTTTGAACAAATATATTAACTAATTATCCTTATCTATAACCATATAACCGCAATAATTTGCAAGCATATTTTCCTTTCAATTATTACGGAATTCAAAATCCATCCCCGGGGCTTGCGGCTCAAGCTTCGCAAACGATGCCCTGGCCTCCGTCCATTTCCACATATAATCTAAAAAATCATCTATAAGCTAATTGCAAAGCAAACATTAAGCACACCACGCGAGTTGACCACAAATCATAAGTCACACAGAATAACCCTCCAGCCAACTACAGTGTCCTGTCGAAGTCATTGCATAGGGAGATACCTTTTTATTTTTATGTTTTTTTTTTTGTCCTTTGACTATGGGTAATCATTTCGTAATAATTTGTATTCAGTTTTTCCTTAGCCAAGGGTCGATACGGTACAAAAAGTCGGACGAGATTTGTGTTTTGTTTTTTTTTTTTGGTTTTGGTTTTGTTCTTTGTTCTAAGCCAATTCGAAAGCAAATTACCGCTAAGCTTTGGATTATGAAACGGCTCAAATTCGAATCGGATTTCGAATTTCAAAGTGATCTCGGCAAACGTTAAAATTCAAAAATGTCCGTCGGTTTCGACTTGATATTATCTGCGGCTCTTTGTTTCGCTTGTAATGGAAGTGTTGAATTTTCGACAACGATGACGGACCTAGAAGCTTATCAAGAGACAGTGCCAACTATTGCTCCCGACTTGAGTTACGATGTTAATATCGAGGCTTATAAATTTAAGCGCGACACTATGGAAAGATTAAGGCGTTATGTTAATGGAAATCATTTTCGGATCGTCACACTTGAGGATTATCCGTTGAGTTATACGGAATTACTTCCGAATGGAACGATCATTGGCAAAGGTGTTTCGTTCGAAGTGATTGAGTTCTTGAAGGAGAAATATAATTTCACCTACGAAGTGATCGTTCCCAAGGGTAACATAATCGGTTCGACAGAGGACTACGACAACAGCCTGATTGAGGTGTTGAACAACTCGGTATGAAGATAATTGCTGGAATATGTGCATCGAAAATTTCATTTAAAATATTGAAATACCGACGGTAGTAAGCTAATCGCACTTTTTTTTTTAAAAAAAAGTGTCTGAATGATGAGCACTTTATTCGAGGTATTCTTCATGCCTTATCCTTATGCAAGGGCAACGCGTCATGCTTCAGACTTTCTTAGTTTAACCTTTTATTTGACCTCGAATATTCGAAAATATATACGTACTTATGTTGATGGCGCTACAGTCCATAGTGAACATGCACTTAAACCAACGAGTTTCTCCAACTAGGCCTCACTTAGTTGGCCGAGATCATTTCCACTGATGTGCGACAATGGAGAACTCTTCCTATATCGCACTGTTCCACCGGTAAAAATTTAAAGGTTCCCCTTACTGGCGCGTTGATATGATCTGCCGCCAGATCCGTTGTAACCGGAATATTCTGCCTAGATCCATTCCACTTACGCTGCGTTCAGCTCTTCATTATAACCTCCCCTCTTTTGATAAGTAAGCGGATAAAAAGTAATAAATTTTCTCTAAAAGCGACCAAAATCGTTTTCATCCATATAACAAATCCGGATCAGGTTCCTATTAAAATTAGTTGGATTTTCGTAGAGAGAGCCTTATTACTTAACTAGTTTCATAGGCCAAACCTTTTTTTCTTTGATTTCTACACTACTGCCGGGAATTAGATTGTAAACTCTGAAAGGCAACTGAGTAGGTTTCTGAAAGTAAGAATCTCCCGTATTGTGATCTAAATTTCACACAATCACATCACAGTACGTCGTCTTCTCTTAAATCCTTTTTGAGATTATAGATCTCGGTAATATCATTTCAGACTTTGACGCAACAACAATTACAACCAAATAATGTCAAAACACAGCCACAAGCTCTACGCAGCTCATCTTTATAAATATTTGACCTACTTGACGCAGCGTGCAGATTTTGTCGATTGCGGACTTTCCGAGACCACAAGTGATTTCAGATCTCCATAAAGAAAGAAGTGCATCAAATGTCTTCTTTGCCATGTAAACACACTTTCTATTTGAGCAGCTTAGGTCGAACTCACTCCAGGACAAATTAGAGGCAGTCCAAACATTTATCAATCGACGTCGGCGAATATCAGTTAGAGATTTCCCAAACTTATGGTATCGAAACAGTACAGAGAAAGCTTTCGAAATATATAAGTTCGTGGGTATCAAAGGCACAATTTCGCTAAGCGCAGTGCATAAAATAAACGTCCAGGAATATTAAACTCTTTTATAACCGGAGCATGCTTCTTTGTAAGGCGATTCGGAGACAAAGCGCCGCCGGTCTATTAACTATTTATGAAGGATAGAAATACTTAGTATAGCTCAAAAATACTTAAAGAAAACAGTGGTATCTTGAAGACATGATATTAAATAAAACCTATTCTTGTTTAAAGCCTGGAAATATAATTCTGGTCTAATGTTAAGAATAAAGTTCCAGAAAAGGCAGACAATATTAAATCTTAAGCATAAAACGGAGCCCAAAAAGCAAGCTCTTGAGTTTTTTTGTGTGTCCCTGCGTTGTTAAAAGTTCAAAAGATTAAAAAAAAAATATTTATACACTCCTTTATACGATTGTCTTTTTTTTATCTTTTTTTCATTTGAACCTATGCCCAAGCTCAAGCTAATTGACTCTTCCACATATTTTCTTGATCTCATTGATGAAATAGAAAGTTTCTTAATTTAATTCCTTGTCGAGAAAATGTAAGTGTCAGAAGAGAATATACTTTTCCCAACTCCGCCAATTGCTTCAACGTTAATTATGTATCTACCAGATACAAGTGTGAGATTATTTCAAGGATTTTGCAGACCCCAAAGAACAGTATATTTAGTGTGCTTACTTTTTGTGGCAATACATTAAGTGTCATTCGGATATCAGATCATGACATAAGATAATATCAGATATCGGACATTGGATCTTTGAGTGTCACGTCCTAATTAATGTACTGAAGCTCACGCCTGTTGGGCATTAATTAACAAACACCCATGATTAAGGTGCCTTACACATTTTACCCATGTAGTGGGATTTACCATTATCCATAGGCAGATTTTATAGGTCTAAGGCAAGGTAAGAAGGACACTTATAGATATATTGAATAATAAAAAAAACAATTTTTGATCATACGGCCGCGAAGGCTTGCATGATATGTTCTGATAAGGACTTTTTACGTACAGTTGTAGAAAACTATTTTTAACATGATGATTTAACCAAGATAAGATGTAAGCTAAAGAACCACTTTTTAAAACTCCCTTTGATGACGAAAAAGTCTAATGTGGACCTGGACCAACCCGTTGGCAAATGTTCTGCAAGCTTTAGGTACCTCGCATTACATTCAACCGCGTGCTTCTTGGGCTCCTTTGAAAAGAAACCCCAGTTCCTCTATTCTCCTTATCTCGTAGAGTTCCGGTCCTATTTTGCAACGCCCGCATGCACTTGTATGTTCTCTTCCGCAACGCACAGTTGTTAGTTGTGTTGGCCGCTTCAGGGTAGAGGCATAGGACCTCTCAAGAGGTATTATGATATAGGATCGGCCGATTTATTCGCGGTCTATTCTTATTGCAACTCAGCGAAGTTGAATCTCTTCATGACGGTTTTCGGATTTCTTAGAGTCCAGGAGATCCTATGAGAAACGTTTGCTTTCTACTTTAAGATCAAAGGCGTAAGTTTTTGGGGTTTCACGCAGAAATAGTGACTTTCGTTGAATCTAAACATAGTTATTTATTAACTTCACCTTGTAAGCTTTCCCTCTGGTAATCCTTTTTGATAACTTCATAACTTTTTTTTTTGTTTTGTTGCCGATGACACGTTTTGTGAACTGACTTTTTTTTTTGTAGAGAGCCGATTTGGCAGCAGCATTCATCCCCTTACTAGCAGACTCCCGCAATTATATATTTTATTCCACGACAATTTTAGACGAAGGCGAATGGATAATGGTCATGCAAAGACCCAACGAATCAGCAACTGGTTCGGGACTCTTGGCCCCATTTGAATTCTGGGTATGGATCCTCATTTTAATATCTCTTCTCGCTGTCGGACCCATCATATACGTCCTAATAATCATTCGAAACAAAATAACTGGTGACAACTCGCAGGCACCCTATTCTCTTGGCCATTGTGCTTGGTTCGTTTATGGTGCCTTAATGAAGCAGGGCAGTACACTTTCACCCATCGCAGGTAATTAACACAGCAAATCCAAATTAATACACAAAATTAATTTTTGATTAAGACTACTAAAAATAATTAAATAAATAACATTCCACCTTGAATCTGTTTAATTCCGGAACCATTTCAATTTCAGATTCTACGCGTCTACTCTTCGCTACTTGGTGGATTTTTATTACCATCCTAACATCGTTCTACACAGCAAATTTAACAGCTTTTCTCACGCTATCCAAGTTTACGTTGCCCTACAATACCGTCAACGACATTCTGTATAAGCAGAAGCACTTTGTGACTCCACGCGGTGGTGGCGTTGAGTATGCCATAAAAAATGTAAGTATCAACTAGATGCCTCGGTCCTAGCGTTGTACAAAAGTCAACTTAAAAAGAACCTCTTGGAGAAGATATTTGAAAAAAGTGATATATATTTTTAAGACTATTTCAGTTCATTTAAAATTAATCACAAAATAAATGGATGTGTGCGGGAGTGCAAGTTGATTCTAAAAGAATAGATCGATAAAAAAAATTAAGGCTTAATTTAAAAGAGTCATAATCACCCATAGACAGTGTGTTTATGTCGCAATCAACGAATATTTAAAACCTAGTCACTTAAGGTAAGGTTGGTTTAGCCAACCTGGGAAATGCTTCCAAAGGTAGCATGCTGTTAAATAATGATTCCCCATAAAGATACTATATGACCTTTTTTTGAAACCACTGCAACCATCCTGAGCTCTTAATGAAATTCTTAAAATCACTCATCTCTAGAGCAACAGGCTGGGTTCAGATATTGTCGTGCAATCATGCTAATATTGAGAGCTTGAAATGTGGGCAGGACACAACTTTGAACTTAATCTGATCGGTTCATCTGTTGCTTCGTTATGATCTGGTGGTTTATTTCCATGTCGTTAAAAGCCTTTTTACAACAGGTTATCTCTGTCGTCAAAGTAGATTTAGATGATACCCGTCTCAATCTACTTCAGCAAAAAGATTCTTAAGCCAAGATATGATTTGATTTAACTAAAAATAATGAAGTCCTTTGGTTATTGGTGACTCAATCGGATGGTGTATACGACAACTGATCTAGGCTGCAGGTTCTATGTTATTCGGAGAATCTATTTGAACAAGAACCGAGAAAACTGTGACAATCACATGCACTTCGATTCGTTTCAAGTGCGAAGTAAAAAGAGGTTGTATTATATTTTGTTTAGATGCAGAGCTTCTACACAGAGGGAACCAAGGTGATCACCGGTGTAGGAATTCGGATCTTCAGCGAGAAACGAGGTCTTAATCGGCTCTTCAAAATAGATATTGGAACCATCTAGCAGCGCACGAAAATAAATATTTAAAATAATATCAGCTATATCATAAGTATTTATCTTGATAGATCAAGGATCAAGACGAATAAAATCCAGGTTCATGTAAAGGGTCCGCCATGTAACGTTTTTTTTTTCAACTAGTGCTTATTTCGTGAATGGTAACACTTAGCTCATGTCTGATTTGACAGATAATTAGTTTTATCCTTCCGCTGAACGAATATGGTTGTGTATACGCTTGAACAACACTGGGAAATATTGCGACATTACTTTGAAAATCATGGTTATGTTGCAGAATGTGTGCGAAAATTGCGTATGGATTTTGGAAGAAGAGAAGCACCGTCAGCTCTGTATGTTCGTTATCTTGTGAAAAAAGTTAAAGAAACTGGCATCCTCATCGATAAACCAAAGCGTGAAAAGCCAAAAACAGTGCGTATACCCGAGAATATTGCTGCTGTGGCAGAAAGTGTGCGTGAAGCGGCATCAACATCAATTCACCGTCGTTCTCAACAATTGAGCATTTCGGAGACATCATTGAGACGAATTTTGCATAAAGACCTTGGTATGACGCCATACAAAGTCCAATTGGTTCAGGAGTTGAAGCCAACTGACCATCCAATTCGTTTTCGCTTCGCTAAGTGGGCCTGCTTACAGAAGATGCCGATTTTGCCAAAAAAATCATCTTTTCATATGAAGCTCATTTTGATCTTGGCGGGTATGTAAACAAGCAAAATTGTCGCATTTGGGGCACAGAAAACCCGCACGCATACATTGAAAAGCCGATGCACGATGCAAACGAGTCACTGTTTGGTGCGGATTTTGGTCCAGAGGCATAATTGGGCCATTTTTCTTCGAAAATGAGCAAGGAATGGCCGTTACAGTCAATGACGATCGTTATCGTGCATGGCCAGCCGAGGCAGCCAATTGCATGAAATTATTTTCCTTTATTAACTGGAAGGATTGTACTTTCAAATAAAAAAAAGAAATTTGAGAAAATATTCAGCAATTTTTTTTTATAGTATTTTAAAAAAAAAAAAAAGTTATTTGGCGGACCCTTTAAATATGAACACAGAACTTGAGGTAATATCAGTATCCAACATAATGGCCATTTGTTAGGTATCGAGAAAGCTTTTGTTTTTATTTTTTTGCTTTTCCAGTGAGATACGACAGATTTCTCAATAAGAGATTATAATTTGCAGAGTTAGACCCGATCGCCCGATTTCTGCGATATTACATTTTATTTACATACATTCATCTGATTGTCAGGCCCTCGACCCAGGGAGGATTCGAGCCTGAGCAAAGGCTGCATTTTATCCTCGACCAGACCGAAGGTTCAGTCTTCCTATTGCGGACTATGTCCACATAGCTGTACAGCTCTTAGAGATCGCGGTTGTGATTTCTCATCCATTCGCCATCCTCGCAGACATGACCGAATATCAGACGCAAGATTTTCCTTTCGAAGAAACCAAGAATCATCCGTCCTACTTTTCGTCCAGCTTTCGACCCCATAAAGCACGACTGGCAAAATAAGGGTTTTGTAGAGCATGATTTGGGTCCTTCGAGTAAAGAGTAAAACAACCCAAGTTGTTTTGACATAACGAAATAGCATCGTTTGCCCAGGGTTATTCTGCTGCGGCTCACCACTATGGTGTCGTTTGTTGAGTTCGGATTTGCCCCGAGGTAGACAAACTCCTTTACTACCTCGAAATTGTAGCAGTCGATTGGCTTCAGCATAAAATTTGTTTTGTCCTCGTTTACTCTCAGACCAGCTCGCTTTGCCTGCTCTTCAATCGCCGTGAAAGCTTCGACAACGGCTTGTTGGGAACATTCGATGACGTCGATGTCTTATTTGGACAATTGAACTAATGAAAGATAGTGCCTTCCGTGTTTACCCTCGCCAATCGCAGCTCTGGTTCAAGCACCAGATTGAAGAATTCACACGACAGCGCATATCCTTGTCGAAGTCCGGTGCAGGTTTCAAACAGTTCAGAGGTCTTGAACCGAACTGTATGGTGCATCATATTTTTAAGCGTGGAAAAAAAATATGATTCGGAAATCGCATTTGAGAATTCTGTGCGATGAATGCTATCGTATGCGGATTTGAAATCGATGAAAAGATGGTGCTAATCGATTTGAAACTCGCTAGTCTTTTCCAGGCCTTGTTTCCGTATGAAAATTTGGTCTATAGTCGAAATGCTGGACCGGAAGTCGCACTGGTATGTGCCAAATAGTGCGGTACAAAACGCATTCGATAAAATTTATGCCAAGTTAATTGTGCTCGGAATTCTTCTTTCGGAACTGACTGATTAAAAGTTTTTTTTAAAGAACCTTTTATTGCAGGTATTTTCTGATCAACTGAATTTTTGTCTTAATCTCTTTACAGACCAACGAAAGCCTTTCAGTGCTCAGTAAAATGGCACAGAATAGCCGAGCAATGTTTACTGAAAATAACAACGACACCGAAACACTGACAACGTTCGTTGAAAAATATGGCTACGTATTCGTACGTGATCGTCCCGCTATCAATCATTTACTGTATCTGGACTATCGATATCGAAAGCTGATAAGTTTGGACAATGAAAAAATCCATTGCCCCTTCGCAATGGCAAAAGAGCCATTTTTAAAAAAGAAACGTGCATTCGCCTATCCAGTGGGTTCCAACTTGAGTCAGATCTTTGATCCAGAGTAAGATGCGAAAATCAAACCTTTAGTTACTCCTCTTTACATGCGTTTTCTTTTTTTAAAGACTCCTCAACCTGGTCGAATCAGGAATAATCAAACATCTTTCGGCAAAGGATTTACCTAACGCTGAGATCTGTCCGCAGGACTTGGGTGGCACCGAGCGACAACTACAAAACGGAGATCTTATGATGACCTACTACATTATGATCACTGGCTTTGTGACATCGATAGTTATCTTTACCACAGAGTTGCTCTTTCGTTACATCAATGGTCTACAGAACAAAAATGATTCTATTATCGGGTCAATTGGGCCGCTTCGTCAAACCAATAATTTCCAAGGATGGACTGCTGTTAAAAATCGAACAACATTGGGCGGGCTCATGAATGAAGGTGGAAAAGTGATCAATGTTACACCACCGCCTGCATATGCCAGCATATTCACTCAGCACAGGAACACATTCATCAACAAGGCGAAATGGAAGGAGGAGGAAAATAAAGGTGTCCGGAAATTCATAAATGGCCGAGATTACATGGTGTTTCGCAATCCCAACGGTGGTAACCAGTTGGTTCCTGTGCGGGCACCATCTGCTGCACTTTTTCAATATACATATACTGAGTAAGAAGATTTTTATACGTGAGAGTGTCATCGTATCTCGTTAAGGTTTTCAAAAAAATAATAATTGTTTTCTGTCTGTTTGCTTTTTCTATGGAAATAAAATTTCTTATTTGTCTTTAGAGTATTTAATAGATCTTGAACAGAGTTACTTAATGTAAGACGTATCCGAGGAGACCACTTTTCTGTTGTCATCGACGTGGAACGGATTCGGCATACCTCACGATTATTGCACAAGCTAAAGAGGCAAAGAAGAAATGGAGTTGGTAGTAGCGGTCACAATGAACTTATATTGAGGTTCATTCATTCAAATGGGAACCCAGTTTCCTACACTTCGATTTCGCTAGGGACGGGCATTCGCAATGGAGATGAGAGACGGTTTCCTCCTCTTTCTATGAGCGGCAACTTTTTGCAGAAGTCATTTGACTGTGCGCCTGGTCTTAAAGAATTGCGACTCAAGTTTGTTAGACTCCTGGCTGGTTTGTTAAGGGGGGCCAGGTTTGTCTGGCTATCTTGCCAGTTGGCTCATTTACCCATATTGTATTTACAATATGGATGTATAGTAAGTGAAACCTCTCCGAGCATTGTGGAGTGTCCAAAGTCGGTTCTGGTTCATGGTAAGATTGCGTTGAGTGAGCCTTGCCGACGCATGCTTTGTTGCCTGATAAGGATGTCAAAGGGAAGCCTGAAAAGGGCCTTGGTCGAAATGGAACGGAGAAATCCTGTGATGAGAAGAGCCTATAACTTTGCGACAGCTTTTTACAGCAGAAGAGGCTTTCCGTACCCTTTCTTTAAGGTTAATTTTTCACGAGAGCTTTATCTTTTTTTTTTGGGGATCGAAAGGAGGTATCACCTGGTCAAGACTATGAGCCTTCTTTAACCGCCTCTTCGTCGTGGCTTGAAAGAAAACAAAGCAAATCAATTTTTATTCTATAATTTAAAAATGTGTTTTATTTATTATTTTATTTTGCGAAATGAAGTCCCTCAAATATGGAAACGAATGTCAGTAATGGGTGAGGAAAGCCTTTGTTCCTAAATCGCAGCTCATTAGAATTTTAAATTTAAATAAAATTAAATCAAAAAAAAAAAATTATATTAAATGAGAAAATATTCCTTATTTTGTATTATCACGAAGTTAAGACGACACATAGAGCACATACACAATAGCGCTCACTACATAGCATCAAAGTGGAATCGGTGCGCTTCTTGAAGTCTCTCCTGTTTGTCCTCCTTCTTTTCCTTGATATACAGGACAAGTATAATTAAGATAATGACCAGGCAAGTCCCACCCAATGCAACAACACTCATCCAAATCAGTTTGCTGGGCGTCACAAAAAGTTGCGCTTTCCAACGTTGTGGCTCATCGATTGGCTGGGGCACGACGATGATCTGAGAGTTGGGAATCAGCTGCGTCCAAACGCGTGACTTGTTCGCCAAGCCCACAGTTATAGAATCGACAAAGTTTGGTGTCCGACCGAGACCAAAGATCGTATACGGCAGTTGTAGCGCAAAGTATGCAGATTGTGGAAGCTGACAACTTGAGCCGCGTTGAATGTCGCCCTCCTGGGTTGTTGTGAGGTATTCAATGCGCGGTCCTGGCAGATTTGTACCATAAGTTCGTTTTTTGCGACCCAGTCGGGTTTTTTCGGTTGGATTTTTCTTGTTGATCAGTCCAGTGAGGACAATCACCTTGACAAAATTCGCATCGTAGTCCAAGGTGTTGCGGAAGGCTAGCGGACGATATTTGCCGTTTATCTTTTCGATGAGAATCACATCGAGGACACCTTTAAGAGAAAAATTAATAAAATAATGGAACGCATTATGTTTTTGCAAATTACCGTCTTGATAAAAATCATAGAATGTGCCCGCTACGGTGTTATTACCCATTGGCGACAGAGCATCCCATTTGACTTGGAAAGTCCTTTTCAGAGGACGATTGCACACAGTACAGGGAACATTCTCGAGCAAAAATGTCTGAATTCTCTTTGGGCCAGTGATTGCTTTCAGAGTGACCAATAAGTCTGGATATCCGTCCATGTTATAATCACCTCCTCTAGCAGTGATAGTCTTTAAGTATACATCATCCTCTACAGGCTCCACGAATCCCCACTGCACACCTTGTGGATCTTTGAAATTCACATGAATATCTCTGAAATTTTTTCCATCGTGAACGATTATTGTTGAATTGGCGCACTCATCTTTGAAGCACATTGGCAAAATTTGATTCTGTACTCCTTCTAACTCGATATCAAGGAAAATACTCTGTCCAATATGTGTCCGGGGAGCTCCCACAGGACTCAAATCAATTTTATGATTGAACAAGAAGCCCTCTTTGTCATTTGCGGTTTTGCCGTACCACACTTCGTAGAATTTTTCAGTTTGCACAAAGAGATCTGCTGTGAAATCATGATTTAGATCCAAGTAAGCATTAGCATTAGGAATCTGCATTGAAGCTCCGATATTGTGTTGGTTTGGAGCCGGCAATTGAGGTACAATTTGTGGAGGCAAGCGATTCTTTGAGAATATCCAAAAAGTTCGTTGGCCTTTATCATCCAAGCCAAAGAGATCGATGATCATGTCACGATTGTAGTCTATGGCTAGGGGTTCGCCAGTGGTTTGAATTATAGGCTGGTCACCGCATGTAAGGACATCGGATCCACCCCAGTTGATGTAGACATCGAGAATTTTGTCACCCTTCCTTGATTGGGTTGTTATAAGGACGTCCATGAGAGCGTCACCATCGAAATCTCCCGGAACCACACTCGTGATAGTTTCATGGTTGAACGTACAGAATGGCCCTGGCCGTAGAAGTGGCTCTGTCTCAGCACCTAAAAAACAATTTTAAAGGTTTAGATGGAGTTGACAGATGGACAAATTTCATTAGTTTCATTCACGTATATGACTAAAAAGCCCTGGTAAACTGTATAACCCGGAGAGCATCCTTATTTATAGGTTAATACGTATAACAGACTACTGGTAATGAGCTAATTAATGATTCTCTGAGAGTATAATTGTCAAGAGTGGTTCTGTTACCGATTACAGGTTGGATTTAGGAATGTTTTTCAATATTATAAACCTAACTTATTTAACTATTAAGCTATGGAGCGATAGACCATTTTTTCCTCTTGTACAACGACACCGCGACCTGAAGTGTTCTATTGTATCGAAGACTTGAAGCTAAACCAAAAGACGTACTGCTTCCCTTATGAGGGATGATTATCTGCCGTCATTTTTCTTCAATAACCCAACACAATTTACGATCGTCTTCGAGCAAAAGACCTTGTTAATAGCTGCTAAAATGATTCATGTTGAAATCTATTCATATAGTGTAGAACATGGAAAGTCTCAGAAATGCTACCTTTTTTATACCTTCGCCGTAACGCGGAATCATTGGGCCATATGCTGCATTGCAAGGCACTGTATTCCTTATCTATCTTCCTAATGAAACCCCAGACAATCGATTTTATTGCTCTAAAACAAAGCCTACTGTTTACATTAAGCGCGACTATGCAACTGATAATTTCGTCTTATGTTGCAGCCCAACAGGTCTTCCACATCAAGACGCTAACCACTTAATAAATGATTTTTCGCACTTATCATTTTTACAAAAAGAAAAAAAACATACCAAGTAGTATCTGGAGCGTTGTGAATTCACTGCGTATTACGAAAACATCGGTTAACTCATCCGAGTTAAAATCCCCAAATGCTGCCACCACTCCATCTCGAACACTCCCAAACACCTTTGTCGTAATATCATTAGCCGCACAAAGTTGAAAAACTCCAGCCCATAATAGTATTTTGTACAAATAATGCATTACACTTAATTAGTTATTTGAATCCGTTTCGCTATCGTTTGCTTTCTTTAATACTTTTTCGTGGCTGAATTATACGAATGCGATTTCATTGTCATGTATTCGCCACGGAATAAATCGATTCTTTATAGAAATTTACTGTTAAAAGAAAAGGGATAGTGTAAAACTATTTTGCATTGGAAATGAAACCTGTTAGATCGTTATCGAAAATATAAATAATTTTGATTATTTCCCTTGGTGAAAAATTAGAAAATCTTTTAAATGACTCACGACAAAATAATAAAACACAGACTGACAGCTTCTTTGGCTGTCAACTGAATAAGAGAATGAAGTTGGATATGGCTTACAATTTCGAATCGAGACTCGAAATATATATTTTTTTAATTTTTCGGGAGGGCGTTTAATAGACTCAAACATTTTTTTTCAAAAGATTGGAAAATTTGAAAGGCTGCGTGCTGCAATTAATGAGCATATTATTGAAAACAAAAAAAGTTTTACTTCTGCCTTATGAAATGTATGATCGCTTACGGAACACAACAATTGTCTCATATAACCCAGAGCTAGTCATGAATCTCGTCTGCCTAAAATCCGGACAAAAATCAAATAACGATCGAAAATCACAAGCCATATCAAGAACGACAAAACCCATATAATGAGGATCGTGCCGAGCGTCGCAGAAGAGCGGAGTTTGTAAAACCCGATAGAAAATGTTTTTGGGAGCACTGAGAGAATAATCCTTCCGGACGAATTCACTAAAGATATAGTGTGAAGAAGAAGTAACGAAGCTCAGCAGTCGGAATAAACATCAAGGCCTAGACTAGAAAAGTCTTCAAATTCACTCAACGGCGACAACGCAGTAAAATAAGACCTGATCTTTGCCTTAATCTATGAATTGAATACCTGGAGAGATAGAGTCTAATGACTTAACTGCCAAAAAGGAAAATATTACAAATTTATAAGAAAACTAACATTGCTACTTAAATCCTGACTGCGAGCTCTACACCTTGGTCCCAGCTGCCCAACGAATTCAGCTCAGAGAGACATTCAACAACAATTCAGTACGTTCAGCCCTCAGATAAACCATTGCAAACATTCGCGCATTTCATCTTTTATTTTTAATTTTATTCAAAAATGTACTCTAGCCTCCACTCTTCGAATATCTTTTCCAAAACTTCTTGACATCATCGTGACCATTTTTGGTGACTACCATAGTTCTGTTGCGTTCACTCTGCCACACTAATACGTTTATCGACTGAGCATAATCGCGCAGCGTTATAAAATCGGCCTGCGACAAAAACTGATTGTAAACTACACCCTCGGTGTAAACAAAACGATTTCTCTCGTTCTCCCAGAGTTTTATTTGGTCCACAACCGTCGGCGGCAGTGCAGATCTAGAATTGATTGCCGACTCTGTCGTTCGCATATTATGATGAGCATACTGTTCAAGATAGCTAACGATTTGATCGGCAGTGATTCCGCCACGAAGAGCCTGCCGCACGGAGTCGCGTGTTAGCACGCCCACCACCAGATTAGGAAATCGATACAGCAATTCTGTGAAGAGACCCAGCAATGCCACCTGTAGGTTGGAATCCGTGTACGCGTACACCCGATAATTTGTTTCAACGACAATGTACCCGGGATCTTGGCTTTTATCATCTTCGTTGGTTACTGTGGGAACGGGTCCATTTTTGTTAGTTACATTGAGCGCCAAGCGAGTGGGATAGAAACGACCTTCCTTGCGTTTCCTTTGATACACCAGTCCAAATTCACGCAGATGCTGTAGGAAAGTTAACATTTTAGAGCTGAGGCCCTCAGAGCTATAATCTCGCCCTAGTGTGGAGAAACTCAGCTGGAAAAGCATTGACAGACATTCGGGGAGATTGAGACCACGTTCTTGGCAGGTATCTAAATACTGAAGCATGAAGTGCCAAACCTATGAACAAAGATTTTAGTTTCATAATAGAAGTGAAAAAAAGAGCTCTATTATCACCTGTGATCTTGTGTCGAGGAGTAGAAATTGAAAACCTTGCCTTGTGATGCTAGGTGTGCCGTCGCGTTCGTCACGTTTCATTAAGTTTGCATGCAACAGAATGCGGACAGCATCTGGACTGATTCCCTCGCTATCTTGACCTTTGCTAGTTGTTCCACCGCCAACCATATAGTGCAGAACGCATCGCCACCGCGCCATAGCATAGTTGTCTAGGAATGCAACATCTCTTGGCTTAGCGTCTTTATCCATTAGATGAGACAGCGACCATGGTTTACCCCCTCCCAGAAGGGCGATTTTCAAGTTTTTCTTGAATGTTGGACACAATTCCCATGCCGGCAGGCCACCGGGAATCGCCGTAACCCGCCAAACATTTAAATCTGTTAAACATGCCGTTGAAGCGGCTTGTTCTCTGAAATTTTGATAACAATAAGACCATAATAACACTTTCAACATTTGCTTTACTTTGCGAAGTGCTGTGAACCCCATGACGCGACCACAGCTTGCGGTACAGGCTGTTCCACAAAAAGTATCCGAATTACAAATTGTCGTGCAATCTCCGGCAGTTCCCTATGAAGCAAACATGCATAAGGATACATAACGTATGTACGCGAAATAAAAAAAGTTACCTATAGACCGCTAAACAAATTGTTGGGTAGTTGTAAAGCTTTTCGAGGACATCGTGTGAACGCGTTTTGAGGTAATCCTGAAGGTTTTTGCATTCGAGATTCGCCGGCTTCGGAATGAGTGAATTGGTTTTACCTGATTTCGCCTCAGACATTTCTTAGCTTTAATGTGTATAATCCTTGCATTTGTTTTTTGTTTTATGGCGTGCGAAGAGCGATGAGAATATTGATAAATGATAAAACACTAAACAAATTACCGGATTCTTTTACTTGACATTTTTAGAAAATTCGCATCTGACAATTGGAACTGTCAAATTGATTGCCTGTACGGCGAAAGGAATGTCCCAGGGTTGTGTTCAACAAAACTTTAAACGTCGTTTTAAGGTAAATTAAAATTAACTCGGAGCTTCTCATCGCGGAAAGAAAGAAAAGAGTGAAAGAAGATGTGCTTTAAGAACGGCAACAAAAAAGGAGACACATACAGTGATATATAACAATTTACGAAAAAGCAGCAATAACTTATTTTCTATTGGTCAAAACAAAAAAAATGTATAAATATTATTGTCTTAATATATTAAACGTTAAGCATATATTTTCTTCCATTTTATAATGTAACTAATATAGTGAGTTGTGACCCAATTAAGGCATCTATACTTAAGTAAATGTATACAAATTTTTGGCTTTAAAAAAATGCGTAGAAAATTGAATGATTTGAATTGAGTTTCATACTTTTTTTATGTTATGTTATTTTATTAGAATTGTGCAGCTTATGCTCAAATAAATGAAATAGTAAAAACTAGGCTTCGCACTTCGCCCATTAGTACGTTGTCAAATGTTGAACATACTTTTTGCTTGACAATCAAATTTTAACGAAAATTAATCTCCGAGTATGGTGAACTGTCATCTTCGCACAGCTGTCACCGTAAATGCTTCAGTGGGCAGCATGTTTCCAGTGTGGAGTGTGATGGATTGTGTTTGCTAATATTTATTTAGTTGGAATTTACCCGCCTTTAAATAAAGAGGATTATAGGTTCTTTAATAATAATTCACAAGTCCACAAATTTCTTTCCGCAAAATAATATATTCTCAGCGTGCACACGTGAAGACCACTTGGAATAATATTTACATAATGGACAATTTGAGGTAAGTTCTAAACAGCAAAGTCATCTCCTGCAATAATTAAATTTCTAAAAGTTCTCGCATATACTTTTTAAAAATAATGTGTGTTAGACCGATAAAATCGCGCCTAAATTGAGTGGGTCGAAATTTGTTTTGACCTCAATTATGCAAGAATTTTAAGCATCTTTGCGCTTGGACTCAGCTGCTTGAATGTTAACAGTTGGCATTCAATAGACTCTATTTGAATAACATATGAAACAATTAAGAAACAAAAATAAGAATCCCTCCTTAATTGATGGAGACTTTTCAGAGCTAAGTAACTTTATGATTACCTCATTTGTTTAATGGGCCAGTTTGTATCCCCCTTTGAATGCACCGCCAAAGCATGGACTCACGTTGACTCACGTACATATGTATATTGAAATTTCCAACGTAAGCCACTCTGTACCGTATCGGATTTTTGATGGGTTTTGTATGAGATAAGCATACAGTGTTTCGAATGCGAATTAATGTCTCCTGATACGAGTCATAAAGTTGGATTTCAATAAAGCGCTAAACTTAGACGCCGAAATTTGGCAGAGATGATAGCGCGCAATGATTCTTTGGCAAATTGGCAGTGTAGATTAGGAGGACCAGTTCAAGACCCCGTCAGGGTGGTGAAACCTAATCGCCAGTCACTGAGTTGATAACATGTGCTTGCTTGAAATCATTTTATAACCATTCGTTCAGATAACCTCCCATATTCTCCTGCTATCAGTGCTACTTTCTCATGATATGGAAATGTGAATATTCATAAATATAAACTCGCCTTAAAACATTGCTTTAGGACAGTGTATTCTGTGCTTCACATTAACGAATGCGATATTGGTCTTCAACATTTCGAAGAACGGACTGGTTTTGAGTTCTATCGAAAATATGATGGCTGTTTCTATAAACTCTTCCATGGGTCATTATTCCCATTAGGCTGAATGAACACGCGCTAGTGCTTGGACTGTAAGAATGTCGTATTCCTGTGCTGTTTACATATCTCATTTTAAGCTCCGTTCAGTGTTTACCGTTGCTTCGTGGTTCTGCGCCCATCTGCCCGGAATAGCCTTTGAGATATTTAAATCGGGACCTCAAAATCAGGCTGCGTATCGAATAAACTTGAATCTTGGTCAAAAGTCATACTGGTATTATTCGTTTTGCACTGTGGAACGCTCACACAGTATACTAGAAGGGGCATTTAACATTGATGATCCTATCGTAAAAAGACATCGATTTTTGAGTCTTCGGCTACACCAAAGGAAATTCCAGCAGCCCGTATTCTTCCAATCTAAGCACATTTGATTTTAATTTATCGTTTAGTACTTACTAGATATTTCAAACCCTTAACGTGTTATTTAATAATAATAACAAGAATGTTTCGCTTATTTTTCTTTTCAGAGAAGGTCTGCTTTTAGGTTGTGGAAATCCCCTGCTCGACATCTCGGCAATAGCCGATGAGAAAATTCTACAAAAATACGATCTCAAGCCAGACAATGCTATTTTGGCCGAAGAGAAACACAAGCCGCTTTATGAGGAACTAATTGAGCAATACAATGCCGAGTTCATTGCTGGCGGCTCGGTACAAAATTCCCTTCGCGTAGCTCAATGGATTTTAAAGAAGCCCAACGTAGCCGTTTTCTTTGGCTGTGTGGGCGACGATAAGTACTCAAAGATCTTAGAGAACAAGGCTCGTTCGGACGGCGTAAATGTTCAATATCAATACACACAGGAAGCTCAGACTGGTACTTGCGCTGTTCTTATCACTGGAACTCATCGATCGCTGTGCGCAAATCTGGCTGCGGCAAATTTATTCACAACAGATCATTTGAATATACCGGACAATAAAAAATTCATCGAAAACGCCGAATATTTTTATATATCCGGTTTCTTTTTGACTGTAAGCCCACCGAGTATAATGGAAGTGGCGCATCATGCCCACAAGCACAACCGCATGTTCATGATGAATTTGAGTGCTCCATTTATATCTGAGTTCTTTAAGGAACCCATGATGGCCGCTTTACCCTTCGTGGACATTTTGTTTGGCAATGAAGCGGTAAGATATAAATAACACTCGTTGAGGCATTTTTGTTATTATTATTTTTGTTTTTTTTTTAGGAAGCAGAAAGCTTTGCCCAGCAACAGGGTTGGGAGGAAACTGCAATGAGAGAAATTGGCAAGAAAATGCTACGTCTTCCAAAAGAAAATCCAAAACGCGCTCGTATTGTCGTCATCACACAGGGACACAATCCAGTGCTGCTTATCCAAGAGGATAGCATTGAGGAATTTCCCGTTCAAAAGCTAGAAGCTGATGAAGTTGTGGACACAAATGGCGCCGGTGATGCTTTTGTTGGAGGATTTTTATCGCAATACGTACAAAAGAAACCCTTAGGCGTGTGTATCCGCTGTGGAATATGGGCAGCTAGACAAATCATTCAACGCAGTGGATGCACGTTTGAAGGCGAACCTGATTTTAAAGAATAAAGTAAAGCTCTTTAGTTCATAATCCTGATTAAACAAATTTTAATGACCATAGCACTTCCGTGAATATGCACTACATTCATTTTTTACAAGTAAATGCAATCAACAATTTTTTTTGTTTTGTATAGTTAATAGAGCACGCATATTCGCTGAGATGTGAGTAGTTAAAAAAATATGTTACTATACACGCAACCTTTTTTTGAAACTTGAAGAATTTCGTATATTTAAAAATGTAAATAGACATGTTTAGAAAAGAATGTGAAAAACAAAAGCAATTCAAAGTTAATAAAAAACCATTTCGAATTTATGTAAAATATGAGAAACAGTTTTGCCTCTTAGAAGCTTGTTGCAATTCTAGTCTGATGTTTCGAGTAAGGCAGGAGGTTGTTTTCATATGTCTAGCGGTATCAAATGAATAAAAAAAATAACTTATTTTTGATTTCAAAGCATTAACATTTTAATTATGTTTTGTTTTCCCACCTAATTTCTTAAAGATCAATGTTCACATTTTCTGTGCGAAATTCTGAAGTTTTTTTCTCCCACACAAATCGGCCAAATCCTGGAAAAGACCAACAATCCTCAAATCGATACCCCTCACCTATTTTTCTTTTTCATATCTTCCCAGCTGCTGTGAAACGAAGTAAGACCGAATTGCTGGTTCAAGGATCAAGCAATCTTGGACGCTAGAAAGCTCGATCTTTCGAATTGGAAGCAGCCTGCTGGAGGGCAGCTCTGTCTCAGGCTCAAATCCTTCCAGGATCGTTGACCGTATAAAAAAGTAAATAATTGTTCACTTCAGGCACTGTTTGGCAGCTGTACTTGCAATACACTTCCAAACTTTGTTAAAAACCAGCATTAGACCCGTTGAGTGACCAGATTATTCCAAACAAATGTGTATTCACATTCGATGATGTGAATTTACTACAGTGCCTTCCTATGAATCCTTAAGCATCCAAACTGATAATCTCAAACTTGTTCGACACACAGTTCCTCCTAAAAAAAAATATAGAAAATGCCCTTAATTCCCCAGCTTGAATCTTGTCCTCAATATAGAACATCTTATGAAACAACTTAATTCAGCCAAATCTATCGAAGAAATTCTTAGGAATTTCAATACCGACAATAAACAACGTATCGGCGAATTGATCATCGATCTTAATATTAGACTGTTAACACATTTGATGCTGAGCGAAAAGCGCTTGTTGCTATTGCTCTACACTAAACCTACTCTAGTAATCTGTAATTTTTTTTTTATTTAATTTTTATTGAACTTAAACTATTATTTACAATTGTTCCTTAAGATATATTTACATTGGTATTATTGTCTCAGCAATAGGGGCCCAACGGTTGGATTGAGGTTTACATAAATGTTTAACATGAAATAGTGAAAAAAATGATTGAAGATACTTAGATTATTGCCGCTGAGTGTTGAGGTCTGGGCTTCGATGTCGGTCCTTTAAGGAAGTCATCCTCGATGATACCTGGATCCTATTTCTTCGAAGAATGCTGGTTCTTCATCTGCATCTTGTGGAAAGAGTTCCTCTTGCAGCAATGCCATCGCGTTGAGGTATCTGTGTTCGGGTATGTGTCCATGGTTGGCCATGCTGTTGACGAGTTGATTGGGATGGTCCTTGGCGGTGGCTACGAATTTTTGGAATAAACCAACTATGTACCGGGTTATGGGCTTGATTCCTGATTCGCTGTAGAGTCGCCTGTTGCTGAGGTGTTTCTTCGTGATCCTATTGTAGTGGAGGTCAGTGCATATGCGCAAGTCTTCGAGGCTGTTAACCATATGGGGAATCCATATGTTATCACCGGCCTGATGAGCTGTTTATATAAAAGCAGCTTTGTCTTCTGGCTGAGGCCGTTCTGCTTGCGCATTACAGGGTTAACCCGATGGAAGGCGAAGCAAGCCTTACGAAAAATAAGTAATTTGTAATAGCTAAGTGAGGCGTTATAAATAAATAAATAAGTACAACCGTACAGAAGCAAAGCTTATTAACATAGATATAATAAAACCAAGTTCACATAGACAATTTCCTAAATGATTCAACCGATAAGTTATCGCCACACGAACAACGTAATAACACTCTTAAGGTGGGCTTTACAGTAAAAACACAAGTATTCACAATATAATACCTTTCATCAAAAGATAAAGTGTCAGCACTCTTCCAAAATCAATAGCTTCCAAATGTGGAATCTGTTTACGACAAATGTCAACACAAGGTTTGTTTTTATTATTGTTTGCAAATAATTTTCTTGATCGCTTGTTTTTCTTTTAATATTCAAGAGAAAATAACAGAAATCTATTTTTGCATTTTCAATTGATTTCCCACTTAGCGAAATGTTCATATTTATTGAAGGACTATCGAATCTCTACATCCTCAGCACAGCGACTGTGTTTTTGGCGGTGGCAATCGCCCTTTATTGTGCAAATTTCCTGAAAGATGAAGTATTAATGTTCTTTTGCTAAATTTATTCGTTTAAATATATATTTTTTTAATTTTAGAATAGTAAGCAAGCTGCTTTGATGCAGGAAGAAGATGTAAATGATGAAGAATTTGAAGAAGGATACGATATAAGAGAAGGAGAGTTTTCCGAGGGTCTTGTGAGCAAACTAAAATCTAAACGTTTAAAAGAACTTGAAGAATCTCTTACGGAGGATCAGCTGGAAGAAGAAAAAAGGTTGTATTTCGCTAACCGAATCATGTATTGAGGTGTATACTTATACTACTTTTCTAATTAGAGTTGAACGAGAACAACTTGCAGCGATATTCGAGCTGCTTAAGAGACAGGAGGCCGAACTTAACACGAAAGAAATAGACGAATCCGAGTTGAGTGCTCAGATGGGATTGTATCGCTAGTGTTGCTGGGAAGATTACAAATGAACTGCATCGGTTTCATATACTAAACAAAAAAAAAAATCCTTTGACCTAAAACTAGTCTGTGGTGACCATAAATTCTTCCAATTGTTGTGTAGTGTTTAGCAGGGCGAATGCATTAGAGTTGTTATCCGGCAAAACAATGCAGCAAAAGTAAAAGGATTGATTCTAGTCAAGAAAAATTTACTTAACTTCGAAGAAAAAACATTTAAATAATTTATTTTTAGTCAAATAAAAGCGTGAAATGTTTTTTCCTTTGACCCAAAACTAGTCTTTGGTGAATATATGTATGTTTATTATTCTTCCATTTGTTGGGCGAATGCATTATCTTTATTATTCTGCAAGACAATGCAACAATACCAAAAAGATTAAATCTAGTTAATAAGTCATTACTTAATATATATGAAACGAAGGAAAAAGAAATACGCTGTAGTTTTATTCTTATCAAAACATGCTATGTTTTTTCCTGCGAGATCAAACGTTGGTAGTAAAAGTGTTATTTGATGTCAATCGGATCTGGATATGGAGGACCTAAACAGATCGTTCGTACAATAGTCTCGTAGTAGAACGTGTCGAGTGTTTGAAGCAATCTTGCTTCATAGGTTTGCGGAAAAATCGTGTTGGAATTCCTCAAGTGATTTAAGAAAGAACGATCTCATTAAGGCTACAGATCCTTGGTCTTAAAAGTACAATAATACAATACATATGTTGATTTCCGGTTGAGACGTTCTTTATTTTACATGAAATAGGCAATAATCACTTTTTCGGCCTTCCAGCGCTCTTCTTGCCTCCGGACGATTGCTTCTCTTTTCCCGTTTTGCTCGCTATCAATGGATGGGTTTCTAAAACGTTAATAAAAACATTGGTCTCAAAGTTTTCGTTCAGGCTTATTTTTTTTTTGGTTTGATTACCTTCTGTTGGAGCATTGGGCAAACTTATTTCGTAGTTGCTAATTTTTCGTTTTTTCGATGGCAAATCTTCGTCAACATCCATTGGTTCACTTTCTTTCGACATATTAGCATCGCCACCCTCTTGTGAAGGCCAGCCGTCTTCGGGATCTTCAACTTCTGGTGCCATCGGAAGAAATTGTAAGCCACTCTCATCGTCATACTCTTCGTCGGAACTGCAAAACGCTGCAACTGGTTCTACTTTCAGTACATCAACTTCGGTTTCCTCGTCTTGTTTCGCTTCAGCGCTCAAGTCAACTGATTTATCCTCATCCGTTATGTCGAATTCAGACTCTCGCTCCTCATACTCAACGTTTTCGTCGAGTTCCTTAAAATCTGGCGCAAATGCTGACCAGTTTTCCACTTGATTTTGTGCCCAAATCGAGACCAGACCAGAACTTATACTGGCTATAATTGGCCTCACCGGATGCCACACGACATCGAGTAGAAGTTCGCCCTTTGTGCCGTGCAGGATTTTTACTAAATTACCAATTGATTTCTCCCAAATATACAGCGCATGCTGTCTGGCACTTCCAGCGCAAATGTACTCTCCATCGCCAGAAAAACAACATTTTTTCCACGTTGTTCTAGGAAAACGCAAATGATTATCGAGAATTTAGCTGATGTATAGTTTAACTTGCTTATTAACAAGATCTTGAAGTTTTTGGATCGGTTCAGGCTCACCATCCCTTCCTTGGTTTATAATTTCTCTGGAGTCATAAACTCGAATCACACGATCCGATGTGTTTATAAGAAATGCGCTGTTACCAAAATAAGCATAACACAAAAAAAAAAACAATAAATTAAGTTTGAACTCACTCTCCTCTTCGTGCGAACTCTATACTCTTGACTGCGGTCGCACTCGACGTGCCAACAATGATTCGAAAGCTAGCAACAATGTCAAGGGTCTCCACATCCAAAACGAGAATTTTTCCTTTCGCGTTTCCTGTGTAAATGTACTTTCCTCGTCGGTCAAACGATGCCACAATATTTAAATCTCCCTAGATGCAAGTTTTCAAACGTTATTTTTCATAAACTATTTATTTATACTCACATCCAGATCTATGGGTAAGCACATGTGAGTGTCATTGATTTTCACCAAAACGGCGGCATACCTCATTGGGCAAACAAGAAATCGCTGGTCGTTTCTAGGGTCAAATTGTACTTTCAAAATCGGCGAGGGAAACCTGTACTTTTGTTCGCACTCTCCTGTTAGAACGTCCCAAATGCAAACATTGTTGTCTGTTGATGCTGAAAGCAGCTAAGGAATCAAGTTATCAATGAAATTGTGGTTTTGTATTTCTTCCTCAATTGTCACCTTTTGTCCACTTCTGGTCCAACTTAAACTGCATACTGGATGGACATGAGCGGAGATTATTTTCGCAATGCCCCTTGTTAGGAAATCCCATATAACAATTCTGCCATCATTACATCCTACAGCTAGAAGTGTGCCGTATTTGTTAAAACAGCATGTTACGGCCAGGGAAATACAATCCAACGAGCCATCGAATTCCTCCGGGTAGTTCTGTCCAAAAGACTCTGTTAACAATCGATGGAGGTTAAGTCGTGTAAAAAAAACGCAGTAGGAATTATTAGAGAATTTACCAAGCAGTTCCAAATTCATGCTTGCATAATATTTTTCACTTATTTACAGGAATTTAAAAGAAAAAAAAGACAAAAAAACTAAAATACCATCGGCACAACAAAAATGAGCGCTCGTCTTATGTCAGTCAAACATAAACAACAGAAATGTTAACATGTGAAGTTGGATGCGCATTTAATTTTTCGAACGGATGAATGTGCGCATAAATTTCTTTTCTATTATTTGTTTATTTTATGGGAATATGTAATAATTTTGACTCCAAATCGACGGTAAAAGGTCTGTGAAAAGCCGAAAGAAAAATATTTATGAAGAGTTCCATTAGCTTAAAAAAGCACACCTGATATATTATGACAGGTGACTTGTGTCACGACACCAAATTCACAAACTGCTAAAATTTCAAAATTTTGCAATCAATTAATATACCGGACAATAAATTGTGTGCGAAAAAAATGGAGACTGATCCACTGCAGCATAATTTCGTAAAGGAACAACGTACTGTAAAACCAAAAACAGGGGAAAAATTTTGCGTTTAGTATTTCGTTGTCTCTTTTCAAATGAGATTCTTCGTATCGCATCAGCTGTGTACTAGGCTCAAATTCTGGACATGAGTCTTAAAATCGTGACTAAGTTAGTTTTCCAAAACGAAGAGTATCTGACTACGACAGGTTTTAAGAGAAGATTTTCAAAAAAATCTATTCACAGAACGTAGGTGTTGTCACTTTGTAGAAAGCGCTTGGCTTCTTGGAAACTTTTCTAACTAATATTCATAATTGTAGGAGTTTTCTTAAGGTAAATAGAACAAATCTGAATTATATACAAGACTAAAGAACAAAACGTATTTTCGAACACACTCGAAGCATGAGAAAAACGTCGAAAGCGAAAAATTGCCACTCATGACGTTTTCACTTCTTAATGTTACCTGCCCTTAACCATTTTGACAGAAGCAAAAAACGCACTGTAATCCACAAAAAAAGCCGTACTGAAATCTCGGTCGTTCTCTTTGTTAAAATAGATATTATTACTTAAAAAAGGTAAATTTTGTGATTTATATTGAAAGCAGTGTTATTAAAACAAAACCATTGTTTGTACTAGCAGTAAGCGTAACGCAAAATTCTACAAATAAAAGTTTCATTAGTCATATTTTCGCCACAAAGAAAAATCCAAAATGACGGCTGAAGCAGCAAAACCCGAACAAGAAAAGCCTCCAACTGCCACCGTCAGCGACGAGAAGAAAGACACCGATGAGAAAGAACAACAAGAACTGTCCGATGAAGATCAGCAATTACAGGAAGAGTTAGAGATGCTGGTTGCACGGCTTCAGGAGCCCGACAAGTCGCTTTATCTCCCCGCTCTCGAGGTAATGGGCAAGCTGATTCGTGCTTCAACGACCAGTATGACGTCGGTTCCGAAACCTTTGAAATTCATGCGGCCGCATTATGAGACAATGAAAAATATCTACAAGGAGATGCCGGAACAGAAGTCCCGACTGGTTTGTGCCGATATTATTTCCGTACTAGCCATGACCATGGGAAGCGGCAAGGACTGTTTAGCGTACCGTTTCTTGTGCGATCCGGATCAGAAAATTGGCGAATGGGGTCATGAGTATGTGCGTCATTTGTCGGGAGAAATCGCTGCTCATTACTTGGAGACTACAGGTGAATTCCAGAATCAGTTGATTGAGTTGGTTAAGCAAATTGTTCCGTACAATATGGAGCATAACGCTGAGGCGGATGCATGCGATTTGCTGATTGAAATTGAACATTTACATTTGCTGTTGGATTACGTAGATGAGGGAGCATACCCAAGGGTGTGTTTGTATCTCCAGAGTTGCTATCCATATGTCCCAGAACCAGACAACGTGGTGATCCTGCAGACGGCATTAAACTTGTCCAGGAAATTCAATCAATACACACAAGCTATGCGTTTGGCATTGATGCTAAACGACATGGATATTATTGGCGAGATTTTCAAGGAGCAAAAGGACCCATCAATACAGAAGCAGCTGGCATTTATGTTGGCACGCCAACAAGTCTGTTTAGAATTGGACGAATCAGTGCCAGAGTATGATGATCTCATGGAAATCATGTCGAATGCGAATCTGAATAAGAATTTCTTAAATCTGGCTCGGGAGTTGGACATCATGGAGCCGAAGACTCCGGAAGATATATACAAATCTCATTTGGACAACGCCAGGACACGATTCCCTTCCATTCAAGTCGATTCAGCTAAACAAAATCTGGCTGCAAGTTTTGTCAATGGTTTCGTCAATGCAGGCTTCGGAGTAGACAAGCTATTGAGTGAAGATGGAAATAAGTGGCTGTACAAGAACAAGGAACATGGAATGCTCAGCGCAACCGCCTCTCTGGGGCTTATCCTCCTCTGGGACGTTGACGGTGGTTTGGCGATGATCGACAAATATCTTTATTCCACCGATGACTACATCAAATCGGGTGCTCTGTTGGCCTGTGGCATAGTGAATTGCGGTATCCGAAACGAAGTCGATCCGGCGCATGCTCTGCTGTCTGATTACATCGAAAACAACAACACATCGATGCGAATAGGAGCAATTCTCGGCTTGGGTATTGCCTATGCTGGTTCGAATCGCTTCATTGTTATAGACACTTTGAAGACAGTGTTTGGTTCTGACCGCAAAAACGCAGCCAACATTGAAGTTCTTGGCATCACCGCCCTGAGCATGGGTCTTATTAGTGTTGGCTCTTGCAATGCCGAAGTCACCGAGATTCTTCTGCAGACCATCATGGGTTTGAGTAAGAGTGATCTTCGCGATACTTACACGAGGTTCCTCATGCTGGGCTTGGGCTTGCTTTATCTGGGAAGACAAAAGGCAACCGAAGCGGTTCTTAGTACCCTAGAGGTTCTGGATGAGCCATACAAGTCTATGGCAACTACAATGGTCGAAATTTGTGCATACGCCGGAACTGGAAACGTTTTAAAAATTCAACAGCTCCTACACATCTGCTCTGATCATTATGAGACTTCAAGTTCGGATAGCAGCGATGAAAAGCAAAAGAAGAATAAGGACAAAGACAAGGCTGAAAAGGAAAAGGAGCGCGAGAAAGATCTATCATCCACTCAGTCCATTGCTGTTCTTGGAATCGCTCTCATTGCCATGGGTGAGGATATTGGTGCTGAAATGGCATTTAGATCGTTTGGAAATCTACTTCGTTACTGCGAGCCATGCATTCGACGTGCAGTGCCACTGGCATTGGGCTTGATTTCCGCATCGAATCCTAAATTGAACATTCTCGATACATTGAGCAAATTTTCCCACGACAGTGATGCCGAAGTGGCCCATAATGCCATCTTCGCCATGGGTTTGGCCGGAGCAGGCACCAACAATGCACGATTGGCTTCAATGTTGCGACAATTGGCTCAATATCACCAGAAAGATCCCAGCAACTTGTTCATGGTGCGCATAGCGCAGAGTTTAACCCATTTGGGCAAGGGTACACTAACATTGAGTCCCTATCATAGCGATCGACAGCTGATGAATCCAATGGCAGTGGCTGGCCTAATGGCAACCTTAGTCTCATTCTTGGACGTGAAAAACTTAATCCTTGGTCGTTCACACTATCTTCTGTATTCTCTTGTTCCAGCAATGCAGGCTCGTATGTTGATCACCTTCGATGAGGAACTGAATCAGCTGCAGATACCCGTTCGAGTTGGTATGGCAATCGATGTTGTGGGCCAGGCAGGAAAGCCAAAAACCATCACTGGATTCCAAACGCATACCACACCTGTGCTGTTGGCAATGGGTGAGCGAGCTGAGCTTGCTACAGATGAGTATACAGCGTTGACGCCGGTCATGGAAGGGTTTGTTATCCTGAAGAAAAATCCCGATTATGTCAAATAAGCTGTCGATTGTGCATTTCGTCGTCTTACTCTGTTTCGTTCAGTTTCTTAGCTATAACTCTTTATTTTCTACGTAATTGCAACTCTTAAAGAATAAAAAAAAAATATTACCAATAAACACTTGAATTAATAAACTGGAATCGATCGTTGTTTCAATTTTTAGCTTCTTTTCTTTTGGAGAAGTTCAAGGATTTATCAACAAAGTATCATCCGTCCGGCGAATAGAACAAAAAGTGGCTAATACTAGTTACTTGTACTCTAGCTAGAAAACCGACCATCCGTCTTGAGCAACAAGCATCCCGAATGCCGGAGCGCTTTGTCTACACAACAGATTTTACTTGATGACGAAGATCAACAAAAGGCACTTCTCCGTAGCAGTTTGATTTAAATTATTTTTTTTCTGATCCGAATTGCAAAATTAGATTGCCTATCTATAAAAGATTGATTAAAAAAAAAAACTAACATTTTCACAAGCTTCAGTGGAACGGTTCCTGTTTTTTTGTGTCTTCCACAATATCATCAGAACTGTTGATGAATAATTGGCGTGCTATCGCTCCACATTGACTGGGAGATCATTGGGGGAGAATTTCTTACTAAGTATGTAAGTTAAATCATAATCAACAAAGCTTTAACCTCAACGTGTCATCAAAAGTCTTTGAAAGGCCAGTAAACAATCTTATGGGCTTCACATCAAACAGATTCTTCTTCTGCACTTTTTTCATAATTTTTATTTAAACTGTGCTACTTTTCCTATCAGGGGCTTCAAACTGAACATAAATATAGTGAAATTAAGAAAAACAACCTTCTGTGAAGGGAAATATCGAGAAAAAAGGTTGAGGTAAAAATCGCCTTTTTCCATCATTTTTTGTGGACTATAGCCCACGATTCAAAATTGCACTTTTTTCATAATTTTATTTAAAGTGTGCTAGTTTTCCTATCAGGGGCTTCAAACTGAACATAAATATAGTGAAATTAAGAAAAACAACCTTCTGTGAAGGGAAATATCGAGAAAAAAGAAATAGGCAAAAATCGCCTTTTTCCATCATTTTTTGTGGACTATAGCCCACGATTCAAAATTGCACTTTTTTCATAATTTTATTTAAAGTGTGCTAGTTTTCCTATCAGGGGCTTCAAACTGAACATAAATATAGTGAAATTAAGAAAAACAACCTTCTATAAAGGGAAATATCGAGAAAAAAGAAATAGGCAAAAATCGCCTTTTTCCATCATTTTTTGTGGACTATAGCCCACGATTCAAAATTGCACTTTTTTCATAATTTTATTTAAAGTGTGCTAGTTTTCCTATCAGGGGCTTCAAACTGAACATAAATATAGTGAAATTAAGAAAAACAACCTTCTGTGAAGGGAAATATCGAGAAAAAAGGTTGAGGTAAAAATCGCCTTTTTCCATCATTTTTTGTGGACTATAGCCCACGATTCAAAATTGCACCTATTTGCATAATTTTGAGTTTTATTTAAACTGTGCTAGTTTTCCTATCAGGGGCTTCAAACTGAACATAAATATAGTGAAATTAAGAAAAACAACCTTCTATAAAGGGAAATATCGAGAAAAAAGAAATAGGCAAAAATCGCCTTTTTCCATCATTTTTTGTGGACTATAGCCCACGATTCAAAATTGCACTTTTTTCATAATTTTGAGTTTTATTTAAAGTGTGCTATTATTACTAACAAGGGCTTCAAACTGAACATAAATATAGTGAAATTAAGAAAAACAACCTTCTGTGAAGGGAAATATCGAGAAAAAAGGTTGAGGTAAAAATCGCCTTTTTCCATCATTTTTTGTGGACTATAGCCCACGATTCAAAATTGCACCTATTTGCATAATTTTGAGTTTTATTTAAACTGTGCTAGTTTTCCTATCAGGGGCTTCAAACTGAACATAAATATAGTGAAATTAAGAAAAACAACCTTCGATAAAGGGAAATATCGAGAAAAAAGAAATAGGCAAAAATCGCCTTTTTCCATCATTTTTTGTGGACTATAGCCCACGATTCAAAATTGCACTTTTTTCATAATTTTGAGTTTTATTTAAAGTGTGCTAGTTTTCCTATCAGGGGCTTCAAACTGAACATAAATATAGTGAAATTAAGAAAAACAACCTTCTGTGAAGGGAAATATCGAGAAAAAAGGTTGAGGTAAAAATCGCCTTTTTCCATCATTTTTTGTGGACTATAGCCCACGATTCAAAATTGCACCTATTTTCATAATTTTGAGTTTTTTTAAACTGTGCTAGTTTTCCTATCAGGGGCTTCAAACTGAACATAAATATAGTGAAATTAAGAAAAACAACCTTCTGTAAAGGGAAATATCGAGAAAAAAGGTTGAGGTAAAAATCGCCTTTTTCCATCATTTTTTGTGGACTATAGCCCACGATTCAAAATTGCACTTTTTTCATAATTTTGAGTTTTATTTAAACTGTGCTAGTTTTCCTATCAGGGGCTTCAAACTGAACATAAATATAGTGAAATTAAGAAAAACAACCTTCTATAAAGGGAAATATCGAGAAAAAAGAAATAGGCAAAAATCGCCTTTTTCCATCATTTTTTGTGGACTATAGCCCACGATTCAAAATTGCACTTTTTTCATAATTTTGAGTTTTATTTAAACTGTGCTATTATAACTAACAGGGGCTTCAAACTGAACATAAATATAGTGAAGTTAAGAAAAACAACCTTCTATAAAGGGAAATATCGAGAAAAAAGAAATAGGCAAAAATCGCCTTTTTCCATCATTTTTTGTGGACTATAGCCCACGATTCAAAATTGCACTTTTTTCATAATTTTGAGTTTTATTTAAACTATGCTAGTTTTCCTATCAGGGGCTTCAAACTGAACATAAATATAGTGAAATTAAGAAAAACAACCTTCTATAAAGGGAAATATCGAGAAAAAAGAAATAGGCAAAAATCGCCTTTTTCCATCATTTTTTGTGGACTATAGCCCACGATTCAAAATTGCACTTTTTTCATAATTTTGAGTTTTATTTAAACTGTGCTATTATAACTAACAGGGGCTTCAAACTGAACATAAATATAGTGAAGTTAAGAAAAACAACCTTCTATAAAGGGAAATATCGAGAAAAAAGAAATAGGCAAAAATCGCCTTTTTCCATCATTTTTTGTGGACTATAGCCCACGATTCAAAATTGCACTTTTTTCATAATTTTGAGTTTTATTTAAACTGTGCTATTATAACTAACAGGGGCTTCAAACTGAACATAAATATAGTGAAGTTAAGAAAAACAACCTTCTATAAAGGGAAATATCGAGAAAAAAGAAATAGGCAAAAATCGCCTTTTTCCATCATTTTTTGTGGACTATAGCCCACGATTCAAAATTGCACTTTTTTCATAATTTTGAGTTTTATTTAAACTATGCTAGTTTTCCTATCAGGGGCTTCAAACTGAACATAAATATAGTGAAATTAAGAAAAACAACCTTCTATAAAGGGAAATATCGAGAAAAAAGAAATAGGCAAAAATCGCCTTTTTCCATCATTTTTTGTGGACTATAGCCCACGATTCAAAATTGTACTTTTTTCTTAATTTTGAGTTTTATTTAAAGTGTGCTAGTTTTCCTATCAGGGGCTTCAAACTGAACATAAATATAGTGAAATTAAGAAAAACAACCTTCTGTAAAGGGAAATATCGAGAAAAAAGGTTGAGGTAAAAATCGCCTTTTTCCATCATTTTTTGTGGACTATAGCCCACGATTCAAAATTGCACTTTTTTCATAATTTTGAGTTTTATTTAAACTGTGCTAGTTTTCCTATCAGGGGCTTCAAACTGAACATAAATATAGTGAAATTAAGAAAAACAACCTTCTGTAAAGGGAAATATCGAGAAAAAAGGTTGAGGTAAAAATCGCCTTTTTCCATCATTTTTTGTGGACTATAGCCCACGATTCAAAATTGCACTTTTTTCATAATTTTGAGTTTTATTTAAACTGTGCTAGTTTTCCTATCAGGGGCTTCAAACTGAACATAAATATAGTGAAATTAAGAAAAACAACCTTCTGTAAAGGGAAATATCGAGAAAAAAGGTTGAGGTAAAAATCGCCTTTTTCCATCATTTTTTGTGGACTATAGCCCACGATTCAAAATTGCACTTTTTTCATAATTTTGAGTTTTATTTAAACTGTGCTAGTTTTCCTATCAGGGGCTTCAAACTGAACATAAATATAGTGAAATTAAGAAAAACAACCTTCTATAAAGGGAAATATCGAGAAAAAAGAAATAGGCAAAAATCGCCTTTTTCCATCATTTTTTGTGGACTATAGCCCACGATTCAAAATTGCACTTTTTTCATAATTTTGAGTTTTATTTAAACTGTGCTATTATAACTAACAGGGGCTTCAAACTGAACATAAATATAGTGAAGTTAAGAAAAACAACCTTCTATAAAGGGAAATATCGAGAAAAAAGAAATAGGCAAAAATCGCCTTTTTCCATCATTTTTTGTGGACTATAGCCCACGATTCAAAATTGCACTTTTTTCATAATTTTGAGTTTTATTTAAGCTATGCTAGTTTTCCTATCAGGGGCTTCAAACTGAACATAAATATAGTGAAATTAAGAAAAACAACTTTCTATAAAGGGAAATATCGAGAAAAAAGAAATAGGCAAAAATCGCCTTTTTCCATCATTTTTTGTGGACTATAGCCCACGATTCAAAATTGCACTTTTTTCATAATTTTGAGTTTTATTTAAACTGTGCTATTATAACTAACAGGGGCTTCAAACTGAACATAAATATAGTGAAGTTAAGAAAAACAACCTTCTATAAAGGGAAATATCGAGAAAAAAGAAATAGGCAAAAATCGCCTTTTTCCATCATTTTTTGTGGACTATAGCCCACGATTCAAAATTGCACTTTTTTCATAATTTTGAGTTTTATTTAAACTGTGCTATTATAACTAACAGGGGCTTCAAACTGAACATAAATATAGTGAAGTTAAGAAAAACAACCTTCTATAAAGGGAAATATCGAGAAAAAAGAAATAGGCAAAAATCGCCTTTTTCCATCATTTTTTGTGGACTATAGCCCACGATTCAAAATTGCACTTTTTTCATAATTTTGAGTTTTATTTAAACTGTGCTAGTTTTCCTATCAGGGGCTTCAAACTGAACATAAATATAGTGAAATTAAGAAAAACAACCTTCTGTAAAGGGAAATATCGAGAAAAAAGGTTGAGGTAAAAATCGCCTTTTTCCATCATTTTTTGTGGACTATAGCCCACGATTCAAAATTGCACTTTTTTCATAATTTTGAGTTTTATTTAAACTGTGCTAGTTTTCCTATCAGGGGCTTCAAACTGAACATAAATATAGTGAAATTAAGAAAAACAACTTTCTATAAAGGGAAATATCGAGAAAAAAGAAATAGGCAAAAATCGCCTTTTTCCATCATTTTTTGTGGACTATAGCCCACGATTCAAAATTGCACTTTTTTCATAATTTTGAGTTTTATTTAAACTGTGCTATTATAACTAACAGGGGCTTCAAACTGAACATAAATATAGTGAAGTTAAGAAAAACAACCTTCTATAAAGGGAAATATCGAGAAAAAAGAAATAGGCAAAAATCGCCTTTTTCCATCATTTTTTGTGGACTATAGCCCACGATTCAAAATTGCACTTTTTTCATAATTTTGAGTTTTATTTAAGCTATGCTAGTTTTCCTATCAGGGGCTTCAAACTGAACATAAATATAGTGAAATTAAGAAAAACAACTTTCTATAAAGGGAAATATCGAGAAAAAAGAAATAGGCAAAAATCGCCTTTTTCCATCATTTTTTGTGGACTATAGCCCACGATTCAAAATTGCACTTTTTTCATAATTTTGAGTTTTATTTAAACTGTGCTAGTTTTCCTATTAGGGGCTTCAAACTGAACATAAATATAGTGAAATTAAGAAAAACAACCTTCTGTAAAGGGAAATATCGAGAAAAAAGGTTGAGGTAAAAATCGCCTTTTTCCATCATTTTTTGTGGACTATAGCCCACGATTCAAAATTGCACTTTTTTCATAATTTTGAGTTTTATTTAAACTGTGCTAGTTTTCCTATCAGGGGCTTCAAACTGAACATAAATATAGTGAAATTAAGAAAAACAACCTTCTGTAAAGGGAAATATCGAGAAAAAAGGTTGAGGTAAAAATCGCCTTTTTCCATCATTTTTTGTGGACTATAGCCCACGATTCAAAATTGCACTTTTTTCATAATTTTGAGTTTTATTTAAACTGTGCTAGTTTTCCTATCAGGGGCTTCAAACTGAACATAAATATAGTGAAATTAAGAAAAACAACCTTCTGTAAAGGGAAATATCGAGAAAAAAGGTTGAGGTAAAAATCGCCTTTTTCCATCATTTTTTGTGGACTATAGCCCACGATTCAAAATTGCACTTTTTTCATAATTTTGAGTTTTATTTAAACTGTGCTAGTTTTCCTATCAGGGGCTTCAAACTGAACATAAATATAGTGAAATTAAGAAAAACAACCTTCTGTAAAGGGAAATATCGAGAAAAAAGGTTGAGGTAAAAATCGCCTTTTTCCATCATTTTTTGTGGACTATAGCCCACGATTCAAAATTGCACTTTTTTCATAATTTTGAGTTTTATTTAAACTGTGCTAGTTTTCCTATCAGGGGCTTCAAACTGAACATAAATATAGTGAAATTAAGAAAAACAACCTTCTGTAAAGGGAAATATCGAGAAAAAAGGTTGAGGTAAAAATCGCCTTTTTCCATCATTTTTTGTGGACTATAGCCCACGATTCAAAATTGCACTTTTTTCATAATTTTGAGTTTTATTTAAACTGTGCTATTATAACTAACAGGGGCTTCAAACTGAACATAAATATAGTGAAGTTAAGAAAAACAACCTTCTATAAAGGGAAATATCGAGAAAAAAGAAATAGGCAAAAATCGCCTTTTTCCATCATTTTTTGTGGACTATAGCCCACGATTCAAAATTGCACTTTTTTCATAATTTTGAGTTTTATTTAAGCTATGCTAGTTTTCCTATCAGGGGCTTCAAACTGAACATAAATATAGTGAAATTAAGAAAAACAACTTTCTATAAAGGGAAATATCGAGAAAAAAGAAATAGGCAAAAATCGCCTTTTTCCATCATTTTTTGTGGACTATAGCCCACGATTCAAAATTGCACTTTTTTCATAATTTTGAGTTTTATTTAAACTGTGCTATTATAACTAACAGGGGCTTCAAACTGAACATAAATATAGTGAAGTTAAGAAAAACAACCTTCTATAAAGGGAAATATCGAGAAAAAAGAAATAGGCAAAAATCGCCTTTTTCCATCATTTTTTGTGGACTATAGCCCACGATTCAAAATTGCACTTTTTTCATAATTTTGAGTTTTATTTAAGCTATGCTAGTTTTCCTATCAGGGGCTTCAAACTGAACATAAATATAGTGAAATTAAGAAAAACAACTTTCTATAAAGGGAAATATCGAGAAAAAAGAAATAGGCAAAAATCGCCTTTTTCCATCATTTTTTGTGGACTATAGCCCACGATTCAAAATTGCACTTTTTTCATAATTTTGAGTTTTATTTAAACTGTGCTAGTTTTCCTATTAGGGGCTTCAAACTGAACATAAATATAGTGAAATTAAGAAAAACAACCTTCTGTAAAGGGAAATATCGAGAAAAAAGGTTGAGGTAAAAATCGCCTTTTTCCATCATTTTTTGTGGACTATAGCCCACGATTCAAAATTGCACTTTTTTCATAATTTTGAGTTTTATTTAAACTGTGCTAGTTTTCCTATCAGGGGCTTCAAACTGAACATAAATATAGTGAAATTAAGAAAAACAACCTTCTGTAAAGGGAAATATCGAGAAAAAAGGTTGAGGTAAAAATCGCCTTTTTCCATCATTTTTTGTGGACTATAGCCCACGATTCAAAATTGCACTTTTTTCATAATTTTGAGTTTTATTTAAACTGTGCTAGTTTTCCTATCAGGGGCTTCAAACTGAACATAAATATAGTGAAATTAAGAAAAACAACCTTCTGTAAAGGGAAATATCGAGAAAAAAGGTTGAGGTAAAAATCGCCTTTTTCCATCATTTTTTGTGGACTATAGCCCACGATTCAAAATTGCACTTTTTTCATAATTTTGAGTTTTATTTAAACTGTGCTAGTTTTCCTATTAGGGGCTTCAAACTGAACATAAATATAGTGAAATTAAGAAAAACAACCTTCTGTAAAGGGAAATATCGAGAAAAAAGGTTGAGGTAAAAATCGCCTTTTTCCATCATTTTTTGTGGACTATAGCCCACGATTCAAAATTGCACTTTTTTCATAATTTTGAGTTTTATTTAAACTGTGCTAGTTTTCCTATTAGGGGCTTCAAACTGAACATAAATATAGTGAAATTAAGAAAAACAACCTTCTGTAAAGGGAAATATCGAGAAAAAAGGTTGAGGTAAAAATCGCCTTTTTCCATCATTTTTTGTGGACTATAGCCCACGATTCAAAATTGCACTTTTTTCATAATTTTGGGTTTTATTTAAACTATGCTAGTTTTCCTATCAGGGGCTTCAAACTGAACATAAATATAGTGAAATTAAGAAAAACAACCTTCTATAAAGGGAAATATCGAGAAAAAAGGTTGAGGTAAAAATCGCCTTTTTCCATCATTTTTTGTGGACTATAGCCCACGATTCAAAATTGCACTTTTTTCATAATTTTGGGTTTTATTTAAACTGTGCTAGTTTTCCTATCAGGGGCTTCAAACTGAACATAAATATAGTGAAATTAAGAAAAACAACCTTCTATAAAGGGAAATATCGAGAAAAAAGGTTGAGGTAAAAATCGCCTTTTTCCATCATTTTTTGTGGACTATAGCCCACGATTCAAAATTGCACTTTTTTCATAATTTTGGGTTTTATTTAAACTGTGCTAGTTTTCCTATCAGGGGCTTCAAACTGAACATAAATATAGTGAAATTAAGAAAAACAACCTTCTATAAAGGGAAATACCGAGAAAAAAGGTTGAGGTAAAAATCGCCTTTTTCCATCATTTTTTGTGGACTATAGCCCACGATTCAAAATTGCACTTTTTTCATAATTTTGAGTTTTATTTAAACTGTGCTAGTTTTCCTATCAGGGGCTTCAAACTGAACATAAATATAGTGAAATTAAGAAAAACAACCTTCTGTAAAGGGAAATATCGAGAAAAAAGGTTGAGGTAAAAATCGCCTTTTTCCATCATTTTTTGTGGACTATAGCCCACGATTCAAAATTGCACTTTTTTCATAATTTTGAGTTTTATTTAAACTGTGCTAGTTTTCCTATTAGGGGCTTCAAACTGAACATAAATATAGTGAAATTAAGAAAAACAACCTTCTGTAAAGGGAAATATCGAGAAAAAAGGTTGAGGTAAAAATCGCCTTTTTCCATCATTTTTTGTGGACTATAGCCCACGATTCAAAATTGCACTTTTTTCATAATTTTGAGTTTTATTTAAACTGTGCTAGTTTTCCTATTAGGGGCTTCAAACTGAACATAAATATAGTGAAATTAAGAAAAACAACCTTCTGTAAAGGGAAATATCGAGAAAAAAGGTTGAGGTAAAAATCGCCTTTTTCCATCATTTTTTGTGGACTATAGCCCACGATTCAAAATTGCACTTTTTTCATAATTTTGGGTTTTATTTAAACTATGCTAGTTTTCCTATCAGGGGCTTCAAACTGAACATAAATATAGTGAAATTAAGAAAAACAACCTTCTATAAAGGGAAATATCGAGAAAAAAGGTTGAGGTAAAAATCGCCTTTTTCCATCATTTTTTGTGGACTATAGCCCACGATTCAAAATTGCACTTTTTTCATAATTTTGGGTTTTATTTAAACTGTGCTAGTTTTCCTATCAGGGGCTTCAAACTGAACATAAATATAGTGAAATTAAGAAAAACAACCTTCTATAAAGGGAAATACCGAGAAAAAAGGTTGAGGTAAAAATCGCCTTTTTCCATTATTTTTTGTGGACTATAGCCCACGATTCAAAATTGCACTTTTTTCATAATTTTGAGTTTTATTTAAACTGTGCTAGTTTTCCTATCAGGGGCTTCAAACTGAACATAAATATAGTGAAATTAAGAAAAACAACCTTCTGTAAAGGGAAATATCGAGAAAAAAGGTTGAGGTAAAAATCGCCTTTTTCCATCATTTTTTGTGGACTATAGCCCACGATTCAAAATTGCACTTTTTTCATAATTTTGAGTTTTATTTAAACTGTGCTAGTTTTCCTATTAGGGGCTTCAAACTGAACATAAATATAGTGAAATTAAGAAAAACAACCTTCTATAAAGGGAAATACCGAGAAAAAAGGTTGAGGTAAAAATCGCCTTTTTCCATCATTTTTTGTGGACTATAGCCCACGATTCAAAATTGCACTTTTTTCATAATTTTGAGTTTTATTTAAACTGTGCTAGTTTTCCTATCAGGGGCTTCAAACTGAACATAAATATAGTGAAATTAAGAAAAACAACCTTCTATAAAGGGAAATATCGAGAAAAAAGAAATAGGCAAAAATCGCCTTTTTCCATCATTTTTTGTGGACTATAGCCCACGATTCAAAATTGCACTTTTTTCATAATTTTGGGTTTTATTTAAACTATGCTAGTTTTCCTATCAGGGGCTTCAAACTGAACATAAATATAGTGAAATTAAGAAAAACAACCTTCTATAAAGGGAAATATCGAGAAAAAAGGTTGAGGTAAAAATCGCCTTTTTCCATCATTTTTTGTGGACTATAGCCCACGATTCAAAATTGCACTTTTTTCATAATTTTGGGTTTTATTTAAACTATGCTAGTTTTCCTATCAGGGGCTTCAAACTGAACATAAATATAGTGAAATTAAGAAAAACAACCTTCTATAAAGGGAAATATCGAGAAAAAAGGTTGAGGTAAAAATCGCCTTTTTCCATCATTTTTTGTGGACTATAGCCCACGATTCAAAATTGCACTTTTTTCATAATTTTGAGTTTTATTTAAACTGTGCTAGTTTTCCTATCAGGGGCTTCAAACTGAACATAAATATAGTGAAATTAAGAAAAACAACCTTCTATAAAGGGAAATATCGAGAAAAAAGGTTGAGGTAAAAATCGCCTTTTTCCATCATTTTTTGTGGACTATAGCCCACGATTCAAAATTGCACTTTTTTCATAATTTTGGGTTTTATTTAAACTGTGCTAGTTTTCCTATCAGGGGCTTCAAACTGAACATAAATATAGTGAAATTAAGAAAAACAACCTTCTATAAAGGGAAATATCGAGAAAAAAGAAATAGGCAAAAATCGCCTTTTTCCATCATTTTTTGTGGACTATAGCCCACGATTCAAAATTGCACTTTTTTCATAATTTTGAGTTTTATTTAAACTGTGCTAGTTTTCCTATCAGGGGCTTCAAACTGAACATAAATATAGTGAAATTAAGAAAAACAACCTTCTATAAAGGGAAATATCGAGAAAAAAGTTTGAGGTAAAAATCGCCTTTTTCCATCATTTTTTGTGGACTATAGCCCACGATTCAAAATTGCACTTTTTTCATAATTTTTAGTTTTATTTAAACTGTGCTAGTTTTCCTATCAGGGGCTTCAAACTGAACATAAATATAGTGAAATTAAGAAAAACAACTTTCTATAAAGGGAAATATCGAGAAAAAAGTTTGAGGTAAAAATCGCATTTTTCCATCATTTTTTGTGGACTATAGCCCACGATTCAAAATTGCACTTTTTTCATAATTTTGAGTTTTATTTAAACTGTGCTAGTTTTCCTATCAGGGGCTTCAAACTGAACATAAATATAGTGAAATTAAGAAAAACAACCTTCCCTAAAGGGAAATATCGAGAAAAAAGGTTGAGGTAAAAATCGCCTTTTTCCATCATTTTTTGTGGACTATAGCCCACGATTCAAAATTGCACTTTTTTCATAATTTTTAGTTTTATTTAAACTGTGCTAGTTTTCCTATCAGGGGCTTCAAACTGAACATAAATATAGTGAAATTAAGAAAAACAACTTTCTATAAAGGGAAATATCGAGAAAAAAGAAATAGGCAAAAATCGCCTTTTTCCATCATTTTTTGTGGACTATAGCCCACGATTCAAAATTGCACTTTTTTCATAATTTTGAGTTTTATTTAAACTATGCTAGTTTTCCTATCAGGGGCTTCAAACTGAACATAAATATAGTGAAATTAAGAAAAACAACCTTCTATAAAGGGAAATATCGAGAAAAAAGGTTGAGGTAAAAATCGCCTTTTTCCATCATTTTTTGTGGACTATAGCCCACGATTCAAAATTGCACTTTTTTCATAATTTTGAGTTTTATTTAAACTGTGCTAGTTTTCCTATCAGGGGCTTCAAACTGAACATAAATATAGTGAAATTAAGAAAAACAACCTTCTATAAAGGGAAATATCGAGAAAAAAGGTTGAGGTAAAAATCGCCTTTTTCCATCATTTTTTGTGGACTATAGCCCACGATTCAAAATTGCACTTTTTTCATAATTTTGGGTTTTATTTAAACTGTGCTAGTTTTCCTATCAGGGGCTTCAAACTGAACATAAATATAGTGAAATTAAGAAAAACAACCTTCTATAAAGGGAAATATCGAGAAAAAAGAAATAGGCAAAAATCGCCTTTTTCCATCATTTTTTGTGGACTATAGCCCACGATTCAAAATTGCACTTTTTTCATAATTTTGAGTTTTATTTAAACTGTGCTAGTTTTCCTATCAGGGGCTTCAAACTGAACATAAATATAGTGAAATTAAGAAAAACAACCTTCTATAAAGGGAAATATCGAGAAAAAAGTTTGAGGTAAAAATCGCCTTTTTCCATCATTTTTTGTGGACTATAGCCCACGATTCAAAATTGCACTTTTTTCATAATTTTTAGTTTTATTTAAACTGTGCTAGTTTTCCTATCAGGGGCTTCAAACTGAACATAAATATAGTGAAATTAAGAAAAACAACTTTCTATAAAGGGAAATATCGAGAAAAAAGTTTGAGGTAAAAATCGCATTTTTCCATCATTTTTTGTGGACTATAGCCCACGATTCAAAATTGCACTTTTTTCATAATTTTGAGTTTTATTTAAACTGTGCTAGTTTTCCTATCAGGGGCTTCAAACTGAACATAAATATAGTGAAATTAAGAAAAACAACCTTCCCTAAAGGGAAATATCGAGAAAAAAGGTTGAGGTAAAAATCGCCTTTTTCCATCATTTTTTGTGGACTATAGCCCACGATTCAAAATTGCACTTTTTTCATAATTTTTAGTTTTATTTAAACTGTGCTAGTTTTCCTATCAGGGGCTTCAAACTGAACATAAATATAGTGAAATTAAGAAAAACAACCTTCTATAAAGGGAAATATCGAGAAAAAAGTTTGAGGTAAAAATCGCCTTTTTCCATCATTTTTTGTGGACTATAGCCCACGATTCAAAATTGCACTTTTTTCATAATTTTTAGTTTTATTTAAACTGTGCTAGTTTTCCTATCAGGGGCTTCAAACTGAACATAAATATAGTGAAATTAAGAAAAACAACTTTCTATAAAGGGAAATATCGAGAAAAAAGAAATAGGCAAAAATCGCCTTTTTCCATCATTTTTTGTGGACTATAGCCCACGATTCAAAATTGCACTTTTTTCATAATTTTGAGTTTTATTTAAACTGTGCTAGTTTTCCTATCAGGGGCTTCAAACTGAACATAAATATAGTGAAATTAAGAAAAACAACTTTCTATAAAGGGAAATATCGAGAAAAAAGTTTGAGGTAAAAATCGCATTTTTCCATCATTTTTTGTGGACTATAGCCCACGATTCAAAATTGCACTTTTTTCATAATTTTGAGTTTTATTTAAACTGTGCTAGTTTTCCTATCAGGGGCTTCAAACTGAACATAAATATAGTGAAATTAAGAAAAACAACTTTCTGTAAAGGGAAATATCGAGAAAAAAGTTTGAGGTAAAAATCGCATTTTTCCATCATTTTTTGTGGACTATAGCCCACGATTCAAAATTGCACTTTTTTCATAATTTTGAGTTTTATTTAAACTATGCTAGTTTTCCTATCAGGGGCTTCAAACTGAACATAAATATAGTGAAATTAAGAAAAACAACCTTCTGT
>OY743227.1:11838836-12064372 GCA_963555765.1 Orthonevra nobilis | reverse complement strand
TGAACATAAATATAGTGAAATTAAGAAAAACAACCTTCTGTAAAGGGAAATATCGAGAAAAAAGGTTGAGGCAAAAATCGCCTTTTTCCATCATTTTTTGTGGACTGCCCACGATTCAAAATTGCACTTTTTTCATAATTTTGAGTTTTATTTAAACTGTGCTAGTTTTCCTATCAGGGGCTTCAAACTGAACATAAATATAGTGAAATTAAGAAAAACAACCTTCTGTAAAGGGAAATATCGAGAAAAAAGGTTGAGGCAAAAATCGCCTTTTTCCATCATTTTTTGTGGACTATAGCCCACGATTCAAAATTGCACTTTTTTCATAATTTGAGTTTTATTTAAACTGTACTAGTTTTCCTATCAGGGGCTTCAAACTGAACATAAATATAGTGAAATTAAGAAAAACTACCTTCTATAAAGGGAAATATCGAGAAAAAAGAAATAGGAAAAAATCGCCTTTTTCCATCATTTTTTGTGGACTATATATAGCCCACGATTCAAAATTGCACTTTTTTCATAATTTTGAGTTTTATTGAAACTGTGCTAGTTTTCCTATGAGGGGCTTCAAACTGAACATAAATATAGTGAAATTAAGAAAAACAACCTTCTGTAAAGGGAAATATCGAGAAAAAAGGTTGAGGCAAAAATCGCCTTTTTCCATCATTTTTTGTGGACTATAGCCCACGATTCAAAATTGCACTTTTTTCATAATTTGAGTTTTATTTAAACTGTGCTAGTTTTCCTATCAGGGGCTTCAAACTGAACATAAATATAGTGAAATTAAGAAAAACAACCTTCTGTAAAGGGAAATATCGAGAAAAAAGGTTGAGGCAAAAATCGCCTTTTCCATCATTTTTTGTGGACTATAGCCCACGATTCAAAATTGCACTTTTTTCATAATTTTGAGTTTTATTTAAACTGTACTAGTTTTCCTATCAGGGGCTTCAAACTGAACATAAATATAGTGAAATTAAGAAAAACTACCTTCTATAAAGGGAAATATCGAGAAAAAAGAAATAGGAAAAAATCGCCTTTTTCCATCATTTTTTGTGGACTATAGCCCACGATTCAAAATTGCACTTTTTTCATAATTTTGAGTTTTATTTAAACTGTGCTAGCTTTCCTATCAGGGGCTTCAAACTGAACATAAATATAGTGAAATTAAGAAAAACAACCTTCTGTAAAGGGAAATATCGAGAAAAAAGGTTGAGGCAAAAATCGCCTTTTTCCATCATTTTTTGTGGACTATAGCCCACGATTCAAAATTGCACTTTTTTCATAATTTTGAGTTTTATTTAAACTGTGCTAGCTTTCCTATCAGGGGCTTCAAACTGAACATAAATATAGTGAAATTAAGAAAAACAACCTTCTGTAAAGGGAAATATCGAGAAAAAAGGTTGAGGCAAAAATCGCCTTTTTCCATCATTTTTTGTGGACTATAGCCCACGATTCAAAATTGCACTTTTTTCATAATTTGAGTTTTATTTAAACTGTGCTAGTTTTCCTATCAGGGGCTTCAAACTGAACATAAATATAGTGAAATTAAGAAAAACAACCTTCTGTAAAGGGAAATATCGAGAAAAAAGGTTGAGGCAAAAATCGCCTTTTTCCATCATTTTTTGTGGACTATAGCCCACGATTCAAAATTGCACTTTTTTCATAATTTTGAGTTTTATTTAAACTGTGCTAGTTTTCCTATCAGGGGCTTCAAACTGAACATAAATATAGTGAAATTAAGAAAAACAACCTTCTGTAAAGGGAAATATCGAGAAAAAAGGTTGAGGCAAAAATCGCCTTTTTCCATCATTTTTTGTGGACTATAGCCCACGATTCAAAATTGCACTTTTTTCATAATTTTGAGTTTTATTTAAACTGTGCTAGTTTTCCTATGAGGGGCTTCAAACTGAACATAAATATAGTGAAATTAAGAAAAACAACCTTCTATAAAGGGAAATATCGAGAAAAAAGAAATAGGAAAAAATCGCCTTTTTCCATCATTTTTTGTGGACTATATATAGCCCACGATTCAAAATTGCACTTTTTTCATAATTTTGAGTTTTATTTAAACTGTGCTAGTTTTCCTATGAGGGGCTTCAAACTGAACATAAATATAGTGAAATTAAGAAAAACAACCTTCTATAAAGGGAAATATCGAGAAAAAAGGTTGAGATAAAAATCGCCTTTTTCCATCATTTTTTGTGGACTATAGCCCACGATTCAAAATTGCACTTTTTCATAATTTTGAGTTTTATTTAAACTGTGCTAGCTTTCCTATCAGGGGCTTCAAACTGAACATAAATATAGTGAAATTAAGAAAAACAACCTTCTGTAAAGGGAAATATCGAGAAAAAAGGTTGAGGCAAAAATCGCCTTTTTCCATCATTTTTTGTGGACTATAGCCCACGATTCAAAATTGCACTTTTTTCATAATTTTGAGTTTTATTTAAACTGTGCTAGTTTTCCTATCAGGGGCTTCAAACTGAACATAAATATAGTGAAATTAAGAAAAACAACCTTCTGTAAAGGGAAATATCGAGAAAAAAGGTTGAGGCAAAAATCGCCTTTTTCCATCATTTTTTGTGGACTATAGCCCACGATTCAAAATTGCACTTTTTTCATAATTTTGAGTTTTATTTAAACTGTGCTAGTTTTCCTATCAGGGGCTTCAAACTGAACATAAATATAGTGAAATTAAGAAAAACAACCTTCTGTAAAGGGAAATATCGAGAAAAAAGGTTGAGGCAAAAATCGCCTTTTTCCATCATTTTTTGTGGACTATAGCCCACGATTCAAAATTGCACTTTTTTCATAATTTTGAGTTTTATTTAAACTGTGCTAGTTTTCCTATGAGGGGCTTCAAACTGAACATAAATATAGTGAAATTAAGAAAAACAACCTTCTATAAAGGGAAATATCGAGAAAAAAGAAATAGGAAAAAATCGCCTTTTTCCATCATTTTTTGTGGACTATATATAGCCCACGATTCAAAATTGCACTTTTTTCATAATTTTGAGTTTTATTTAAACTGTGCTAGTTTTCCTATGAGGGGCTTCAAACTGAACATAAATATAGTGAAATTAAGAAAAACAACCTTCTATAAAGGGAAATATCGAGAAAAAAGATTGAGATAAAAATCGCCTTTTTCCATCATTTTTTGTGGACTATAGCCCACGATTCAAAATTGCACTTTTTTCATAATTTTGAGTTTTATTTAAACTGTGCTTGTTTTCCTATGAGGGGCTTCAAACTGAACATAAATATAGTGAAATTAAGAAAAACAACCTTCTATAAAGGGAAATATCGAGAAAAAAGAAATAGGAAAAAATCGCCTTTTTCCATCATTTTTTGTGGACTATATATAGCCCACGATTCAAAATTGCACTTTTTTCATAATTTTGAGTTTTATTTAAACTGTGCTAGCTTTCCTATCAGGGGCTTCAAACTGAACATAAATATAGTGAAATTAAGAAAAACAACCTTCTGTAAAGGGAAATATCGAGAAAAAAGTTTGAGGCAAAAATCGCCTTTTTCCATCATTTTTTGTGGACTATAGCCCACGATTCAAAATTGCACTTTTTTCATAATTTTGAGTTTATTTAAACTGTGCTAGTTTTCCTATCAGGGGCTTCAAACTGAACATAAATATAGTGAAATTAAGAAAAACAACCTTCTGTAAAGGGAAATATCGAGAAAAAAGGTTGAGGCAAAAATCGCCTTTTTCCATCATTTTTTGTGGACTATAGCCCACGATTCAAAATTGCACTTTTTTCATAATTTTGAGTTTTATTTAAACTGTACTAGTTTTCCTATCAGGGGCTTCAAACTGAACATAAATATAGTGAAATTAAGAAAAACAACCTTCTGTAAAGGGAAATATCGAGAAAAAAGAAATAGGCAAAAATCGCCTTTTTCCATAATTTTTTTTGGACTATAGCCCACGATTCAAAATTGCACTTTTTTATAATTTTGAGTTTTATTTAAACTGTGCTAGTTTTCCTATCAGGGGCTTCAAACTGAACAAATATAGTGAAATTAAGAAAAACAACCTTCTATAAAGGGAAATATCGAGAAAAAAGGTTGAGGCAAAAATCGCCTTTTTCCATCATTTTTTGTGGACTATAGCCCACGATTCAAAATTGCACTTTTTTCATAATTTTGAGTTTTATTTAAACTGTGCTAGTTTTCCTATCAGGGGCTTCAAACTGAACATAAATATAGTGAAATTAAGAAAAACAACCTTCTATAAAGGGAAATATCGAGAAAAAAGAAATAGGCAAAAATCGCCTTTTTCCATCATTTTTTGTGGATTATAGCCCACGATTCAAAATTGCACTTTTTTCATAATTTTGAGTTTTATTTAAACTGTGCTAGTTTTCCTATCAGGGGCTTCAAACTGAACATAAATATAGTGAAATTAAGAAAAACAACCTTCTGTAAAGGGAAATATCGAGAAAAAAGTTTGAGGTAAAAATCGCCTTTTTCCATCATTTTTTGTGGACTATAGCCCACGATTCAAAATTGCACTTTTTCATAATTTTGAGTTTTATTGAAACTGTGCTAGTTTTCCTATCAGGGGCTTCAAACTGAACATAAATATAGTGAAATTAAGAAAAACAACCTTCTATAAAGGGAAATATCGAGAAAAAAGTTTGAGGTAAAAATCGCCTTTTTCCATCATTTTTTGTGGACTATAGCCCACGATTCAAAATTGCACTTTTTTCATAATTTTGAGTTTTATTTAAACTGTGCTATTATTATAAACAGGGGCTTCAAACTGAACATATATATAGTGAAATTAAGAAAAACAACCTTCTGTAAAGGGAAATATCGAGAAAAAAGTTTGAGGTAAAAATCGCCTTTTTCCATCATTTTTTATGGACTATAGCCCACGATTTCAAATTTCACTTTTTTCATAATTTTGAGTTTTATTTAAACTGTGCTAGTTTTCCTATCAGGGGCTTCAAACTGAACATAAATATAGTGAAATTAAGAAAAACAACCTTCTATAAAGGGAAATATCGAGAAAAAAGAAATAGGCAAAAATCGCCTTTTTCCATCATTTTTTGTGGACTATAGCCCACGATTCAAAATTGCACTTTTTTCATAATTTTGAGTTTTATTTAAACTGTACTAGTTTTCCTATCAGGGGCTTCAAACTGAACATAAATATAGTGAAATTAAGAAAAACAACCTTCTATAAAGGGAAATATCGAGAAAAAAGTTTGAGGTAAAAATCGCCTTTTTCCATCATTTTTTATGGACTATAGCCCACGATTTCAAATTTCACTTTTTTCATAATTTTGAGTTTTATTTAAACTGTGATAGTTTTCCTATCAGGGGCTTCAAACTGAACATAAATATAGTGAAATTAAGAAAAACAACCTTGTGTAAAGGGAAATATCGAGAAAAAAGAAATAGGCAAAAATCGCCTTTTTCCATCATTTTTTGTGGACTATAGCCCACGATTTCAAATTTCACTTTTTTCATAATTTTGAGTTTTATTTAAACTGTGCTAGTTTTCCTATCAGGGGCTTCAAACTGAACATAAATATAGTGAAATTAAGAAAAACAACCTTCTATAAAGGGAAATATCGAGAAAAAAGAAATAGGCAAAAATCGCCTTTTTCCATCATTTTTTGTGGACTATAGCCCACGATTCAAAATTGCACTTTTTTCATAATTTTGAGTTTTATTTAAACTGTGCTATTATTATAAACAGGGGCTTCAAACTGAACATATATATAGTGAAATTAAGAAAAACAACCTTCTGTAAAGGGAAATATCGAGAAAAAAGTTTGAGGTAAAAATCGCCTTTTTCCATCATTTTTATGGACTATAGCCCACGATTTCAAATTTCACTTTTTTCATAATTTTGAGTTTTATTTAAACTGTGCTAGTTTTCCTATCAGGGGCTTCAAACTGAACATAAATATAGTGAAATTAAGAAAAACAACCTTGTGTAAAGGGAAATATCGAGAAAAAAGAAATAGGCAAAAATCGCCTTTTTCCATCATTTTTTGTGGACTATAGCCCACGATTTCAAATTTCACTTTTTTCATAATTTTGAGTTTTATTTAAACTGTGCTAGTTTTCCTATCAGGGGCTTCAAACTGAACATAAATATAGTGAAATTAAGAAAAACAACCTTCTATAAAGGGAAATATCGAGAAAAAAGAAATAGGCAAAAATCGCCTTTTTCCATCATTTTTTGTGGACTATAGCCCACGATTCAAAATTGCACTTTTTTCATAATTTAGAGATTTATTTAAACTGTGCTATTATTATAAACAGGGGCTTCAAACTGAACATATATATAGTGAAATTAAGAAAAACAACCTTCTGTAAAGGGAAATATCGAGAAAAAAGTTTGAGGTAAAAATCGCCTTTTTCCATCATTTTTTATGGACTATAGCCCACGATTTCAAATTTCACTTTTTTCATAATTTTGAGTTTTATTTAAACTGTGCTATTATTATAAACAGGGGCTTCAAACTGAACATATATATAGTGAAATTAAGAAAAACAACCTTGTGTAAAGGGAAATATCGAGAAAAAAGGTTGAGGCAAAAATCGCCTTTTTCCATCATTTTTTGTGGACTATAGCCCACGATTCAAAATTGCACTTTTTTCATAATTTTGAGTTTTATTTAAACTGTACTAGTTTTCCTATCAGGGGCTTCAAACTGAACATAAATATAGTGAAATTAAGAAAAACAACCTTCTATAAAGGGAAATATCGAGAAAAAAGAAATAGGCAAAAATCGCCTTTTTCCATCATTTTTTGTGGACTATAGCCCACGATTCAAAATTGCACTTTTTTCATAATTTTGAGTTTTATTTAAACTGTGCTAGTTTTCCTATCAGGGGCTTCAAACTGAACATAAATATAGTGAAATTAAGAAAAACAACCTTGTGTAAAGGGAAATATCGAGAAAAAAGGTTGAGGCAAAAATCGCCTTTTTCCATCATTTTTTGTGGACTATAGCCCACGATTCAAAATTGCACTTTTTTCATAATTTTGAGTTTTATTTAAACTGTGCTAGTTTTCCTATCAGGGGCTTCAAACTGAACATAAATATAGTGAAATTAAGAAAAACAACCTTGTGTAAAGGGAAATATCGAGAAAAAAGGTTGAGGCAAAAATCGCCTTTTTCCATCATTTTTTGTGGACTATAGCCCACGATTCAAAATTGCACTTTTTTCATAATTTTGAGTTTTATTTAAACTGTACTAGTTTTCCTATCAGGGGCTTCAAACTGAACATAAATATAGTGAAATTAAGAAAAACAACCTTCTATAAAGGGAAATATCGAGAAAAAAGAAATAGGCAAAAATCGCCTTTTTCCATCATTTTTTGTGGACTATAGCCCACGATTCAAAATTGCACTTTTTTCATAATTTTGAGTTTAATTTAAACTGTGCTAGTTTTCCTATCAGGGGCTTCAAACTGAACATAAATATAGTGAAATTAAGAAAAACAACCTTGTGTAAAGGGAAATATCGAGAAAAAAGGTTGAGGCAAAAATCGCCTTTTTCCATCATTTTTTGTGGACTATAGCCCACGATTCAAAATTGCACTTTTTTCATAATTTTGAGTTTTATTTAAACTGTACTAGTTTTCCTATCAGGGGCTTCAAACTGAACATAAATATAGTGAAATTAAGAAAAACAACCTTCTATAAAGGGAAATATCGAGAAAAAAGAAATAGGCAAAAATCGCCTTTTTCCATCATTTTTTGTGGACTATAGCCCACGATTCAAAATTGCACTTTTTTCATAATTTTGAGTTTTATTTAAACTGTGCTAGTTTTCCTATCAGGGGCTTCAAACTGAACATAAATATAGTGAAATTAAGAAAAACAACCTTCTATAAAGGGAAATATCGAGAAAAAAGAAATAGGCAAAAATCGCCTTTTTCCATCATTTTTTGTGGACTGCCCACGATTTCAAATTTCACTTTTTTCATAATTTTGAGTTTTATTTAAACTGTGCTAGTTTTCCTATCAGGGGCTTCAAACTGAACATAAATATAGTGAAATTAAGAAAAACAACCTTGTGTAAAGGGAAATATCGAGAAAAAAGAAATAGGCAAAAATCGCCTTTTTCCATCATTTTTTGTGGACTATAGCCCACGATTCAAAATTGCACTTTTTTCATAATTTTGAGTTTTATTTAAACTGTGCTAGTTTTCCTATCAGGGGCTTCAAACTGAACATAAATATAGTGAAATTAAGAAAAACAACCTTGTGTAAAGGGAAATATCGAGAAAAAAGGTTGAGGCAAAAATCGCCTTTTTCCATCATTTTTTGTGGACTATAGCCCACGATTCAAAATTGCACTTTTTTCATAATTTTGAGTTTTATTTAAACTGTGCTAGTTTTCCTATCAGGGGCTTCAAACTGAACATAAATATAGTGAAATTAAGAAAAACAACCTTCTATAAAGGGAAATATCGAGAAAAAAGGTTGAGGTAAAAATCGCCTTTTTCCATCATTTTTTGTGGACTATAGCCCACGATTCAAAATTGCACTTTTTTCATAATTTTGAGTTTTATTTAAACTGTGCTAGTTTTCCTATCAGGGGCTTCAAACTGAACATAAATATAGTGAAATTAAGAAAAACAACCTTGTGTAAAGGGAAATATCGAGAAAAAAGAAATAGGCAAAAATCGCCTTTTTCCATCATTTTTTGTGGACTATAGCCCACGATTCAAAATTGCACTTTTTTCATAATTTTGAGTTTTATTGAAACTGTGCTAGTTTTCCTATCAGGGGCTTCAAACTGAACATAAATATAGTGAAATTAAGAAAAACAACCTTGTGTAAAGGGAAATATCGAGAAAAAAGGTTGAGGCAAAAATCGCCTTTTTCCATCATTTTTTGTGGACTATAGCCCACGATTCAAAATTGCACTTTTTTCATAATTTTGAGTTTTATTTAAACTGTACTAGTTTTCCTATCAGGGGCTTCAAACTGAACATAAATATAGTGAAATTAAGAAAAACAACCTTCTATAAAGGGAAATACCGAGAAAAAAGGTTGAGGTAAAAATCGCCTTTTTCCATCATTTTTTGTGGACTATAGCCCACGATTCAAAATTGCACTTTTTTCATAATTTTGAGTTTTATTTAAACTGTGCTAGTTTTCCTATCAGGGGCTTCAAACTGAACATAAATATAGTGAAATTAAGAAAAACAACCTTCTATAAAGGGAAATATCGAGAAAAAAGGTTGAGGTAAAAATCGCCTTTTTCCATCATTTTTTGTGGACTATAGCCCACGATTCAAAATTGCACTTTTTTCATAATTTTGGGTTTTATTTAAACTATGCTAGTTTTCCTATCAGGGGCTTCAAACTGAACATAAATATAGTGAAATTAAGAAAAACAACCTTCTATAAAGGGAAATATCGAGAAAAAAGGTTGAGGTAAAAATCGCCTTTTTCCATCATTTTTTGTGGACTATAGCCCACGATTCAAAATTGCACTTTTTTCATAATTTTGGGTTTTATTTAAACTATGCTAGTTTTCCTATCAGGGGCTTCAAACTGAACATAAATATAGTGAAATTAAGAAAAACAACCTTCTATAAAGGGAAATATCGAGAAAAAAGGTTGAGGTAAAAATCGCCTTTTTCCATCATTTTTTGTGGACTATAGCCCACGATTCAAAATTGCACTTTTTTCATAATTTTGAGTTTTATTTAAACTGTGCTAGTTTTCCTATCAGGGGCTTCAAACTGAACATAAATATAGTGAAATTAAGAAAAACAACCTTGTGTAAAGGGAAATATCGAGAAAAAAGGTTGAGGCAAAAATCGCCTTTTTCCATCATTTTTTGTGGACTATAGCCCACGATTCAAAATTGCACTTTTTTCATAATTTTGAGTTTTATTTAAACTGTACTAGTTTTCCTATCAGGGGCTTCAAACTGAACATAAATATAGTGAAATTAAGAAAAACAACCTTGTGTAAAGGGAAATATCGAGAAAAAAGGTTGAGGCAAAAATCGCCTTTTTCCATCATTTTTTATGGACTATAGCCCACGATTTCAAATTTCACTTTTTTCATAATTTTGAGTTTTATTTAAACTGTGCTAGTTTTCCTATCAGGGGCTTCAAACTGAACATAAATATAGTGAAATTAAGAAAAACAACCTTGTGTAAAGGGAAATATCGAGAAAAAAGGTTGAGGCAAAAATCGCCTTTTTCCATCATTTTTTATGGACTATAGCCCACGATTTCAAATTTCACTTTTTTCATAATTTTGAGTTTTATTTAAACTGTGCTAGTTTTCCTATCAGGGGCTTCAAACTGAACATAAATATAGTGAAATTAAGAAAAACAACCTTCTGTAAAGGGAAATATCGAGAAAAAAGGTTGAGGTAAAAATCGCCTTTTTCCATCATTTTTTGTGGACTATAGCCCACGATTCAAAATTGCACTTTTTTCATAATTTTGAGTTTTATTGAAACTGTGCTAGTTTTTCTATCAGGGGCTTCAAACTGAAGATAAATATAGTGAAATTAAGAAAAACAACCTTCTGTAAAGGGAAATATCGAGAAAAAAGGTTGAGGTAAAAATCGCCTTTTTCCATCATTTTTTGTGGACTATAGCCCACGATTCAAAATTGCACTTTTTTCATAATTTTGAGTTTTATTGAAACTGTGCTAGTTTTTCTATCAGGGGCTTCAAACTGAAGATAAATATAGTGAAATTAAGAAAAACAACCTTCTATAAAGGGAAATATCGAGAAAAAAGGTTGAGGTAAAAATCGCCTTTTTCCATCATTTTTTGTGGACTATAGCCCACGATTCAAAATTGCACTTTTTTCATAATTTTGAGTTTTATTGAAACTGTGCTAGTTTTCCTATCAGGGGCTTCAAACTGAACATATATATAGTGAAACTAAGAAAAACAACCTTCTGTAAAGGGAAATATCGAGAAATAAGTTTGAGGATCCACAATAAAATGAAAAGCAATAGGGAGCTTTATTACAGTACTAAATGATTTGAGTGAGCGCAACAAGGTTACCATCATCTGGGTTCCTTACCACAGTAACATAGACAGTAGCGAAAAGGCAGATGAACTTGCCAAGAAAGGATCATTGCACATATAGACAAATGGACTCGAGAACGGAACAATAGAGTATGGGACTCTAGGGACAATTATGTCATCTAGTAGTCTTTGGCCGGAACTAAACACAGAGGGAAGCAAAAGCCCTTCTGGCCTTCAACAAGAAAGATTAACACATCCTGATGGGGCATTGATCAATATGCCCAAAGGCCGTCAGAATGGGCGTTATCTTCAACGATTTTTGTAGGAGCTGCCAGGATGACGAGGACATGAAGACCATTACGCACCTCCTTTGCGAATGCCCAAATCTACAGGCGATTCCACTTTCGTTCACTGAGGACAACGCACAGGAAACTGAGGGCAGTCACAAAAGTACCACTCAAGGACCTAGTGAGTTCACCAGGAGCAGCAAATGGTTTCACCAGGATCCATAAGGAAGTTCTAAATAGGGCATTAGTCCCCACGGTTACTTACAACTTAGAGAAGATCATCCCCTCAACCTAACCTAACCTACTTAATATGTTAACTGCTTAACACGAAGAGTTTCTTAGATTCTACCCACGTTGTTTTCAGTCGCCTTGATCCAATGGGCTCTGATTTGAAGATCCTTTTTGAAGAAACACTATTGAAGCGTTCAGTATATTATCTGGCATGGTAGATGTTTTGTAGAGCATGCACGGCGTGTTCCGAGCTAACAAAACTGAAGTAGAAATGGTTTCCTAGTTTGTTTTCGCTGCATTTAGGATGCCCTGCACTACTAAGAAGTAACTGTTGCCAACAGTACGTTTCGGCCTATGCGCTGTCTTTGTTTATTGACAACATGTACTTGGTTTTATAATTATTTACTTCAAGGGCAATAAGTTTCATTATACTATTATACGAGTGATTAGAATATGAATAGTAAGACTTACAAAACCATATTGCAACAGAACGCTGTGACTTCTAGACTAAGATTAATCCTTGATCAGTTCGATTTTCAGCCGGATTACAACCCTAAAGCCAACCCAATCATCCCGCTCGTAAAATTACTAATATAGATACAATGTGCCTGTACTGGGCCTGTGTCATGTTTATATTATTTCTAAACTGGTGAATACGAATTGATGATGACGTGGTGGAATATGAAAACTTTGGAAATTCCCAAAATCTTACGCCATACTTCCTTACATATACAGGCTTAAAAATATCAATCGGAATGAACCTTACAATAATCCACAAGGCTTATCTTATGTTCTTTATTAATCAATACTCGACATCCCAAAGCATTATTGTTGCACGGTTTCATATAATTATAATTAAAATTAAAATACAATGATGGACTAAGCTTATTTCTTAAGCCAGGACTCTTATATCTATGACCTGACTCGTTGGAGGCTGCGTTAAAACATATACTATACATGTACATGGATGTTATAAGGGACTGTGGCCTCCAATCCATTAGTGACGAACGAACGGACACAACAGTTGGTCAGATAGGTCAGGTTACTTAAAAACCGTATGTCTATTTGTTGTTTGAGCCAGTCTTACTTACAAACTTCAATGGGGCTACAGTCTGAGGTACACTGAGTCAAGTCCCTCTAGCCGACTCAATCCTAAGCTAGTTTAGGTCACTGACATTTGCATGCCCCACTAAAGGCGCGATCTTTTAAAAGAAGACAATCAATGTTTCCATTTTTTATTAAATGCTTTTGACAATCAATCACCAGCCGTTGCGATGGGAAATCTTTGCTCGTAGAGTTCGTTTTTGTATATTCTTCTCCATTCACCTTGTTAAGTCGTCAATACTCACAAAATAATTTAAAAAGATTCATAGCCAACAACATAAATAAAAATTTGAAATAAAATCGTCATTTATTATAAATCATGAGATTATTTGTTGTAGTATGGCTTAGTGACCTGCCCACAAAACAGTAGAGACCTCGTTGTCTTTTCCACAATCAAGTAGGCAAAAGGTCTATTCAGATAGAATCTGGGTGGTGACGCCTTATTAGCAAATATACCCGATGTTACTGCAGCTGCAGTTGTTCCCTCCTCATTGACTTCGATCTTGGTCTGATGAATTATCCTGGACAAGTACAGAGGCTGCGGTGACATTCGGGTAAGGTTGGCCTCGCGTGGTTGAAAAATGTCACTAATACCCATCTAAACAGGAAATTAAAGCAGTTTCAAACTATATAGTTCCAAACAACTTTCAAAGGACTTACATTTTCCAAAATAGCATTCATTGTTAGGCTGGTTTTTGTTATAAATTTCGGCATATAAACTTCAACCTCACCTGGGTCGTATTCAGCAGACAATTTTTCATTTTTGTCAATTTCGTTGAAGATCTTTTCCAAGCCAACCTTTTGCAGATATTTTATCGCATCGTTCAGGCGAACACCTTGAAAAAGCATATCATCAATAAATCTTAAAGGTGTATTTTAAAGCTTACCTTTCTTGGGAACTATGACCAACATTGAGAGGCGATTTTCCTTGCCGTATGGTAAGTCCAACACATGTGACTCCATCTCGACAATCGGCGCGTAGTTAAAGGTAGCCGTTTGGGTCATCATTTGAACTTTTGCTATTTCCTCACCATTTTCATTGTAAAATGGTTCCTCTTTTGTAAACGATGAGTTGAAGGGTAGCTTAATTACAAAAAGATTAAATTAAAAAAAAAATCTCATATGAGGGTAGAACAAATTCTTACCTTCCATTGTCCTTTGAAGTATATAGATGAAACCATCAACAACTGAGCATCTGTCAGGTCGTCAATATTTAGAGCTGCTCCAATTAGTCCTCTTGTTGCAGTTTCTATGCGTTTGTTTATCTGTTGCAAGGCACTTTCAGGATTATAGAGATCTACAGAATTTAATTCGGCTTTGTACTGGTTCTCTACCACCGCCTCATAGTTTCGGTTTAGGGGCTTATTTTGATCATGGAATATTGCTTGCATTGTTGCCACCTCTATGGTACTTGTTTTCACACTGTTTATATTAAATGAACATTACAAATAAGAACAAAAGACTAAACTGTAGGACTTGCTTTAAGGTTCTTTCAATTTCCTGGTAACCTTGACGCAGCAGTGCCGTATTATTGGACACCCTTAGTGCAGTTTCCAGTTCTTTCAACGTTTCGCCTCCGGCACCTTCAGTTAAAAGTAGCAATAAGGCCCAAACGGAGAACGGTGATATCATTAGATTGTTCTTTTCACCAGCGATTAAATCACATGTTTTTGAAAAGAGTTCCAGCGAAAATTCTTCGGCTCCCTTCGAGAGTGTTCTCCGATAATCCGAAGCTGAAAACTCGGGTGGCGGATCTATTCTTTTAGTCTCCCATGTTTGACGCGATTGGGCTGAAACTGCTACTGCGATGCAGAATAATAATAAAAACTCTGAAATAAAAAATAGAAAAACATTATAATTAGAATTTTACAAATACAAGCCAAACACATATGTGATGAAGTTCATTTTGTTGCAAATTTCAAGAGTGTTTAAGCGATATTGTCTAAATGCTTTTCATCAGCAACTCAAGCCGAGGAGGAAGTACCATCCACTTTAGAAGAATTTAATGGTCCGACCATTAAAAGCTTAAACGAAGCAAAACTGCCTATGCAGATTGTTTACAAGCTGAACTTTTTAAATATGACAACATTTTCCGCCGACGACACTCATCAGTCAGCTCTGTCTGTCCTGTTTTGGAAATTACGAAACTATGATTTCCAAGACTTACTTAATATTTTATATAAGATACTATTCAACGTGCTGTGTGAACTTCTGAAGCCATTATGTTACGCGTTAACCGTGATGCTGAACCTACCTAGCGACGACCTTACTTGGCATACCGCGAAAACTGATCCGATCAACAATTCGAGATGAACTGAGAACTGTGCTTTTGTAGCATTTGATCGAATTCCTAACTTCTTCGACTATTATGTACGCCTTCTTTTTGCGTATGTGGGAGTGGTTCTTGCGTAGCACAGCAGAGGGCACTGTATATTAGAAAGACTTTCAGAATACCGCCGCTACCTGTAGAGAATTTGGTTGTCACCTAAAAGTTGCCGGCCTTAAGCATTTCGAATCGCCTGTGTATTTGTTTTTCCTGGGGCGCCTATTTCAAAGATGATTGTGCCTCAGCTCAAATTATTGATAGCCTGGTATGTCCAAGTAAAACCAATAAATTTCTTCTGCTACCTTTGTTTGGTTATCTTACATCCTCGAGAAGGAGGCTTCTCGTCATTTATTATCTTTCGATTCTGAAAAGCTAATAGGACTACCGGTTAAAAATGTCGTTATTGCAGACAACTTCATATCTATTACTCTGAGGTGAATTTTGAGCATGACAGCTGTCACATCAGAAACTTCATGTCATTGTCTAATTATTTCAGTCTAGGTTATTGGTCATTAGTGAAAACACACAAGTTTTTGTAAAGCCGGAAAATGTCTGCATTCGTGCCATCAAAACAACATTTGTGGGAAGTTTTAATATGCTTCTTTCATTTAAAGAAAAAAGCAACCGAAGCAAATCAATTGCTTACCGAATGCTTACCCGGGCTATACTATAGACGTTAGAATGTGTCAGCGGCGGTTTAAGCGGTCCAAAGATGGTGATTTCGACACCGAAGACAAAGAACGCCCCGGCCAGGTGAAAAAGTTTGAAGACCATGAAATGGATGCATTGCTCGATCAAGATCCGTCACAAACGCAAGAAGAACTTGCAAAATCACTTGGCGTCGCTCAGCAAACCATTTCCGATCGTTTGAAAGCAATGGGAATGATCTGAAAGGTAGGACATTGGGTGCCGTATGAATTGAAACCACGAGACGTCGAACGCCGATTTTTCATATCCGAAATGCTGCTTGAACGCCACAAAAAGAAGTCTTTTTTGCATCGAATCGTCACTGGTGATGAAAAATGGGTACATTACGATAATCAAACACGTCGGGCAACGTATGGATACCCCGGACATGCCCAACATCGACAGCCGTTCAGAATATACATGGCCTGAAGGTTATGCTGTGCATTTGGTGGGATCAGAAGGTTGTTGTGTATTATGAGCTGCTAAAACCGAATGAAACAATCACAGGCGAGGTCTACCGACGACAATTGATGCGCTTGAGCCGAGCACTGAAGGAAGGTCGCAATACACGATAAAGTTATTTTGCAACATGACAATGCTCGGCCACATGTTGCAAATGTCGTCAAAACTTACCTTGAAACGCTCAAATGGGATGTCCTACCCCACCCGCCGTATAGTCCAGACCTTGCGCCATCCGATTACTATCTCTTCCGATCGATGCAACATGGCCTGGCTGACCAGCACTTCCGTCATTTCGAAGATGTCAAATAATGGATCGATTCGTGGATTGCGGCCAAACCGGTCGAATTTTTCAGAACGGGTATCCATGAATTGCCAGAAAATGGGAAAAATGTGTGGCTAGCGATGGGCACTACTTTGAATATTGAATTTGATTTTGAAATTTGTTTTTTGAAAAAAAAAAAAAAGACATTTTCAACCAGTAGTCCTATAAGCTTATTCAGAAATCCTTGAATATGGAAATGGAGTTTAAAAAAAAAAATCTGCTACTCTTAATTCAAACCCCAATTGGGACAGCAACAATGGTGCTGATGGTAGGCTTAAGTACTTGCTTCAACTGAACGTCATTCTCAACACCAAATTTATTACGACAAACCTGGGTTTCAAGCTTAAGACGTAATTCTGATTTTCTTGCGTGACAGAATTTTCAGAACGAACTGATGTTTGTGAAATACAAGAATGTATGTTATTTGTCTTCCATAATAGCCATACATGTAATGCGGCCACGCATATCATAAAGCTGGACACCGGCTTCCAAAAACCCTGACACGCCCGAAATTTGTTCTCTCTTTTCTATTTTGTAAATTATCAACGAGGTGCAAGTTTACAAATATTGACAACTTATTCGTAAAATTAATTTTAAAATAAATACTATAGTTCAGCAGCATTGAGCGAATGGACACCAATGCTCCAACCATGAACGTCTTCTCATCTCAACCACAAGGTTCACACAAAAAAAGGAAGACTTAACCTCCGGTTCAAATATTTAAGCAGTCGCGGATTTCAGAAAGTTTGTTTATGAAGTATGAGAAACAGCTCGACAGCCTGAGAAAATTAAGGAAGCCCTATTTTCGTGCAATATGCAATTAAAGATTTTTTTTCAACGATACGTATTTAGTTCAGTGAACTCCCCAAAATTTGTAAGCCGGAAGACATCAATAAAGACTTACAGCTACCAGAAGTCAGTAAACCGAATCCAAATGGACAATTATTTATTTATTCTGCATTGCATTGAGATAATTAAATCCGGCCCATTTAAAAAACGAAAATCATAATATAATTACTCAGAGATAATTTAAGGCAAATACGAGTAGAATGGGATTTTTGGAAATCAAAATTTTACTATTGCAATTTGGGAAACATTGTCGACAATAGAATCAAATTGATGATTCAATGGAGGTTTTTTCATGACGCACTTCACTCACAAAGTGATTCATTTTTATTCATTTAATTATTGTTTTGAAAGACATCTCAAGACGTGGAACCAGTTTTACATCAAAATGATTTTTAATCAAACTTTTCAACAAGCAGAAAAATTAATATGTTATCTTTTGATTTTCCTCGCTGGAATTGTTTTCAACAACAATTTAAGCTTTCGTTGAATCATTCCGATTGCCGAAATTTAAAGCCAACACATGAACACATTAAAAACATGTTTATAGTCGGTCTTTTGTCCAGGGGGCTATAAAAGCAATTTATTCGATTTTTGGCGCATAATTTTTGGTAATCTATCATCTGAAGAAGCTACAGATTTCGGCACGAGCTTCAAGAACATGGTTGGCATAAATATAAATGGCACAACCTTTTTTTTCTGTTTTCATAGTTCTCTCAATTTTAGTTTGAAATTTATGCAGTGTATCTTTCGGAGGGCGATCTATCTGAGATTATATCACTCAGGAACATTAAAAAAAAAAACAATCCTAGACCATAGCGCGCGTTCGGAAACATAGTGTTATAACAATGTTAGTCGCCTTAAGCGCGGTAACTTGTTTTCCAGGTGGTTAGCAAAAAAAAATATATATGTATACATATTTATATCCACAAGGCGTCAAGGTGAACCTCGTAAGTCGCAAAATACTCGTTTTCTTGATCCCACAAGCCAAAAAAAAATAAAAAATTACCGCCTGACGTCACACTCCAAAGCTATAGCTAGCCCTACACTTTATTACAAAGGTCATCATCGTAAACAAACATTGTAAACTTAAACAAATAATAAAAATCAAATAAAAAACCATCTCGTTTTATATCACAAAGGCTCCACGGAGTTTGCACATCTCTCTCTCTCTTACCCCGTTGCATCAACATTTTGTAGGCTTCGTTCCAAGAAGACGTCTTTTTAATAACACTTAAGTCAACCACTAAACAGTACACTTATCTCAACTTGCTAGCCCGGGAAAACCAAGTCTCTAATTATATTGTTTATTAGAAAATAATTAAACGAAAAGTGTGCACTTCAATTAACAAAGGGAGAGGGGCGAAAACTAGAATATTTAATAGAGAAACAGTCAAATGCGGATGCGCGATAAGTTGCCGCTTCGACCTCTCAAAACGCCAATGCAAACTGACGATGATACCGGAATGGTATGTGTGCGAGCCCTGGACTGCGATCGGGCCATACAACCAGTTGAAACTTATGATGATTGCCATTATCATCATTTACTCGCGAGAGCCACTCGTTCATAGCTTGAAACAAGATTCAGAGGAAGAGATCAAGCTTAGGCCAGACTGTGGTGGGCCTCTTAAGCGGAGCTTTTCATTTTTTTTTTTGTGTTTTCATTGAAGGAATTATCAGAAAGCTTAGGCTCACAAAAAAGCTAATCCGAGTAAAAAATATTTACTCATTTGTTGTTGGTTTAGAGACTTTATACACATTTAAGATTGCCACCAAAATAAGACTCATTCTCCATGTGTTAAGGCCTTGTTTAAATTAACTACAAAAAAATGTGACCGGAAATATATTTTTATGACTAAGAGTAGATATGTAGGTGCAATCGATTATTGAAATGCAAAGTGTGAAGCAGAGTACTAAGAATTCGAATGTTAGTTAATTAAGCCTTATAACCACAGACTCTATTCAAGTGATCTTCGAATCACTCATTAAGAAGAAAAATCCACAGGTCCACCCCTTAAATGGGAAAAGACAGGAAAAAGACATCAGCAACATCAGCAAAGTAATCGTAAATATTGTCAATAGGGATCTGGTTAAATGGGTAGTGATCAAAAATATAATCCCGGATATCGTTTTCGATTTCGGAGCGGGCATGATTATGCAGATAACTTGATTGCATTAAGATAAAGACCGATCAAACTTTAACTGATGATTGTAATTGCGGAGTTTGTAAGTTTAAAATCAAGAACCATTCTCTTATGGATTCCATTGCTTAGGTTCTCTCGTGATACCAGAAATAATAGCGAATCGAAGTTAAGTCAGTTTCGTACGATTCGGCCTTGACCTATATCTATATATATTTTAGCCAACATGAAGATGTCACTCTCGATACGTTATAACTAAGGGTTATTCGTAATGGTTCAACCTGACAATAAAAATTTGGTGGAAAAGGTTTAGGGTTACGAAAGACAATGTTTTAAAGCTTGACTTCGCTTACACACAACTGCAGCATCCTGAAACAGGAAATTCTATCAAGGTCCTATACGATGGAGCTCATCTGATAAAGGTGGATAATTTTATCGGAAACTTATCCGAATATTCATTCTCTCGAGCTCGCTAGCCCATATGGAATTGTACTATAAGAGAGTGTACGCCTGTCTAGAGGCATTTCTTTTATTCGATTCTAAAGGTTGACAACGTATGCAGTACCAACGATTCTCTTCGTTTCAGGAACAAGAGTTATCAGAAATTTGAAAAGGAAGGAAAAGAAGGCCTCTCTTAGTTTAAGAATAGAGCATTCTAGTAAATTCAAGCAGATGCTCAGCAATTGTAATAAGTGCATAAAAATGCATTTAAATTGAATCAGAAAAATCGTAGAGCGTTATTCTCCCGGCTAAACAAGGACAGATGAAGCGTAGCTTCCAGGTGAGATTTGTACGTGTGGTTCTTGGCAATCTTCACGCAGATGAAGTGTGAAGGATAAGATTCAACGAAACGAGAATACAATATAAAGGATCCTGTGGATCCTTTTGGGTTAAATAAAATATCTACTGTCAAGAAAAAGTTTATACAGAAGCCACAAAATAACAACTTGAGCAATGCTTCTTCAAAATATTCGCTGAGAATTGGTTCGCCAAAGTTCATTAATAATCCTCGAGGTTCTTTGAAGATGAAGAAAAAATTCTTACACAATTGGTGACGTTGAAATTGGACAACATAAATTTTAAATAAATATTTTTCTCTAAATCCTTACCAGTAACCGTGTTGTGACAGATTCCAAGTTTCAGTTGTTCTTTGCTGATGATGGAGCCGCCATTTAACGTTCCTGCAACGAGCACTTCATATAGTATGAGTGGATATTGGGAGTTGGCATAGTAGAAGTTAGTTAGTATAAGTTGCCTTCCATGGTAGAAAAATGTTTTGTCTTCTCAAGAAGACAAGGCTCAAATGCCATGCACAATTTGAATCACTAATCAATAAATAGAAAGGCCATGAAGAGGTTTTTAGTGGAATTGCCTTCAGAACTGTTCTGACCTTCAGTGCGAAGTTAGAAAGACTAGCAATGGATGATGTCCAGTTCGCGGAAGGCCCTTTAATATATACCTTTCACGAACCGGACATCATCCATTGCTAGTCCGTTGAAGATTAAATAGGCTCCTTGAGGTCATGAGAATTTTGTGGCACCAATATTTTCATGCCATGCCATATAAAAAAATACGTATCTATGTGTAAAAATGAAAATCTTTAGCCAACGTGTCTTCCTGGCCTGAAGGATAGCAAAATCTTATGTTGTGAATATTGAAGCAAATTTTTGTAGGTTTACAGTACAATTGATAGAACCATCTTCGAGCGTTACTGCAAACGATGTGTTGTTCAATCTGTGAATATGAAATTTCTTCCTTCCGATTTTAAGTCAAACACTTGAAAATAGTTGACGGTGAATTTTTTTTTTGATTGAGCTTGTCTTCCTGAACATGGCCAGAGATAGTACCGGAGATTTCGGATTACTTAACCATGGGTGGTAAAGTGATAAAGCTACTTGAAAACGTTTAGTTGGTACCCTTTGCTCCGCTGCTTGATCGGGAATATTGCGTGTTTATTTTTACATTTGTTCATTTCGCAGTATTTTATGGAAGATTGTATCACTAAATTTTTCTTCACAGCTGAGCTGCTTGATATGCGAATATGAAGCGTGGAAATTGACACTACGACACAGCCTCTTAGTCGGATTACGGATTATGGTCCTATCCCGTGCCGACTTAGACGATAAGAAAGAAAAATAATGATTACAAGTTCAACTAGTTTTTGTTTATAAGTTTTATTTTGCTCGAATTCAATATCTAATGGGTTTACATTAAATGCTTGCATCGAAATTTGATCTTTGCAACTCTATTTGATATTATCTGACTAAAAGTGAATGTTGAATTTTTGTTCGTACAGTTCTTTCATACATATTCCCTTTTTTTGGTTTTGTTTTTTGCCTCTGCCATTGACCTTAGGCCATTTCAAATTTCAGTTTAATTGATAAAGTTCACTAAATTGATATTAATTATATCTGTATAGTATTGATTACTTTACGTTAGTTTTTGGTTACTTTGTTATACTCAAATAGATTATTAATCATGTTTGCATGTTCTGTGTGTGTGTTATTATTAATACATATTATTTATTTGGAAAATAGATTCTTACATATAAGAATTTTAATGGTTTTTTTTTCTTAATAATAAAATCGGAATTTATATAATTTAAATTTTTTTTTTTCAATTTTAAATAAGATAAAACTATGCTCTACATATATTGTTTATAGTATTTTCATAAGTCCTGCTAGTTTTTCATTTTATCTTACTTTATACAAATAAACAGTGAATGAAAACAAATAAAAATGTGCTTAACTAATCAATAACAACTGACGAAAAACTGTTTTAAGCCAACAATCTATGGAACATAGTAATAGTAATATAATATACGTAATTAAGCAATATTATATTTTTGTTGCGAAGCTGTTCGCGTTGAAAATCCTTGGCCGAAGTCCTTTGGAGTTAACCTGGCATACAAAACTTCTGGAACATGAATTAGATAAGAAAAAAAAAAACTATTCAGCAAAAAAAGAAATTAGAAAATAATAATTTTATTTGAGATGTTTACCCCGAAATGGAAGTGTTTCTTTGTTTAACCAGACCGCAAGAAACTTACTCATTCATTCTGTAGCTTTTCTGCGAATATTTTCTTTTTCCTTAAAATGTATGTATATGTGTTTATATATATATATATATATCAAAACATTATAAACACTAAAAATTAGTTCAGAAATAAACACAGCGAACGTTTTTGTTTGATTTTTTTGTTTTTATAATGTTGGTTATATGTTTGTGTTTGGAATTTATATTAAATTTGCATTTGTCTTAATTATATACGAGGAGATGAAAGAAAGGAGAAATATTAACAATTTATCGCAGATCTGGATCTTCGTTGGCGGCTTTTTTAATTCTTAGCAAGATAGTTGTGTACCACTGGTCAAGCCTAGAAATACTATCGTAATCTTTAACAGCGTCAGTGAATCCTTCGATGTTTTGTTCTTCCAGATGTTCGATGAGAGTCTTTAAAGATATATATAAACGTAAGTAAGAAAATTTAAATCATTACAAAAATGTGAATATATAATACATTATTCTAATAGCAAAGATTTAAGGCTCATTTAAGTATAAAAACTTTATGCTGAAAACATCGCATCCACACAATCTAATGGTATATGGTTCTTTAGGATTTTTGAAAAAGGAGATCAGCAGACTATGTGACCAAAGTGAGTTACTAAAATCGGGTTTTTAATCAGCCCTACGTCTGTTAACAGTTCTTCAGTCTCGATACCTGTTCTAGCTAACATTGTTTCTGCTAGTTCTACTTTATGGACCCGAGTAACGTTTTGGAGACAAAAATTCTTCGTCGAATATTTGACCGTGAATGTTTATATAGAAAATGGAAGAGAAGATACAATCGCGATCGTTATGAATTGCACCAAGATGTGGATGTAGTCGAAAATGCTAAAACACTGAGCCGGCAACGTCGAGCCTACGGACAATAATGCAAAGAGAATGTTCGAATCACAACTCGTGGGTTTGAGACGAAAAGAATACCGAGCATTCCTTTGTAACTAAGCTGTCGCATGTTCGACATTTTGATGCACATGCTATTTCAACAACATTGTTATTTTGTTTTGTTTTAAGTTTCCAGTTTATCCTTATTTGAAATTTAAGGTTTACTTGCGAATTAAGTTTTTTGTTTGTTTTCAGATTGGTCACAAAACAGTTCGGCTTCAAACGTAAAACAAACTTGATTAAAAGGTACAAAGAAAGGATTTATCTTTGAGGGGCATGAAATAGTTAAAATTTCAAATATAGGAATATATAGATCATGAAATAGTAATAGATTTTAATTGACCATTGCATATTGACTCACCTTAACAAGTTTATATTCTCGAGAATCCTGGAAAGCTGGATACTGTTGGGCATACTTTTCGATGGCATGCTGAGCATTCAACAGATCGACACTAAGATGGCAGAGTGCAGCCCGGAAGAAGTATTCTTTGGCGCTATATTTCAATAGAGAGCTTTCCAATGACGAAGTGGCTACCTGCATACATTGATTGTGGTTTTATGTTCAATAAGTAATTAATAAGAATACCAATTCGAACCTGTTCATAAATCGTTATTGCTTTGTCGTAGTCCTCCAATTGAGCGGCATACTGTGCGACCTTTAACATGCACTTATTAGCTGAACTAACAGATTCTTCACCTCGGAAATAATCGGCAGCTTGTTCATAGTGTTGAATTGATTTTGCCTACCGATGACAATGAGCATGAATCACGATACAAATAATATAAATACAATTCTAAATTACCAAAGTAGCTGAATCAGTTTCGTACATCTCAGCGATGCTCTGATGATGCTTAGCAGCCATAGTAAAACGGCCCATATCAGTGTAGATATCAATTGCCTTCAACAGACAAGCAACCGCTTCTTCAACATCGGACTAAAAATCAACCCAAAAAAAAATAGGAGAAATAATTATCAATACATTCCTTGAACTTGACAAAATGATTTCACCTTCTTATAACAATTTGATGCGTCAACATACATCGTGCCAGCGTCGTGACGGCTTCCAGCTCGTGCATGCAATGTGGCTGCTTCGCAGAATGCCTGCCCAGCTTTAGACCAGTTTTTGGCCATTTTAAACATATTACCAGCACGTTGATAGCACTCGATGGCATCTTCGACTTTGTTGGATCCACTTCAAAAATGTTATAAATATTAATAGGTTCTTGCAAAAGTTTGCAAAAGAAAAATAGGGAGGGCAAAAGGGGAGAATATTCACCCAAACAAAGATCCCAGAAAACCCTTTTGTTGGGTCAATTTCTTCTCGGCCTCTGCCATCAACTGCATTGCCTTTTGTTCATTGTCTGCCATGGTTAAAGACTATATTAGAAAGTGATTTTCTGATAAATTTTCCTCCTGCTATGATACGGAAAAATTTTCCCTTTATGACACAGAACTATTGATTTCTTTTCACTTTTTTCTCTTCCTTGTCCGACGTACTGAAATCGTTTGACAGTTGAGTTCCAAATATAAGAAAACTGGTGGCGCTCAATTCTGTAAAGTGATTTCAAAATGTGAAACGTTAAATTTAAAAAAAAGCAAAATAGAAAAATATATTTTGTGGAGGCACAAAATAGAAGAAGTGTTAGTCTTTAACCGCATAACATAACATAAGGCATCTACCGAAGACGTGTCACCTCACGGGACAACACTGCTCAAAAATGGCATGTCATTGTTACCCCGACTGATAAGAGCGTATATATCGTATTTAATTTTAGTTTTTGAGCGAAATATTTGGCATTAAGTATACATGCATATATATTTGGTTTTTTTTTTCATTAGTTCTTATAAATATTCTTTAAATATAACGTATACTAAAATCAAGCGATGATGACAGCCAATTCCACAGTTGTGCTAAACACACTCTTGCTGCGAGTTGACAACTAAAATACGCAGATTAATGGTAAATGCAGCTTAGTATGCCATTTGACGCTAACAATGGAAGGATTAAGGCGTAAAATTGATTCAAATACGGCGGCGGATCAAAAATATAAAAGTAAAGTTCTCAAATCAGATTTCTTCAAATCTGGTAAAAATCCTGTTTAATTCACTAACAGAAAGATTCTTTTTCGTCCAGATACAGGATCAACTGTCAACATTACGAAGACTTCTCGGAGGAGTTCAACAAGGAGGAAAGGTCTCTCCCATCCTTTTCAACATCCTAACAGCGGACCAGCCAGCCAACGACGCTCGAACAAAGACACTCCTCTACGCAGATGACTCCATCACATAAGCTACGTCTTTAGCCACGGAAATAGCAGCCGCTAGGGTAGAACAACACCTAGCGAAGCTATGGGACTATTACAAGAAATGGGGACTGAAGATCAACAGCAGCAAGACGGAGCTCATTTGCTTCCGACCACCGACCACAGCAACCAGAAGTAGGAAAGCTTTCGCGACGAGATGCCACGACACAAGAATAACGCTGCCAGATGGTAAGGAGATTGCTCCACAGCTCAAAACAAAGTACCTGGGGATAACCTTCAGCGAGCGATTCCAGTTCCGGCAACACGCTGAAAAGGCTATTCAGAAAGCCAATTTCGCCCTTCATCTTGTGCACCCTCTCCTAAAAAGGAGGAATGGTTTGCATAAAAGCACCAAATTACTGGTCTATAAGCAACTTATTAGACCAGTAATTACTCACGCCTTTCCAATTTGGTTCACGGTGCCGCCAACATCAATGAAGAAAATTGAGATCTTGGAAAGGAAAATCCTCAGATCATGCACTGGACTCTGGAGAAATCTCAACACACTGAAATACGTCAGCAACATAACGCTGGACGAAAGCGCAGGGATCACACCAATCAAGGAATACATGCTGCAGCTGTCAAGAAAAATCATCCAAGGGTTAGGAAGCCACCCTAACGAAGAGATCAGGATCATCAGCAGACAAGAAATTGAGCCAGCCCACAGGTACCTCAGCACACAGACAATCATCGATGAACACTTTCAAGAGATCATCGACTGGAGCTCGTTCTACACGAAAGCCAACAAAAACTACTACAGAAGTTAATACCCTGTATAATATTTTAATTATTTTTCGTCTTTAAAACAACTCCCTCAGAGTCAATTTTCATAATGTTTGGAAAATTGTATATAAAATCAGTTATAGATTAAGCATATCATGTTCAAAATGTTTGTAAAGAAAATTTAGTATTATATGAAATCACATCCGAAATACGTTGGGCTCTTATTGTTGAGCCAACAATATATAAACTGTAGTTATAAGTCTAGTTTTAAGCCAAAATTGTAAATATTAGACTAAAATAAAAATAAATCTTAATCGTATAAAATCAGATTTCTTCACTCTCCATTAGTAATTGATAACTGAATGTTGTATGTGGCTCTGTGTTAGTTATTCATTCATTTCCGGAGTGGTGTTTGGCGGATATAAAGCGGAACTAAAATTTTAGTTTATGCTATTATAAGGCGTTTTTTTTAGTTCAGAATAGAACTCTGAAAAGAGCTCGAGGACATCGAGTGCGCTCTGAACCGAGCGTGTTCAGGGCGCTCTGATGTGTTTTTGAAACACAGCTGAACGCTTAGTTGTCATTCGATTAGCAATCATATGTTGAGCTGTCAAAATAATGAAATATATGAAACATAAAATTGTTTATTGTTTATTGTTAATTATTTTTTATATATTTTTATTACCTTCTACGCCAGAATAACAAATCTCGTGCTGCATTTAAATTGTTTTGGATTTAATTTTGTTTGTTTTCCCTCGTGTCACATCAAAAAATGGCCGTGCTCAACTTTTTGCTCAGAATACTCGGTCAATTTATTCTGAGCTCATAGAGTGCGCTCTGAGCATGCTCCGAACGCAAAAAGAAATACGAATTCAGAGCTCTGAGATGTCAGAGCTAAAAAAGAAACACAAATTTTTTTTTGACAACTCAGGCTCTGCTCGGAACGAAAAAAGAAAAACGCCAATAGATGTGAATTGTATGTGTCCGCGCGTGTTTTCTTTGATTTTCCCAATATGCGTTTATAACCTTTCTGAGCAAATTTAATCCTCCGACTTGTCACCTTTGCCAATCCAATTGTATTTTTACGACTTGACGCCTGGGGGTCAATTCTGGTTCTGTGAAAAAATGAAATGAAAATATTTTCACCTTTTCACCGCAATTTCGATTCTCGTTCTGCGAAAGCTTGAAACCAAACGTCAAAATTTTTCACATGAATAATTTGTTTTCACTTTCTCATTCGCAAGTGAATGTTGTAGTGAAAGGGTGAAAATGGAAAACTTTACAAAAAAAAACAAAGGAAAAAGCGTTATGCAAATACAAAAGAAATATTTATTGAGCTATTTAGAAATCAATTTGGAAATTGCTCAAGACAGGTATGAGAAACATATTTAAACACCTATTCCAATGATTTTTAATTTTTTTTTGTAGATTTGTTTCAGTAGACGGAGCCCACGTTAGGAACAATGCGTGGAAAAGTCTTGCAAAGGACCTCAATGCTTTAGGAGGAGCCAGTAAGACTGATGAGCAGTGAAGGAAGACTTGGGGCGCCTTAAAGTAATTGCTAACAAGTTTATAATCGGTAACGTTTATAAGATTTCTGCTTTCAGGCGAAACAGCAAGAAAAAATATGGCGAGCTTAAAGAAGCTGAAAACCGCAGTGCCATTAACGGCTTAGCCAAAATTAAGCAACTGAGCCAACTTGATCAACGAGTTGTTCAAATAATGTCGGAGAGAAATGTTGAGGGGGATGGCGCAGTTTTTGAAATCGGAAATGACAGCACGGATATTGTAAGTGAATTCATATTTAATTTTATAGTTGCATACGCTACGAATTTTCTTCGTCTTATCATAGGGTGGAGCAAGATTGAAGCAGTTGTTGCAGCAGGAGAACGAAGAAGTTTTCGATGAAGAAGCAAAGCCGTCAACATTTTCTGCTGCTCAGGTAGTCCAACCATCAACCTCAGCAGCCGCGCGACAAGTGGAAGCCCGATTGCCTCCAACAACTCCGGCAATTAGGCGTCCAAGTAGAAGGCGGATACCTTTGTTGCCAAAAAATTAAAACCTTTTCTTGCAGTTGGGGTAAAAAAATAAAGAAATAAAAGCTGAGCGCCTTAAGTTGTAAGAAAGGAAGGTTGGAGCCTTAGAAGGCATTGGAAAATCTCTGTGCGAGCTTATTGATTTAATAAAAAAAAAACAAATTGATTTATAATTAATGCATTTATTTTCTTTGTTTGTTAATAACTAGAGAAATGATTTCTAACAATTTGCTTTCGAACATTTTCTCCCTTCAGCTAAAACATTAGGCTCATTATAGTTATTATTTCCACTTGCTGTTAAATCTGTCTCGTCAGCTCCAATACCGGTTTCAGTTGATACATCTTCGAGCAAAGGAATCCCACTCTAATCAACATGATATGCAAAACAATACACGCATTAATAATTACTCCTGATTTGCCAGGAGCGTAAAATAAAACCGTTTCTGCTGACAAGCAACGAAACCTACTTTTTAAAACGCCTATACACCTTTCGACATGGCTCCTAGTTATCTTGTGAGCCCTGTTTTATGCTTCTTCTGCCTCAGAATTTGTTTCAGTGAAGGGACTCATTATCCACGGCTGCAATGGATTTCCACTATCGCCGAGTAAAAAAAAAATTATCTCAGAGAACTGTGAAGAGCTTGGAAATTTGACATGTCGGTTCGCTATGCAGTTCAAACTAATTGCAAACTCTGTAATGCACCGAGATACCGATGTTTGAGACAAGGAAGACAAGCTATTCTGACCAACAGTTCGTTGAAAACTTCCTTGACCAAAGAACCGCAATGCGCATAGCACTTTGATATGCGATGGAATAGCGAGTATTTTTGATGATGTTTTAAGGAGCGGGATCAATTCTTCAATCAGGGTTCTGCATATGTGTTAAGGAGAGCGATATAATTGTATGAAGTGTTCCTCCGTTATCACTTTAAAAGGATTTTCGTTGTCTCTGAGACGACGCCTGATAATCCGCATTTTGTTCCTTGAAAACAATTGTGTATTTATTTATATAGCACTTTAATCACAAACATATTTCAAACCTCTGCACATTTCTTCGCCTTGTTTCGATAACAAGTCTTATATATATTGAAGGCATTTTATAATATAAAAATATATAAACAATTGACAAAATTAAAATTACAACAATGAACAAACTGCTTGCTTTGACATTCACAATGTGTTTAAATGACAGCAATTTAATCACCACTGTGTGCGATATTGAATTCACCACAGCAGTTTCACTTATTGAACGAGAATCGCAATTTAGTACTGAACGAATCGAAAAAATGAAAGCAATGCGTGAAAGCGAATGTGAAAAGTATTTATTCGATTCACGCTTTCACAAAACCAGAATTGACCCCCTGTTATGTGATTGTCCGAGTTGTACGTCCTCAAACATAATTTTGTTGAAATGTGAGCGGTTAGTAATAAAACAAGTTTTCTACTGGTTTGTGAACGCGCCCTTTGTCTTGTCATGCCTGTTGTTCGGTTGACCCGGAAACTTCATGCAAGTTGAAGTCCGAGTTTTGTTTGTTATTGGCGTAGGATTTCTATTTGAATCAATAAAAATTAAAAATTCAACAATTCTATTAAAAAGTGGTGAGATTTAATAACACTTTTCCGTATCAAAATTATCTCCTCTCTTCAGTCAAAAATTTTAAATTCACACAATCTAATCTCTGCGCCATTGTGGATATTCTTTTTTTCCAAACTATAAAAACAAAAAACACATATCTTTTTTTTATCGCATTTAAGCATTTGCTTTTTCGTTTAATCAAAGTCCATCGCTTAATTTTCACATTTTAATAATTGATAACTTGTCCTTTTTACTTTTCTGGCAGGGCTCAAAAGCTGATTACTGACTACCACGAACTGAACAGTCTCTTGAACGAAAAATGTTTTCAAGCATCCGAGGATTCGTATCACGCCATCGTAGGAAATTTGTTGTGACCGGTGTTATTGTGAGTGGATCCTTCCTGGCTTTGAAGTATGCACAGAAAAAACTTCGCGACTTTCAAGAGCGCCAGGCTCGTGAATATCTCGATCGAACCAAACGCATACAGTATTTTGAATCGACTGAGCGAAATTGCAATCAAGTTATAATTGGAATCAGTACCGACTTGTGTAATGAAATCATTAAACTTGTAAATAGCGATGAGATTGTCGAGAAATTACGCCGTAATCCAGAGAATAAGATAGAGCTCTGGGAAGATCTTAAAATCATCGCATTCACGCGACTAGCGGCATTCATATACGCCACCTCAATGCTGAACATCACTCTGCGGGTACAAATGAATCTAATTGGTGGCTATGTGTACAAGGATACAGTGAGAGAGGAAAACAAAATCACAAACGATATACGGGAGGCATATTTATCGACAATTCGACAATTTCTCGAGGAAGGCTTGGAAAAATTGGTTCGATTAATTAAGATTAAAGTCACAGGCATTCTCAAGAACCAGTCACTTACGAGCAGATTAAGTCTTTCCGAATTGGAGCAATTGTTCTGGTCAATTCAGATGTCGATCAACAGCGATACGAATGATCCGAACAGTAAGCTTGCGATGTACGTGATGCCACAGGAACTGGGTGAATCTGGTGAAATTCTCGACAAAATGTATAGCGAAACTTTGGATTTACTTGAAAGTGATGACGTCTCGACGATATGCACAAACAATATTTGTCGAGGGTTTTCGATTGCTGTGGACAGTATTGCTGAGTGCATGGGCGAGAGCGTCAAAACAGCCTTGAATGAAAAATCACCAGGAGATGTACCAAACCTAATCGATGTGAATAGAATCGAACTGGCATTGGCAAAGGTGATTCCTATCCTAAACGGTCTAACGTCGAAGGGTGTTGACACCAGTAGGAAACCACAGAACCTTGTCACATCACTCGTATCGTTCTTCTTGGTGTCGGAGAAGTGCAAGACCCTGGGCGCAAATGTATACGAAGTCTTTAGCATATAACTTGGGATTTTTCCCGCAAAACTAATATGACTACGCACTGAGCATTCCTCTTTGTATTTTGCTTTAAAAATATTTTTTTTTATTTCCCGGTCAGGGACTTTTTTGTTTTTCCTTTTCTTTTATTCTATATTGCCCCGGGTTAAGTATAAATATAATGGTTAGAGATATGAAATGTAAAGGTTCTAAGTGTTTTCAAAATAAAATCAAAGGTAATTTATGAAAAACCACATGTTCTGACTTATTACATGGACAGAGGATCATACCATCATCTATCTTTGGTGTATGGCCTGTTCGGCATCCGTGATATTAAAATTTAAATTGACTCTGACTTCGATCGGTTGGTACCATCAGTGCAGTCCTGCTGATTGTGGTAATGGGGAAGTCGTCTAACAAAGAGGTAATTGAATGTCGTATTTCTGGCGAGGCAATTGAAGGGAAACCAATAAGCTTCTCTGGCGAGATCAGAAGCAAGAAATATGTGGGCATAGATTTCCCCATTATTTTGCATCAAAGAAGGGTGGCAGGTTGACTAGCTGCAAAGTGTGTTTGTGATTTTCGATATCATTCTAAACCAAATCATTTCTTGGCAGTTGCTCTACTGTATTTTAGAAATTTTCAATGTTCTGTGAAGTGGAAATTCAAATGTGTGGAGAAGGACATCAACGGACGAGCAATGTTTTGGGCGATTTTTGGAGGAAGACTTTTACTTTTATTGCCTTAATGGTACTTATTGCATCTACGGAGATGCCAAATTGCGGTATATAACGCAAAACTGAGACATTGAATGCTACGCCCTCATTTTCAGCGGCTCTCTATGAAAAGAAAAGGATTTTTATTTTGAAATTATGTGCTGGAATAACTTTTATGGCCTTTGTCACTTTCCTGCAATCATCAGACCATCACCTTCAGCAAGAAATGTTTTCTTTCTTGTGATTGCGAAGCATTTCACTTTGTGAATCCAAGTGTCTGGAATGGGTTGAATCTAAAATTGTATCTCTCAGAAAACAATCAGCATTATGAATAAAATGTTAGCACAAAAAAGCGTCTGCGGGATGAGCAATCACCCGTGTCTGAAAAACGAATTCTACAGAAAGAGATCAGCACATTAATTTAAAAATTGTCAGGAAATTATGTTTTTTTTTATTAGAATATAAAAACAATAATTTCATTTATTTCTTTTTCTCTTCCGGATCAGGGGGCACCGACTGAAGAAGGCCAGCCTGTCTCATTTTTTCAGCCGCCTTTTCAGGATCATAGTTTTTATAGAACTCAGCGAAACGTTCCCTTTTTGGTTTTTTATATGAAAAATGATAAGTAAAGGCAGTAATAGTAACGAATACCGCCATCGTATAAAGATCCCTCAACATTTGAGCGTTGTGGAAACCTCTGAGTTTGACCGCTTTGCACGAAGACATGTTAATGGTATTGTACTTTATTCTAGTTTAAAGAAAACAAAAAGTTTGAGAAGAGTTTAAAAAAAAAAATAATTTTAAGCTTACCAGGAATGGCCGAGAACAATGAGAAAATTGACGCCAAGAAACGAAAAATATAATTATGACAAATTCATGGCATGCTTACGTTTCTACGTGTTACGAATATTGTCGAACAAGTGAATTTATATCCGTTGAAACGCATAAGTATGTAACTGAGTTGAATTTATATAATTTTGTACTCTTTTATTTCCACAAGAAGGTAATAATTCCCCAATTTAGAAGGAAGAAAACGCTTAAACTTCATAAATTTTATGGTTTGCACTTTATTTTTCCACAAAACATGAGGACAAAAACTTAATTAATTAATTAACATGATTGGAATACGCCAGCAGCCTTCATTTTCTCGAAGGACTTCTGTGCATCGTAGTTTTTGTAGAATTCCGCATATTTCGCCTTCTTTGGATCGTTGACTGCGACTTTGTATGCGCTGGTGATGATAACTACCAGGCCTAGAGCTACCATCAAGTTCTTTTTTATGGTGGCATTATGCAATCCTTTCAAGAGGGGTTTTGGGATTGATGCGGCAGCAACTGGAGCGTTAGTCATTTTTAAGTATGGAACACTTCCTACAGGAATTACGAACTGAAATGTTTAATTAAAATTGTTATGTAATGTGATAAAAGAAAGAAATCAATTCATTTTCTCATACCTTGGATTCGAACTGAGTGACTTTAATGGCATGTGTCAGTATTGAAGTGAAGTTGTCTGTGTTTGGCAAAAAATTATCGATAGTAAGTTGCAGGGTGACTACATTTTCGGTTCAACATATAAATAATATATGGAAATTTTGTCTAATCGAATTTGATGGTCTCAATCAGTTGGCATTTGCCATCGAAATCACCATCACCATCACAATCATCATATGCCAGAATTAACCACAATTTTGTCCGTGGTCTAAGTAACTTATCTTGCCGCAAAAGAGATTCCCCTTCACATTACTTGTTTAATTTTGAAATTTCTCTCTTATTTAATATACTACTGTGTCCAAAAAATAAGGTGACATATGAATTTAAACTGCACGCGTCGAAGGATTTGGAAATTTTTCTTTCTTTTTAGGTTGGTAGTTCTGTCAGTGACATCTATGTGAAATTTCATGTCAAAATATATTCATAGTGTTTGAGATACGCGTCGTTTTGTGAGCTGCTAAAAGTGAGTTTTTCGTTTTTTGCGATGCCGAAATTTATTGAGCAAAGAATTTGCATTAAATTTTGTTTGCGGAATCAATTTTCTGCTGCGGATACGTCAAGGATGGTGCAGAAAGCCTTTGATGATGAGGCTATATCTAAAAAAAAATGTTTACAAGTGGTATAGTGATTTCCAAGCCAGCCGTAAACGTGTCGAAGACGAAGAGCGTTCTGGGCGACCATTAACCTCAACCGATGAAGCTCACGTCCAACAAATCAAAGATTTGGTGTTGAAAAACCATCGATTAACGATTAGAGACCTTGCTGATGAAGTTGGCTTATCGAAAGGCTCACTCAATACCATTTTGAAGGATGCTTTGGGCCTCAAGCGCGTCAAATCTCGACTGGTACCGAAAACATTGCATTTTTTGGAAAAAAGGCGTCGCGTTGAAGTGTGTGAAACAATGCTTTCCGACTACCAGGATGTCATGAAACGCATTATAACTGCCGATGAGACTTGGATCTATGCTTACGATCCCGAAACAACCGATCAATCGAGCGAATATCGTGCCAAAGGAGAGAAAAAACCGCGCCAAAGTCGCTCAAAAATCAAGGTCATGTTGACTGCTTTCTTCGATTATCGTGGTGTTGTGCTTTATGAATTCCTTCCAACCGGCCAAACAGTCTACAAGGAATATTATTTGAACGTTATGCGTCGTTTGCGTAACGCTATCCGCCTAAAAAGGCCGGAATTGTGGAAAGACAATTCTTGGTTTTAACACCACGATAATGCACCATCCCATACCGCACTCGTAATTCGTGATCATTTCGCCAAAAACTCAACCCATATCGTTCCGCAACCACCGTATTCACCTGATCTGGCGCCGTGCGACTTCTTGCTGCTCAAAAGACCGCTCCGGGGACACCGTTTTGATACGATAGAGGAGATTCAAGCCGCAGCGAAGACGGAACTGAAGGCCATCCCAGAAAGTGACTACAACCAGTGTTTCAAATATTGGAAAATCCGTTGGCATAAGTGCATTGCATCGGGAGGGGATTACTTTGAAGGGGATGAAATTGATTTGGAAGAATAAATAAAGAATTTTCAAAATAAATACAATGTCACCTTATTTTTTGGCCACAGTAGTACAATGACTTTTTCTTATGCATATACATAAATTATCCCAATTTGTATCTTGGAATTTATCAGTTCATCAAAATAAAGTTTTAAAACTAGCCTTATGGAAGTTTTCTAATAGTGAAAACTTAATTTTAACCTTTTTATTTAAAAGTTCGTTAATTTCAACGCTCCTTATCCATTCGTCATTTCTGTGAACATTCCCCTTCTTGTCAAATGCCAGAATTCAGGACTGTCAATTTGATTAAAAAGAAAATACGAAGGAATCCAAATAAGTTATTTATTTTTCTTATTTATTTACGATCTTATAATGAACTCTGATTGCGTAGATGAAATCTCTAGATCATGGACGGATGATTTGCCGAAATGTAAAAACACTGGTGCCGGAAAAGCTGTACATAGTCCACAGAGGAATGGCAACGAAGCATGGGAGAGTCGCAGCAGGAAAATAACAGACTGCAGTTTTTACTGTGAAGTAAATGATAACACGAGTTTGTATGCTATTTTCTCCGGTCATAAGGGGGAAAAGGTTGCCAAAATGGCAATGCAGAAGATTGCAGCAGAAATCATACTTGGCCAACTAATTGACAAGCGATCCGACGACGAGGTTCACGAAGTACTGCGGCAGGCTTTTCTCAGCGTCGAAAAGTGCTACCAGGACTCCATTGATGGTCTATTAGCTAAATACGCGATTCTTCGATGTCAGATTTCCGAAAATACAGGAGTTTATACAGAAATCATCCGAAATATGGAGGCCATAGAACAAGAATTGGCTATTGGGGCAAGTGTTGCAATTTGTCTTATTTACAATTCACGTTTATACATTTGCAATGTCGGCACTTGCCGAGTGCTTCTCTGTCGGACAGATGAAAACCAAACCTCAAGAGCTATCCAATTTTCTGTTGATCACAATTTACTAAACGAAGATGAGATCTTTCGACTGACGCAGCTGGGCGTAGATGTTTCGCAGTTGAAACGCTTTAATATGTTCAACACTAGATCAATTGGTTACTACCTTGGAAAAGGTGGCTACAAAGATTGTCACTATTATGCAAAGGCTAAAGCCGAACCAATTACTGCGCAGCCTGAAATTGTCGGGGGTATACCCATTGATTCATCCTTTCAATTTCTATTGCTAATGTCGAGTGGAACATGCAAATATTTACAGGAGCTCTACTCGGCTGATGTGACACAAGAGAATCGCCAGATTGTACAAATGTGTGCCAAGGAACTAAATTCCAACCACGAGGATCTGACGGATGTCGCACAGGCTGTAGTTGATAATTTAGTGCAACTGCACTGCAATACGTGTGATAATGGAAGACGTTCAAGGGACGATCTAACAATTTTGTTAAGGAACTTCCAGACTAAACGCAACAATCGAGTAATGTTCAATTCAATGGTAGAAGAATTCCATGATGAATTCACGGAGTGTAGCGAAGATACTAACAGCTCTTTAAATGAGCCATCGGATATGGGAACCAATATGACTGAAACAAACTCGATTACCTCACAGATAAGCTCATCGAGTCAAATGGAAGCGACACACAAAGTCAACCCATATGTTGACTTTTCACAGTATTATGAGAACGTAAAACTTGCTCGGCAAAAGGGCACTTTACCGACTGGAATTGATTTTGATTAACTATTGCTTAGTAACTAAGATAAAAATGTATTTTTGTTTGTTTGTCGTCCTTTGTTGATTGTTTTGTATATAAAGAACTTAAAAAAAATGTTCGCAATATAATTTATTGCACGTGACTTAATGTTACCAATTCTTAGAAACCATATATTTGAATTTTCCTGAGAAGCTGAATGAATGTCTGCCGAACTTTTTAAACAGCGAGAGGTCTGATTTTGTAGTTCTGGAGCAGCCAAAGAAAACAAAACAAAATAAACAATTTTTACCTCAAGATGTAAAGTGAGGTCAAGTATGTAGGATGGATATTACTGGGACTATCTGAACCTAGATCAGCACTGTGAGCAGTTCTCGGGCCCCCTTCTTTATAGCCTCACATTATATAGAGTTCTCCGACTTTCGAACGTTTATGCAGATAATTTAACTGGTCATTAAGAAATTTTGAAACTTGCATGAAGTACTAAATTATCAATGGGTAGAGATAATGTCGGAGAAGAAAAAATAGTTTTTCACGAACTCAAATCTGGTGTACTGGTGGAGGCCTAATATTTAAAAAGCACCTTATATTGCGAATGATTTCTCCACGATGCTGGATTTATCATAAATTCCAGAAATGAAAACTGCGCTTAGAGGCTAGTTTGGAACGGTTCATTTTAATCGACATCAACAGGGTAGTTGTTGGATTGCGTAGCAACAAAATTCCTATCGCCCTCAGCAGAATTGCGTAAATTATCTTGTCTAGCTATGGGAAAATGAAAGTGTTGCAAATACAGCACAAACTCTAGACAAGCGAGAAATTCCATCTATCCAGATCTGGGAATATCAAAAGCGTATCTTGATAAAGAAGATCTTAGAATCTCAACTCCTTTTCTCAAGAGCATTCTGATACCACCTCGAAAAAAAGTATAACATATCTGAAACTGATCACTGTTGACTCTTTCTACAAAGTCTCTACAGAGACGACAAAACGCTCAGTCTGTGGATGAGCTCGGTGGCAGAAAGAAGACAAACTTAAATCTTTTCACAGCTATGCCTACGAAAGAAAACCCCTTTCGAACGTACGTATTTCATATCCTATTTTCTTCGTCACACACGAACCACTTGACTTATTTATGCAGCCATAAGTAGACTCAAGTTTATGAGCTTAATATTAAGCCTCTGCACACTTAAGGAATAATCCATCAATTCAGAGACATCAAGTTCCATTTTTGATTCTTAATGATCGAAAATTACTCGCTGGATTATCTATCTTTTCTTACTGTATGGAGTGTGGAAAGCTATAAGCTAACTCTGAGAGCTGTGATTCCACTATGGACCTTTACCGGTCTATGTGAGGGTAATGGAAGTAGGTAAACTCTTTCGAATTGATCATTTAAAACAAAGAAATAATTTGGACAATTCTGACAATCGAGTTCATTACATGGAAGGTTTTACTGTACCACATTAACCTTCGTTTTTGAAAATAAATAATTTTAATAAATAAATATAGTGTTGAATAATTTTGATGATTATTTCAGCAAATACGTCCATTGTCCAAAAATATTCAATTCCGCCAAGAAAATCATGAGTAGGAGTTTACTTCGAACTCAAAAATTCCAAGTCCCATACAACTGGTCTAAATTGACCGAAAAAGGAAAATGATTGCACAAGTATAGAGGGACATGTGTTCGTTTTCGCATATTATCCTGGGGCGGATTTTCCTCTTCGCATGTGTAGAAGAAAAATCAACCCCCTTTCTTTGCCGTCATTTATGTTGTCAGTATCGGAGGAACACACGAAAAAAAGGACTCACCATGCTCAGCTGTCTCCCGCAATCAGTACTAAAGTAAAGGTAAAACCTAAAACAGACAGCGGACTGTGAAACGTAAACACCAGTTAATATGGAGATATAGATACAGTGGTTTTCTTTTAAAATTATTTCATGTTATTTTGTAATAATAAATTTGAAGTGAAGTGTTTTCGAGTAACCAAAAATGAAAGTGTAACTCAAGCATTCAGTTCGGTTGGAAAGTTATTGAATTTCCAAACATTTTCATATGAGTGAGAATCTGTTTTCAAGTTATTTTCATTCTCAAATATTGAAGTTTGGGGCACCGTCCTAAATCCGAATACCGAACTTCTCTACCAAATGCTGTCAAAATATCACAAAGGAATCAGTTGTTATGTAAGAATAATAATTATTTTTATTTTATTTTAACTGGAAAAGGTACTTCATAAACAAATGTTGAGGTGGCTTGAGATGAAGTACCACCCTCTTAATTTAATAAAAGTATTTGTCAAGAGTGTATGACTTTAATTGGGGGGAATATGCGAAGTGAAAAGATGCTGCTCAGCTATCCCTCATCGATTTCATAAACATGGACACGGGGTTGCAAGGTTGCAATGAACTTCAGTTAATGAATCTGTCTTTTTAGGGTTGGCATTGAAAATAACAAAATGAATTTCTGAAATTTTTAACCTGTTGTTTATTAGGAATGGATATGAAAATGTATACGTTTCGATGTGTTTACGTTTGATACAAATAATCTTCTTAAACTTAAAGTGAGTTAAGTCCACCGGAAATCATATTTTAAAATCATAATCAGAGATAAAAATTATGACGTCGCAAGAAAAAATGTTGCCCAATCATACCTTAAGTACCTTACAGGCTATCGGTCGAATGATGGTTCCCATAAGAAAGACCATGCTTCTTGGCATTTGCTATTGTTTGATATTTGAACCGGAAGTTTAGTCTTCTCTGTTTTTAACAATTCATCAACGCCAAAAGTAAATCTGATGGATACCCATCCACACTAAAATACGGTAATACAACTTCAGCAGACCCAAATATTACTGTAAATTTTTTCGCTAATTATTTCAGCCAATCTTACGCGATCCATGATCAGGAACCCGACCTGGAGTATTTCAGTAACCTTAATAATGTCACTCCTACAACCCTTTCCCCTGTAGAAATCACGCCGGAACAGTTAAGAGAGAAGATCGTAAAACTTAAAGATGATTACTCCCCTGGTCCGGACGGTTTGCCGGCTATAGTACTCAAAAGATGCTGCAGTTCTCTGATTGAACCCTTAACGGCCCTTTTTAAACTATCAATATCGCAAGGAATATTTCCTAAACTCTGGAAAAATGCGTTCATAATCCCGACTCATGAAAAAGGCCCAAAAAACGACGTTTTGAACTACAGACCTATCGCAAAACTTTCATGTATTCCGAAGCTTTTCGAGAGTATAATCTACGATACAGTGTTTTTTCATTATAAGTCGATTGTTTCTCCAAATCAACATGGATTCTTAAAAGGGTGGTCGACATCTACCAACTTAACGGAATTTGTTTCCCGAACCCTTTGTGCCTTAGAAGAAGGAAAAGAAGTCGATGTTATAGCCACGGACTTCAGCAAAGCATTTGATAAAATCTCCCATAAAATAATCCTTCTTAAGCTTAAAGCCCTTGGTTTCCCCTCCGGTTTCCTTGCATGGATTAAATCCTACCTTGAAAATAGGCAATACGTTGTGCTCTTTAGATCCTCTAAATCTGATCCGTTTACAGCAACCTCAGGCGTCGCCCAAGGTAGCCATGTAGGTCCGTTGCTTTTTATCCCCACAATTAACGATGTTGACCTCATCATCCATAGCTCACATTTATCGATTTACGCCGACGATATGAAAATATACATGCCAATATCATCTCCAGATGACCATTCCCTCCTGCAAGACGACCTAACAAGGTTTTCAATATGGTGCAAAAAAATTTCCTTGAACTTAATATATCAAAATGCCAATCCATAACATACACTCGAAAGCGTCTACCACAATCCTCCAGGTAATGAACCTGTCCCTTCAGTCTCTTCTTTGCGTGATCTGGGAGTTTTGTGCGATAGTGAACTCAACTTTCGCTTGCACATTGACTCCATTATTAACAAAGCTAACTCCGCACTTGGATATGTAAAAAGATGGTCCAAGGAGTTCTCCAACCCCTATGTTACCAAATCACTTTATACTACTTTCGTTAGACCCATTCTTGAATATGCTTCCCAAGTCTGGTCTCCTTACTACGACATCCACATAAAACGAATTGAAGCCGTCCAGCATCAATTTCTTCGTTTCGCATTGCGAAGTCTCCCATGGTCAGACAGGTACAACCTTCCGCCCTACTCACAACGCTTGCAACTTATAAGATTGCAATCCCTCGAAAAACGCCGTGACATAGCCGATATCCTATTCATCCACCAGATTCTAAGTGGAAACATCGACTGCCCCGCTCTGCTTCGATTGATCTCCATACATACCAATCCCCGTAACCTTAGATCTATCTCCCTGTTCCGTCCAAACCCTCACCGCACCAACTATGGCTCCCATGAGCCATTGTCCAGAAAGTTGCGGAAAGCCAACGCCGCACAACAAAAATTTGATTTCCACCTAAGTAAACACTCCCTAAAAAACGGCCTTTCCAACTAATCACCCCTGTCACCCAATAATTAGATCGTAGTTTTTAGTTTTTAAGCCAGCTTGTATTAAGTTAAGTCCGGGGTAATTCCTCGGGCCATAAATAAATTCGTAAGTCTTGTTTCGGGAATTCAATGGCGCGGGTATGCCTTCACTCAGTTATAGCATCGGTTGCCTAGCTTAAGTCTTCGTCAGGTTAACCCAATGATACCGCCAGCCCAAAATCATGTTCTTGTTTATTCATTTTCAGTTCACGGGTGAATTTAAAGCGTGATTTTTTATTACTTACTACTTTAGATTATTAATTTACAGGTAAACTTTTAACATGGAGCGGTAACACAAAAACTTGTTAAGAACACGAGATGGGTCCCTCGACCACTCCTACCTTCCTGTGTTGCATATTGCTCACCATAATTTGATTCCATATATATAGTACCTCTTCTTATAATTGATGCGAAAAAGAACCTTTCGAAAATTCTCCCCGGATCAATTCATTATTAACATTAACTTATTCCCACAGGAAAACGTCCATACGTATGAACAAAATATTATGATATAATTTTTTTTTTAACTCAAAAATTTAAATTAAAGTAAATTATTAACATTCATTCTCACTACAACGACAAAAAAAAGAGAAAATTTATAAAAAAAATATACAACATTAGTCATATAATTTCTTCTTACCAAACACGGTCAGATTAACGTACATAATTGAAACTTTATTATTACTTAATTTTTGACAAGCTCCTGAGGCCTCCTTCCTTGACCTTTGGCTATGAGTTTAATGTCTTCGTCGTAATCCTTAGGCCCCGGTGGACATCGCTGTTTCTGATGGACCATAGAGTACTGACAGGATAATCTCAATATAAAAGTCTAACATTTTATTCTTGACCTACCGAATGGTACTTGAGAAACTTGACTCATTCTTATTTCGACCACCTCATTCGACCTATATTCCTTTGCTGTTAATTTTTTAATCGAGCTATATTACTCTAATTGCTTTGACTTTGTTTTAAGAGTCCCTTTATGCATTTGTGGCAGAATTTAAAAAACAGGAAGCCAATGATTTTTTTTTTTGACGGAGGGGCTAGATTTGTTAGTTAGTTAATCTTTATTTGCACTGGTAGCCATTTTTACAATATATACAATTTTTACAGTATTTATAAATCTTACTCTTTACAAGAGCATAAGTGGGCAACTTAGAGCGCGTTAGTATTTCACATTTAATTTATCTTTTCTCTTACATAGTCAATAATATTTCTTTTGAAGGTTCATAAATTAGTCTCTGTTTTTAAATATGTTGGTAGGTCATTTAAAGCTTGATAACCCATATATTTGGTAGTCCGTTGTCCTTTTTTTGTTCTTATTCTTTGGATTTTTATATCGCCTTCACTTCTAAGGTTATATGATGAACCGTCGTTTATAATTTAATTCTCGCTCAGGTAATATGGGCATATTCCGTTTTTAATCTTATGAATGAAAATCATCGCAATTATATAAAGCCTTTGATTAATATTTAGCCAGCATAGTGTATTTAACATAAAACTTGTCGAGGTATATTTGTCACACTTAAGTATTATACGCATTGCTTTATTTTGCAAAACTTGAAATCTGTGTTTTTGGTATTGAGGTGCAACAAATAAGACACTCCCACAATACTCGAAATAGGGTTTGATTATTACATTATACACTTTAACAGCACAGTTTAATGACAAGTTTTTTCTTATTCTACTTAACACACCGATTTTTTTGCAATCTTTTTACATATATAATGAATGTGTACATTTAGCGTTAGTTTATTGTCCAGCATAATGCCAAGATATTTAACACTTTCAACTTGTTCAATTTCAACATTATCAACCACGACAGGTAGGGGTGTTTGAGACAAAGAATTAAGGAACATACATTTAGTCTTTTCGGTGTTTAATATAAGCTGATTCATTTTTAACCAATTACTTATTGCTTTTAGGTCACTATTAATTTTAAAAACACAATCTTGTACGTCTTTACCACAGATATACAAAAGTCCAACGTCAGCAAAAAGAATTCATTTCGAGTACTGTGCAATTTTTATAATATCATTCACATAGATAAAAAATAGAATTACACCAAGTATAGTCCCTTGCGGTAGTCCAATTTTTGTATCAATCGCGGATGACACATTTTCATTAACTTTAGTCCGTTGTGTTCTTCCGGAAAGAAATGTCTTGAACCAATTTAATTCAGATGATTTGACACCATATTTAGACAATTTATTTAACAAAATGTCGTGATTTACCGTTTCAAACGCGCGTTTAAGGTCTAAAAGAACAGCAACAATAAAATTTTTTTTGTCGATATTTTCTTTCCAGTCAATTAAAACATAGTTAATGCACGTTTCACAAGAATGGTTTGCTCTGAAGCCTGATTGATGGGTTGTCAGAATGTTTTAACTTTCAAGATGTCCTTTTAATTGGATTTGGACAATTTTTTCTAAGATTTTTTCGTAAATCGGCATCATATTTATTGGACGGTATTCTTTACATGTTTAAGCATCGCACACTTTTTTTACCGGGACAATAACTGATTCTTTCCACGACTCTGGAAATATACCCGCGGACAACGAAACATTAATGATACGCACAAGATTTTAACGATCGTTTTAATGTTGTGGCAGCAAAAGAAGTGGGGATTTCCAAACCCAAGAAACCCCTTAAAATACTCTCTGTAGTTTTAACCTTTTTCTGATAATTTCTAAGAACCGTGATAAACTAATCTTTTTTTTCCTTAAACATGAAATGTCGATAGGTTAGTAAAAAAAAATTCTTGATATTAAAACTAAAATTAGGATAGGATTCAAGTAATCAACGTATGACCGCAAGTTTACCTTAAGAAACATAAGTTATGGAAATCCCAATAGAAATACTCCAACTCTATTACGCGGAGCTAAATATTGCAGAAGCTATGAACATTTTAATTATTAAAGGCACAAATCCCTTGTATCCGTAGAATATTTGATTCCCTCGGATTAGCAATGGAATGCACACTCAATCGTGACCCACTTTAATAAACTGAATGACTAATATCCCAATCAATTGATTAAATTGTAATTTATTAATACTAGTGACGTTTATTATACGAAAACACGAAAAGGTCCATTTTATCATACAATCGATATTTATTAACATTTTACCGAATAAATATTTGGTTGCCATTGATGAAATCCAAAGTCCTTTGGATTGAGAAAGAGGGCTAGGGAACTATCCGCAAAGTTTTAATTCATTTGAGATCTTATGTTCCTTCAAAACCAATACTAAAAAAAAGTTATACACAAAAACTATTAATTGCTTCTGAAAAGCGAGATTTAGGCAAAAAGAAAAATATTACTGTCTGTCTGTCTTCCGATTCCAATCATGGAACCATAATAGGACTACCGGTTGAAAATGTCGTTATTGCAGACAACTTCATATCTATTACTCTGAGGTGAATTTTGACTATGACAGCTGTCACATCAGAAAACTTCATGTCATTGTCTAATTATTTTAGTCTAGGTTATTGGTCATTAGTGAAAACACACAAGTTTTTGTAAAGCCGTAAAATGTCTACATTTGTGCCATCAAAACAACATTTGCGGGGAGTTTTTTATACCATAGACGTTAGAATGTGTCAGCGGTGGTTTAAGCGGTCCAAAGATTGTGATTTCGACACCGAAGACAAAGAACGCCCCGGCCAGGTGAAAAAGTTTGAAGACCATGAATTGGAGGCATTGCTCGATCAAGATCCGTCACAAACGCAAGAAGAACTTGCAAAATCACTTGGCGTCGCTCAGCAAACCATTTCCGATCGTTTAAAAGCAATGGGAATGATCCGAAAGGTAGGACATTGGGTGCCGTATGAATTGAAGCCACGTCGAACGCCGATTTTGGATGTCCGAAATGCTGCTTGAACGCCACAAAAAGAAGTTTTTTTTTGCACCGAATCGTCACTGGTGATGAAAAATGGGTACATTACGATAATCCAAAACGTCGGGCAATGTATGGATACCCCGGACATGCCTCAACATCGACGGCCATTCAGAATATAGATGGCCTGAAGGTTATGCTGTGCATTTGGTGGGACCAGAAGGGTGTTGTGTATTATGAGCTGCTAAAACCAAATGAAACAATAACAGGAGAGGTCTACCGACGACAATTGATGCGTTTGAGTCGAGCACTGAAGAAAAAACGGCCGGAACCGGAAGACACGATAAAGTTATTTTGCAACATGACAATGCTCGGCCACATGTTGCAAATGTCATCAAAACTTACCTTGAAAAGATCAAATGGGATGTCCTACCCCACCCGCCGTATAGTCCAGACCTTGCGCCATCCGATTACTATCTCTTCCGATCGATGCAACATGGTCTGGCTGACCAGCACTTCTGTCATTTCGATGATGTCAAAAAATGGATCGATTCGTGGATTGCGGCCAAACCGGTCGAATTTTTCAGAACGGGTATCCATGAATTGCCAGAAAAATGGGGAAAATGTGTGGCTAGCGATGGGCAATACTTTGAATACTGAATTTAAATCTATTTTTCCTCAATGAGGCATTGATTTTTGAAAAAAATCAACATTTTCAACCGGTAGTCCTATTATTATGGATCAGTGCATCACTGGTCAAGGAGAGTACTTTGAAGAAATAAATTCAATTTTCATGTTTGCTTATTACGTAGTTAAATTATTCACCGTATATTTTTATTACGTCATGTATGTATTTGTTCAAATTATTGTTTTTGAATCAATTAATTAACGCTTTCATTAAAGTCGTTGAACTTTAAAAAGCGAAGACATACCGCAGGTGTTATACCACCCTCCCTTAGCTTCAAAACAGTGACAATGTCAATAAATTAATAAGGCACAATGAATCAATGCGTTCTGCTAAGGTGACAAATGTTATCTTCTTAAAAATGCTTCATCTCGAATTACTTTTAATTAGATAAGCTTATTTAACAACCTTCACGAATATTTCATAACAAACTTTTTTGTTAGTCTTATTTTTTTTGTTTTGTTTTATTAAACTAAATAGCACTAAACGCTTTTAAGAATATTGTATGTACTCATAGCGCTGTTTCGGAGTACAATAAACATTAAAATAATTTAATTTTTATAACTTGTGTACGTTTAAAACTGCTGGTGATGTTATTTGAAGCGTAAAGGTTAACTAATGGACCTAATTTTTTTTTTTTTACAACTTAATAATCCGTTGTTCTCATTTAAGACTGATACACTAATTAAAGTGTAAATAAAAATGGTTCATCTAGTAGGTTGCTCTAAAAGAATTTTATTTAGCTTTGTTTTGACTCTAGCCAAGAACTATTGTACATATCTAGATACATTTCGATTTTGATTTTAGATTCCAATCGATATGGTCAGCGGCGTGGCGCGGCGGCGTGTCGTGTCGTGAGCTTTCACATAGTATGTACTTTAATTTGAACCTCTTCCTCAGTCGGCTACTGATCTCAGTGACATATGCTTCATGGTTATATTTATCGACCAGAGGTAATCATGTTTAAGGCTTACATTTTTCAATTGTGCTTACTTCAAAAAAAAAAAAAAAATATAATCCGAAAATAATGAGTGATCGACGCGACCCAACAAAGATCATAAGCCTGGTTAGAATTTTGAAAAGAGTTGTGGTGTTATTGTAGAATTGTGTATGTTTTTAAGAAAGTGAAACGAACTTTTGTTTATAATCACATAATATCATAGAAGCTATATGAACCATAGTTAGTGTAGTGTGGATTATGTTAAGTTTTGTCCAGAAAGACAGTCTTAAGTTCGGACAACGAGGATTTGAATATTCTTGGAAATGGGTAAGCAATGGGTTTATTTCCGAACAGAGTTTATTTTTATGTTACAATTGCCTTTTATCTGATTTCAAATTTAACAGTTTCTCAAGCTGAACTTAAAGTTGCTGCAATTTTGTAAGCAGAGATTTGGAATTTGCCATCTGCGCGGATAATGACTATTATTTGAGGACATTTTCAACAGTTCTATTTTCATTTGATTGCTTTCCAATATGAACAACTCAGCCACCATAGATGGAAGTAGTCTTATTTATATAAGAATCCACCAAGCTTACTTACCATGTTGACTTCTAATAGTGACGAGCTCAGATTTAATTCATTAAAAATAATTATTTCAGAAACCTGCAGCATGTCTGTATTTCGGCCTACTAGACGCTGTAGACTTATTTGGTCCTGATGGAAATCGTCAATGTATAATGTCAGCGTCTTTCCTACTTCTCTCTGGGAAAATTTGATAAGAAATTTCTCGAAAAGTCTCATTTGGGTGCAGTCCATTTCCGTCACTATAATTGAGGCATTCCATGGATATATAGTAGATGGTTGGCTATTCCTAATCCTGTAGTCTTTTGCGTTTTTGATGAATTGTTCTCAGTACAATGACTCAGACGGCTAGGATCTGAAGTCTTTGAATCCTCTCTAGAGTGACACCACGTAAAAGGTAAACATCAACTTGGGTGGCATTTGAAGTCACTTTTCTTTAAAAGAGCAGCTAACCATATCAATACCAAAGCAGAAGTTAAAAAAAACCTTCAACAATCAAAACATGATTATATTAAAATTTCAAAACAAAAGTACAAAGTAGAATGACAACAACTCAACATAGTTTTTTAACCTACATCATCCTGGATTGTGTCTCTTTTTTTCGTTATTGTAATGCGTCTTACCTAGATACAAAAGGTAGATCCTTTCATATTCATAAGATTCATTTTTAAACGCCGTGTGCATTAATATTTCAGCTTTCCATCACTGCACCATTTTTTTTTTCAACCCCCTTAAATGCACTTTACGTGCCCAAAACTGACAAATGTTTACACTTTTTGCCCCCGTGCGATGAGGTGTTTCAACGGTCGGTCGGTGCCTGTATCGCATCGCACGTGGCTTATGTGCTATACCCTTTAACCATAACAACTTAAACTATGATGAACTGAAGAAATTTAGGGTGAATGACTTCAGAGTAGAGAAAGCCTGCTTTCTTCCTTATTTCTGTGTGTGCCTGGTGGATGTTCCCGGTTCCTTGCCTCTTTATCGTGTAATGATAAATGCTGACAAGCTTTTCATAAAAGGAGTGATTGTCTCTATGCATGACTGGTATAATCTCTGCAGTGTGTTCGTATTACGAAAATAGATATGAAATGAATGGAATGAAGACACAACTTGAAGCTGGCCAAGTAGATCGGCTAGAATGTGTAGGTGAAGTGGAATATATGTATTTTTAAAGAATCCTTTTTGTAGGGCAACAAAGTAGAGTGCATTATGATTGCCTGAAATAAGATAGTGTAGACAGCGGGTTAATCAAAAACAAACAAGCTTTATTTACTGTGGTTGCACTATTTTTGGAATACCATCGAAAGTGAAGGGTTGCAACAACCCCTATAAACACAACAACGCATGACCTCGTTCAAGGAAGAGTAAAAGGTTAGTTGGTATATATGATTATGTTGGCTTTTGATTGGGGGCGATTAATGACAACAAGAATTTTGAATACCCCTTTTAATAGCTTTGTGCCTTAGACGTGTTGTGTTGATCTCAATAGAATCGAGTGCCATATGTTTGAATTGAATGAGAACAAGTGCTATAGTATATGACTTGTAGTTATTTCTAAGGATCTGGATTCAGATAGGTATGAGTATTCTTCTGTTAGATTTATCTGACGAATACTTCTTAAATTCGAAACTATACAGTGAAGCCACTCACAATACTACCCCAACATGGAAGAGGGTTGTGTAGGGCGCAAGTGAAAGAAAAAGACCAAACATAAAACTGCCATACGACTTAACTGTTGCTGCCTGGTTCATTCACATATCTCTGTGTGGTACTCGACACTTGAATGAAAAAGAAAAAATGTCCATAAAGCACCATTGTCCAAATACAGTGCACGGCTGAGAGGTGACATCAAGCATCCAATGAACTTGTGCTATCAGAACATAATCTTCGTCCACAGTAATCGAGTTGTACAGATTTTTCCACTCTGTGAGATATTCTTTAGCTGTGAACCAAGCTTAGAAGATGATAGAACGTTTGATCATATTTAAGCACGCTCTTAAAGTGTCACCCACATTCAAAGGAGATATCATAAGTTATTGAAATGGAAACAATATTAACGATTGGTTCTTTCCTGAGACATTTTTAAATCTTGATTTGATTTCGCACACCTGACCGATTTCTCCTTCTGCTTAATTTGGGATCTTTTTCTGTTCCTTTTCTAATTTAAAAATTCTTCTGTCCCAAACGTCCCAATTTCTTATCATTTTTGAAATTTCTATCAAAATAAGAATAGAAAATTTCACATGACATGGACCTCTAGAGAAATTTCGTTAAGGATATAGAATGAGGCAATAAAACCGTGTCACCGTACAGGTGGCTACGAGTTTTCTAACATCCTTTCAGTAACTTTGTTCAATCTTATAGTTGCAGCTGTATAACAAACTATTTGAACCTTAAATAGGTTACTTAAATCCATCCGAACAATCTCATGCGTATAATGTTGAAAAAAAAGAATACCTGCAGTTGAACAAACATTAACATTCAACAAATGCCTTTGAAAAATCGATCTGTTGTTTTCTTTCTGTTCTTTCGACTAAGATAATATTTATTTATCAACATTTCGATAGTCGTTGACGTTAAACACAAAACACAAAAAAAAACACCAAACAGGGTATGATTAATTTATCGGGAAAGCGACTTCCAACAGTATGTACTCAGTTGCTAATTAGAAAACTTCATAGTGGCTATGACTTTCATTTGGTCTTTCAAAAATAGATTCCGAAAAGAACACTTATTTTTCAAGTGCCCACAAGCCAGCCGCTAGTAAAGTGCGTATTTCGATTAAGTTATTCGACCCCTGTTGTAAGATTAAGGATCAGAAAACCGAATCCCACCCTACTAAGGTATGACACACATTTTAATCGATATTTTCTGTCTAATTCGAATCAAGTGAATATCCAAGAGTCGGCTCGAACATATCGATTGGAATAGAATTTAATTAGTTGGTCTCATGCAAGTGTCCAACGTTAAGTCCATTCGTATCTTGGGTGGAATTACTCCCATTATATACTATATATTTTAATTTATTCGTTTAAATAAGGGTGTTTAACTTTTTCTGTGTTTGCCATTAAATACTTGAAAGCAATGTGTGAGTATAAAACGTATGAAACGAATTCAATTTAATTACTCAGCTGATTGGATCTTGTCGTGCTCGTCGGGCTTAATCGCAAATTGATGATGAATATAAAAAAAATTGGCTTGTCAGTGGTAAAACGTGAAAAAGACATTTTTAAGAATAAAAAATTATTCTTGATCTGCCCACCCTATAAGTCGGAGATCAAGTTCGTTTTTGGTACTCTTTATTAACTCAAAAACATCCCGTATCTTTGCCTGTCTTAACTTTTCTATGCCATGAAAGATTCTAAGTCCTCGTGTATAAAACGTTCGTTTATTGATGTTGAACCATCTCATTTTCATGCTTACAGGGGCGGCGTCTCAATATATCGCAGTTTCAGAAGTTCAAATATTGGCTGCCTTTTTTTTTGACAAATTTGGGAGCAGAAGTTTGAGTGAATTTTCTATTTCTTGAAATGCGACTTCTATTACTATTTTATTATCATTCTTACTTTATTTGATGTCGAGGAACTGAATGTTGCCTGACCCCTTGTTGGCAGCTCTTGTTTAGAAAGTCTTCGATTGTAATTTAATTTAAGTGATTTAAGAGCGGCTTCACTGTCTTTCAGAGATGACAAATGTTGGTCTATTTCCATCCCCAAGATTACCTTAGAATGCGTGTGCTATTTGAAGCCTTTACAAACAGAATTAAGACGAAAACAACGAATTATCTTTTCGAGTCTTGCATTTCACGACTAGAACAGCTGGTTTTTCTCAATTTATTTTGGAAGCTGTGAACCAGGAAAAAAAACATAAATGGCAGGCCTACGATTTTCAATTGTAGTTTTCTTCCCCGAAGATCATCACATCGTAGATTGAGCTTAATGTTTCCAATTAAAGAATGACTCAGACTTAACTCAAGTCTGAGGTTGAGAGAAGAAGACAGATTGGCCGCTCCTGAGAAACTTAGTTATCCCCGTGTGAGACTAATTTAAAGCCATTTACTATCGGCAAACTCGTCTAAGATTCGGTTCACGATGAGAATCCACATCATCTCTGTTATGAATTTTTTCCTAAACTTTTCTCCAAAGAAATCACTTTCGATTATGCTGTTATGCATTTTTTCAACATACTTTGTGAATATGCTGTTTTTATTTGTCTTTCACAAAGGCCAATATGAACTCCTCTGCTGTTAAGAACTTTCAATATCATATATCCCTTCGTTATTCATGTTGCTATGGCGCCTTGGATTTATCCATTCTGTAGTTCAGGTCGAAAACGGTCTTCAGTGAGTTCCATTATAAGTTTCCTTAATTGTTTTTTTTTGTAAGTTCTTTTCTGGATATATTTACTTATGAATAATGATATATGAATCAACAATGATTCCTTCTGTGGTTTTTTTGAATTAGTTTCGAAATATTGTTATCAACATACGTGTACAACTTTTTACTAACACTGCACTGACTAATGAAATTTTTCAAGTTGAAACCTCAGATATTATTTTTTCCGTACCAATGCAATGGAACAAATTGAGTTAAATTTTGATTTTTTTGTAATTAGTTTTTCCAAATGGGTTTGAGACCGTAAAATGACGAATCAATGAACAATTTTTATTTTCTATGCAACCCATGTCCATCCTTTATCTGAGTGGTATTTAAATACTTTTCCGGGCAGCGTGGTTGATTAACGCAACACACTTTTAACCGGACAAAGCCCGTTAAAAAAATTAATCAGGCACCGTGTCTCGTAAAGTCTCTGTAGTTGAAATAGGAAAAACCTTTTGCTGATATTTCTAGCGACTCCAGTCCAAAACAATATAGTTTCACAGTTTTGTAGTTTCAGTTTACAATAGTGCCAATAGCACAGAATGTAATTGAATTCATGTTGCAAAATGTTTGCATTGCCTTCAAACCTCTTTGAATTTGACCAGCAGAAGTTATGATATCGCTCGTGGAAGTGGTGAATGGAATTAGTTCATCTACCCCATCCAGGAGCAGTATCATTGCTTATCTTCACGATGAACTTTCTTCTTCTGAGCGTAATAAAGAACATGCACAGCAGTTATTTGCTTATACTTAACTTGTCTAACTCAACAGAGTCAAAGTAGTTCTCCAAGTCAGCCAGCCAAGAACCCGTCCATTACCTCCTATTTTTGTTTCATTGGATCCGGACTTTTTATAATTTGCTTCTTCTCAAGGGATTGCGACTACCCTTATAATGTTATTCACATACAGCGAGCGATGAATCAAAAGACTGAATTTTGAAACTCAAATATATTTAGGTTTCGAATGCTCAGTAAGATAGATAGATAGATTTATTTTATTCGAAATAAATATTACAAAAAGCTCGAGTTACCGCATATTTTACAATTCAGAGATACAATACAATTGTATATTCCTACTGAAATATTATCTTAGTGTTATGGAAAATTTTAATTTAGAATATAAATATTATGTTATGTTAGGAGGGGAAATTCGTGAAAACCCTTCGCAAATACAAAAAAAAAAATATATACGTAAAAAAAAAAAATAATTTGACTAGATTGGAAGTAAACATCCGTTTGTATAAACGAATAAGAAAAAATAAATATATGTACATAAACGAAAACAAAACAACAAACTGATAAATAAACAATTGTATATATTAATAACGAATCAAAGAATTAACAAGCGAATAATTAAATATATATATATATATAAATAAATAAAGTAATAAATAAATAAATAAATAAATATATAAATGAATAAATAAATAGATATTGGAATTGGTAAATAAATAAAATAAATAAATAAAATAAGTAAAAAATAAATAAATAAATGCAAAAATAAATAAATAAATAAGTAATAAATTAGTTACTTAATAAATAAATAATTAGATAAATAAATGTATACAGAAGTGTGTAATTGAATACAACGATTTTTTTATTTTTATTTTTGCTATGTACTTAACTGCTCAATTGGTTTACGAGGATATTATCAGCAAAGATACAGCTCGACAGAAATTTCGTATTCAGCTTTTGAATTCTGTCAGAAATCAATTCAATCGTTGAGTGGTACCATGGTTGATTTAGCATCATTTTAAGTGTTTTATTTTGTGACACTTGCAAGCGTTTAATGTGGGATTTAGCGCTATTACCCCAAACTGGACAACCATATAGAAGTAATGATTGGAAGATCACCTTCAGAATTATTATTTTATTTTCCTTCGTTAGTTTCGACTTCCTGTTAATAAAGGGGACCCCAAATGATGAAGGAGAATATGATATCGACCTAATTGCATTCGTAAAATTCACAGAAATTTATTCGGTGAGTCAAGATCGCAGCTTCGCTGTGCTGTTAGTATTCATACCACACCCTGTGGCGTCATCATTATGACGAGATGAAGTTGGAGCACGACAAGGCGAAACAAATATCACAATTCAACACTCCAGTTCTCATTATGCATGCTTGATATCTTTGCCCTCAACCCTCAACTTAACCAGGGCTTTATTTAATTTTATTTTCGAAAACCTGGCTAATATTCGGGTGCAGTCTTATAGACCCGAAACTCCTTGCATTATTCTGAAAATGAGTACACAGAGTGGTAGAAAGTTCCAGCGGGCCTAGAGGATGGTGCATTTGAACAAAGTTTGATATTTGAATTGATTCCCAAAGACTTTGATAGAAGGTGATATGGTAAGAAACATCTCTTATTCGAAAGTGCGCACAGTGGCAGAGGACACTATCCCATTAAAGGGAAGCTGGCTAGAAAGACTTATTGGTTGAAAACCAGGTCTACCACTGACTGTAGCGCAATAAATAGAAAACGAGGTAAATATTTAACCCATTTAGTATGCATTTGCATTTGCATGATTGAATCTTCTTCCAAAATGAAATCCCCTTCTTATCTTCGTATGACTTGTGTAAGCAAATATAAAAACTATTGCTTCTAGTAGCTATTCAGATGCTAAATTTATTTTTATCAGCAATGCAAATGCATTCGTTTCAACCGAAACGTGTAGTCATTTCTAAAGAAACTAAACCACACAAAAAAAAGAGAACAGATAGGATAGTATACGCACGGACTGCCCTCCGTCAAGTTCAGATCAATAAAGTCCCAAAAAAATAAACAAATAGTTTAAACAATCAAAATAATTACTTTCCAGACTTGTCTAGTACGCGTTTTTTTTTTTTTGTTTGTTTTGATTATTTAATTCGGCAATAATAGGGCGGCACTGCCGGCAAAATTGGTTTAGTAGATTCAACCGAATAATTAAGGAAATTCTATTTTATAATCATTCATGTGCTTAGCGATAATGTTTGACAAAAAGAAGAAATAATAGTACAAGGCTATTATTTAACTAAATCGGACTTTTTTTAAGCTTACAATGTCATGTGGCACTTGTTTCAAACAGCTTTCTATTGATTTATCTAATTGTATCTGTGCGTTTTATCGCATAAACGATATTTGAATGTTTCTACACATTGTGTTATTTTAGTGAAATGACCACAAGGGCTAGCGATACGATCTAAATATGCGACGTCCAAAGATCTCGCTGAAGAAATACTTTTTCCTGACATCGTTCTTTGCTTTGGTACTGATTTTTGGATTCAGCTTTCGGTAAGTTTTCTAAATACTTTTATGGTAGATAGATAACAATTGTATGACGTACGAGTGTATTCTATTTATAGAGACCGTGAAGTATGGAAGCCAAAAGCTTCATCTGCACAACTATTTCAATTCGAAGCAACCGAATCAGATAATGTCCGCTTGGATGTGGAGAATTCGATAATTGATGTTACAGAACAAGCCCAATCATTGGATGGCAATAGTAATCAGCAAAATTATGAGAGCGAGCAGCAAAGTGATCAACAGAAGGCTAGCGGGGAGCCCACATCGAAGGCTTGGTTCTTTAAGAATGGTGACCGATATCCGGTGTCATGGCAGCGAACGAAAGGAAACTTTAAAGTTCCGAAATTGCTGCCGCATGCCGATCCGCATAGTGATCGAATAATGAATCAGTTAATGTTTGTTCCACCGAATTATGACCAGATTCGTGAAAATGGACAGTTGAAACAAATTTTATTGTTCAACGGATTGGGCCCTTGGAATGTTAAAAGTGGTAATTTTTACCGTCTACAAATTTTGATGTGTTTAACAATTTTTCATTCACAGGAAGAGATGTATTTTTCAAATCAAAATGTCCAGTGGATACTTGCGAGATAACAGCTAATAGAGATAAAGCTAGCATAGCCGATTTGGTGCTATACAAAGATCACTATATCCCAACAGGTGTACGGAGACCAGCAAAGCAGGTCCATATGCTCTATTATCTTGAGTGTCCGTATCATACACAAAACGTTAAAGTTCCTGACGCAATCAATTGGACGTCGACGTATAGGTCAGTCGAGTTATTTATTATTTTATTGATTTTGTAATAAGTGTTAAAAAAAAAATTACAGGAGAGACAGCGACATTGTTGCACCGTATGAGAAGTGGCAATACTATGATATGAACCACAGACAAATCGAGCAGGACCGCAACTATGCGTTAAATAAAACCAGAAAGGTGGCATGGTTTGTGTCCAATTGTGGAGCAAGAAATGGAAGGTTACAATTCGCGCACGAGCTGCAAAAATACATTGACGTAAGTTGTCTCTATTGATTGCTAAAACTGATTCCAAGCAATTAACAACTGCTCTTTTAAACTTTTTGCACGGTGAAAATATTAAACACTTAAATCCCACGTTCAAACAATTGGTCAACAATTGTTGAATTTGTAAGTGCTTTTCGTTGGGTTTATTTGTTAAGGGAAAGGTTGCAATTGTAGAAAAGTGGTTTAAGGTTCTTTTTCATCTTGCCTCACAACTCTTCATTTTTGTTATGTTCATTTCTGGTCACAGGCAACGAGGAATAAGTCTCTATATGGAATCAGTAGTTTTTATTTCTCGATCTTTGAAAAAGGACGTATAATCTGCTTTCGCCTTAACGAGTATGTGGGATGCCTAAATCATCACGAGTATTGATGGGTGTTCGCACGAGGAATCCTTCCAAATTCTTTTAGACGGATTTCAATCCTTGCTCATAGATTTTTATTTGGCTTCTTGGAAAAGTTTAAGGACAAGAATTCCCGTTTCAGTCCGTTTTTTTTTTCAAAATTCACACTAAGGGCACTTATTTTTGCATAGATTGTTAGCTTTGTAACCACTGCTTCCATAAGGTAATTTTTTGAGCACGAAGGTACTTCCGGATGAAGAGTATGATTACATTACAAGGGGCGATAGTAAGAGTGAAAATTGCCCAATCTTGTGGCGTGATTATATGCGGCTTTATAATATTGTCCTCGGCAATTTGTTAATGTACAACTCTCCTATTTATGGAATCTGTTTAGACATGGTCAAATGCTCTTTCGATGTCGACAAAGGCTGTCATGATATATTCCTTGTTATAAAAACTCTTTTCAGGGACGCTTCTTATCTGAGGAATCGCCATCTTCACGGATTTTCCATTACGAGAGGACTTTGTTATCGCAGAGTTTTTGCTTATTGAGAACATCGCTCTGGATCGCAATAATACCGGCGTTATAATCAATAAGGTTGTTTCCTTGTCTCAAATCCTAGTCCAATGAAGGGACAATCCTCGTGGCATTTTGATCGTATTATTTCGTATCTCTTTAGTTAGCTTCGTATGTTTTTTCTTATTTTTGAAGCAGTAGATTTTAACTTCTTCTGGGAACAACCCGGATTGTAGATCGTAATCTTCGTGTAGTGAAAATTATCCTTCTTTAAATGCTTAAGACTTTACTCATCCCGGGCGGCTCTGCTATGCTCTGATGAGGTATTCTTCACAAGCCAGCTGAAATTCAACATTTTTCTGAGGCCGACTCCTAAGTAGTTCGTAATCGTATGAGGTTTAATTTATGCGCCTTGTAGGAGGATGACCGCAATGACACTTTTGCGACACAAGCTAATAGTAAAAATAGGACTACTTCTAATTTTTTTTTTCATTCTTAATACTTCACAGGTTGACATTTATGGAGCTTGTGGTTCGTTTAAGTGCGCACGTAGTACAGCGGATAGATGTTTCGACATTCTCGACAAAGACTACAAATTCTACCTCGCATTTGAGAACTCTAATTGTAAGGATTACATAACAGAGAAGTTCTTTGTGAACGCACTCAATCGTAATATTTTGCCCATTGTGATGGGTGCTCGTCCTGAGGATTATGAAGTCTCATCGCCCCATCGATCTTATATTCATGTGGATGAGTTTGCCTCACCCAAAGAATTGGCAGAGTATCTTCATATTTTGGACAAAGATGACGAACTTTACAATTCGTATTTCAAATGGAAAGGTACTGGCGAATTTATAAACACGTTCTTTTGGTGTCGAGTATGTGCGACGTTGCACGATGATGAAGGATTAAGAAAGCCTCGTTGGTATCGTGATGTTAACGATTGGTGGAGAGGAGCCGGAGTTTGTACAAATGGTTCGTGGAGGAATTTCAAAGCGCGCAAAGACATAATCAGTGATGACTAAGCCAAATAGTCTCAAATATTTATTTATTTTTTATTATTATAATAATTTAGAAGCCTCTAGCTCATCTGGCTTATAAGTGGAAAATCGAATCATAACCATGTCACTGTCTCGAGTAACAATTTAATTAATTTGCCAATAGTATTGAGCGTTCTATACAAATATACAGAGTATGCAGACCACTTGATTGAAATAAATAAGTCAAGTGTGTAAAAATACAAAAAATCACAATCGAAGGCATCTTTAAAAATCACCATGTGATTTTTATTTTTTTAAATCCGCCAACAACGTGCAATAGGTCTTCTCAACTTTTACTTAAAAAATAAACAAAGACTTTAATTTATTGATTTAAGAACTTAAATTATAAAAAAATGAAGCACAAAATACAACTAAGTAGATATTCATTAATCTAAGTTTACAGTACATAAAGAAAAAAAAACATACAATAAAATTTCACTGATTTACATATTAAACTAAATTTAAATGAAAAGTTAAAAAGTAACTTATTGCTAGTTAATTGTTCAAAATGTTTCCATAATTTATGGTAGCATTAAAAAAAATATATATATTATAGGTATTATGTAACAATAACAACATGAAAGTTAATTGAATAAATTAAATGAATTCAAAATAGAAAGTAATTAATTTTAGGCTTTTGTAGATTAAGATTAAAGACACCTAAACCATTTTGATAAGTAACCAATTGTTACAAGGACACTTTTGTACTTTATTGCGCAGATTTTGCAGGAATAAATTTAATTTTAAACATTATTATAATTATTTCCGTTTTGTACTTAATTTTCGAGCGAAACTATAACCTTTATATTTTTGTTTGATATTTTCAGGTAGCTCAGGACTTTATAATAAGAATGTTTCCTTCGAATTTCTACACAAATATTCTGTATTCCTATTTGTAAATTATAGCATTATATATATGTATGTATGTTTTGAGATTTAGTTAAACTTTATAAGAAAATGATGTATGAAAAAGAAATTCGAATTGGTTTTGTATGTTGTTGAACTCTACAACTTTGTATAATTGTTTGCATAAATCGAGCGAATCTTATTTAGAATAATGGAATTATTTTTATTTAATTACATAAATTTTATGTTTTTTTTTTTATTGCCAAAATGAATAAGTTATGAGTCCTATTTACTTACTCGTATATGTTGTTAAAATCATTTTTAAGTACATTTGCTTTGGTTACTGTGATAAATGAAATTGAATTATTAAACAAACATATGCATTTTTAACACAAGAAAAAAAAAAAAAAAAAATAGCGAGCTAAATAAAAAAAAAACAGAATGGACATTTGACAAAAAAGAAGTTCGAAATATGCTTTTTCTATAAAGACGTTGAGAATCTAGTTATTCGGAAGAAAAGTACCAATTGTGTTTTTCTTTGTTTATAAATATTATGAAAAAAATTTTTACCATACTTTCTCACTTTCACATTACTGGGCATGCTACTTCCAGCTTTCATGTCTTCCATTTTTATGTGAAGCTGTTGGCTGAGATAAGAAGATTTTCATAGCTTGAGCATTTCTGTCCATTTACATTTTTAGCCCGAAGAGTTCGGCTGTATCTAGTCTAAGCCTAGTTTTTTTTGTTTCAAAAGACAATTAAATCCACCTAGCTTGCTTTTTGTTTCGGCTCATGAAGAATTACTGGTTCAATGAAGATTTAGTAGAGCATCTTTTTCGTTCTCCAGTAAGAAGTTTTGATCCTATTTATGTGGACAAACCAAAGTAACAACCATTAAGATATAAGATGAGCTTGCGTCGGATACCAATCATAGCATCATCTGTACCCAGCCAGATAAACTGGTGGTGTACAAATTGCGACAGGATGTCCACTACCATGTTGACAGCTACCCATCGCAGTATCTGTTCAAGTATTTGGCTGACGAATATTCATATCGTAATCCGGTTCAAGCGTGGAATAACTTGGAGTTTCTTAGTCTAAATTGTATAGGACATCGCTTGGTTTCCGGCGGTGTGAGAAAAACACTGGATAATTTTTTCCAGGATCCTGAAATCGGCATCGCTTTGCTTTCTTTTTCCGTCAACCACTAGGAACCATAAGAGAGGCGAAAGGACTTCTTATTGCGGTGTCTCAATGTTCGTCTTCCCAGTCCTTATTGGTGGTGTAACTCGCGTTACATGCCTTTGGAATGATTGCTAAGCAAGGGTCAATAGCGACATGCCTCGTTAGTTCCATATTTACTTATTTATTGATTTGTAGCCCGGGGAAATAACCCCGGACTTTACTTAGTACAAGCAACAAACTAAACTTAATAAAAAAAATAGTTATTAGGTGAGGGGGGTGACTGGTTGGAAAGGACATTTTTGAGGGAGAGCTTGCTGAGGTGGAAATCAAATATTTTTTGCGCGGCATGGGCTTTCCGCATCATTCTGGACACTGGTTCATGGGAGCCATAGTTGGTGCGGTGAGGGTTTGGACGGAAAAGTGAGACAGATCTTAGGTTTCGGGGATTGGTGTAAATGGAGATCAATCGAAGCAGAGCAGGGCAATCGATATTTCCACTGAGAATCTGGTGGATGAATAGGATATCGGTAGAGTCCACGCAAAGCATATCGGTAGAGTCCACGCAAAGCAAAACGAAGATATCGGCGCTGGACGGCTTCAATTCGTTGAATATATTCAAGCATATTCAAGGATGGGTCTAACAAATGAAGTGTGGAGTGATTTGGTAACACAGGGATTAGAGAACTACTTGGACCATCGTTTAACATAGCCAAGTGCAGATTTTGCTTTATTTATAATTGAATGAATGTGCGAGCGAAAGTTGAGTTCACTATCGCAGATAACTCCCAAATCACGTAGGGAAGAGACTGAAGGGACAGGTTCGTTGCAGATGGAGTAAACTCTGGAAGGTTGTGGAAGACGCTTACGAGTGTATGTGATGAATTGGCATTTGGATATGTTAAGGTCTAGGAAATTTTTTTGACACCAAGTTGAGAATCTTATCAGGTCATCTTGCAGAAGGCAAGAGTCGTTGGGGGATGATATAGGCATGGATAACCATTTTTATTATTTGAACAAATATAGCTTGAACAAAAATATCATTAATTTAACTTTATTCTGCAATGTGAATTGTTTCATTTAACAAGCAAATAAGAAATCTAACATCGGAAAAGAAAACCAAAATGAATTGGCCCGTTTACTTCAATAAAATTGTATAAGCGGGAACTTTGAGGAAAAGTAAGTATAAGTTACCTTTGACTTTTATTTCCTAACGATTTAACGGTTTAAAGTAAAATACTTTAAACAACGAACACGAAACGACAGCGTCATGAATTTAGATTGAGGTCGTTCAATTACACGTTGCGCGTTTCAGTTACTTTGGATTGATACCGATTTTCCCTCCTTCATATTCTGTTACCCTTTTTTGTATTTCGAATTTCTTATTGACGAAAAATTGAGTTAACAAAAATCATTATAATAGTTTATTTAACATAGTTGCTTATAGTAAAGATTAAAAAACTTAACAAAACGCCTCAATGCACCTTACATGCGTTCAGCTGCAAAATTAGATTCTTAATAGTTGAACAATCAGCTCCAGCGATGACTTTTGACGTGATTTTTCTTTTAAGGGCAATCGCTTCCACTTTTTTGGATAACTGCAAACAAACGAGTCAACTTTTAGGTTTTTATTATTTCAAACGAACTAACCTCGTAAGCTCTTTTTATAATTGAACGCGACATCCCAGCTAATTTTGCCGCATTGAAGCCATAGGACTTTGGGCAAGCTCCAGATGAGTATTTGTATAGGAAAACAACTGTTTCCTGAGTTGGATCTTCGGTGTCTTCGTTTTCAACCATGCATGACTAAAGGAAAACATGCTGTACTGATTTTGAGAATTTGAATGATATCTCTTACCATATGGCCAAGAACAACTCGATTGTCTTTATGGAAGAAATCAACCAAATTGTGATAGTGCGTCGAGAATAGTGCTCGACATTTTAGATTGGCCAAAAAGTTAACAACCGATGCTGCAATCGCTGTGCCATCATAAGTTGCTGTGCCACGACCTTATAACATACAATTTTTTTTAATTTTTGCTTACAACCACATTGCATATACGAACCTAATTCATCGAGCAAAACTAAACTGTTCACGGTAGCATGTTTGAGAATTAATGAGGTTTCATTCAGTTCCACCAGGAATGTACTATGACCCGAAAGAATGTCGTCTTGCGCCCCCAGTCGAGTAAATATACGATCTACTAACGATAGCCTACAGCTTTGTGCAGGAACATGACAGCCCTGTAATATATGCTTGCGAGTTAATAAAGTTTCAAACGGACAACAAAGCTGAATGAAATTCTTACAATTTGCGCCATGATTACAAGGAGGCCAACTTGTCGCATAAGGGTGCTCTTGCCACCCATGTTAGGACCAGTTAAGATGGCAAGAGGGGCGGTACCTTCAGATCCTAGAACTATTCCATTTGGTATATATGACTCGGCTGCCACGCATGGATGATAGCCCTCATCGATCTCAATGAAAGGCGCTTCTGCGTCTGGCACCAATTCTGGGACACAACTTGTATTTTGATTCCGTGCATATTCAGCCAGAGAGCATAAAACATCCAAATTAGCAACACAATCGGAGCACTGCTTCCAAAGCTCGTAATGATTGGAGAATTTCTCAAAAATTCTACGCGATAAATCCCTCAAAACGCTGTTCCGCTCATCTTCCGCCTGCTGCATTTGTTTGAGAAAGTTCTATAAAGAGGAACATCTGGAATCTTGTTCAGAATTTTGCCTAAATGACTTATTTACGCGTGTCTCATTGGTGTGAAAACGTCGGACTGGCTTCGATCCTTTCTTCTGTCCTTCAAGGAAGTACTTACTTAATAAAAAAAATAGTTATTAGGTGAGGGGGGTGACTGGTTGGAAAGGACATTTTTGAGGGAGAGCTTGCTGAGGTGGAAATCAAATATTTTTTGCGCGGCATGGGCTTTCCGCATCATTCTGGACACTGGTTCATGGGAGCCATAGTTGGTGCGGTGAGGGTTTGGACGGAAAAGTGAGACAGATCTTAGGTTTCGGGGATTGGTGTAAATGGAGATCAATCGAAGCAGAGCAGGGCAATCGATATTTCCACTGAGAATCTGGTGGATGAATAGGATATCGGTAGAGTCCACGCAAAGCATATCGGTAGAGTCCACGCAAAGCAAAACGAAGATATCGGCGCTGGACGGCTTCAATTCGTTGAATATATTCAAGCATATTCAAGGATGGGTCTAACAAATGAAGTGTGGAGTGATTTGGTAACACAGGGATTAGAGAACTACTTGGACCATCGTTTAACATAGCCAAGTGCAGATTTTGCTTTATTTATAATTGAATGAATGTGCGAGCGAAAGTTGAGTTCACTATCGCAGATAACTCCCAAATCACGTAGGGAAGAGACTGAAGGGACAGGTTCGTTGCAGATGGAGTAAACTCTGGAAGGTTGTGGAAGACGCTTACGAGTGTATGTGATGAATTGGCATTTGGATATGTTAAGGTCTAGGAAATTTTTTTGACACCAAGTTGAGAATCTTATCAGGTCATCTTGCAGAAGGCAAGAGTCGTTGGGGGATGATATAGGCATGGATAACCATTTTTATTATTTGAACAAATATAGCTTGAACAAAAATATCATTAATTTAACTTTATTCTGCAATGTGAATTGTTTCATTTAACAAGCAAATAAGAAATCTAACATCGGAAAAGAAAACCAAAATGAATTGGCCCGTTTACTTCAATAAAATTGTATAAGCGGGAACTTTGAGGAAAAGTAAGTATAAGTTACCTTTGACTTTTATTTCCTAACGATTTAACGGTTTAAAGTAAAATACTTTAAACAACGAACACGAAACGACAGCGTCATGAATTTAGATTGAGGTCGTTCAATTACACGTTGCGCGTTTCAGTTACTTTGGATTGATACCGATTTTCCCTCCTTCATATTCTGTTACCCTTTTTTGTATTTCGAATTTCTTATTGACGAAAAATTGAGTTAACAAAAATCATTATAATAGTTTATTTAACATAGTTGCTTATAGTAAAGATTAAAAAACTTAACAAAACGCCTCAATGCACCTTACATGCGTTCAGCTGCAAAATTAGATTCTTAATAGTTGAACAATCAGCTCCAGCGATGACTTTTGACGTGATTTTTCTTTTAAGGGCAATCGCTTCCACTTTTTTGGATAACTGCAAACAAACGAGTCAACTTTTAGGTTTTTATTATTTCAAACGAACTAACCTCGTAAGCTCTTTTTATAATTGAACGCGACATCCCAGCTAATTTTGCCGCATTGAAGCCATAGGACTTTGGGCAAGCTCCAGATGAGTATTTGTATAGGAAAACAACTGTTTCCTGAGTTGGATCTTCGGTGTCTTCGTTTTCAACCATGCATGACTAAAGGAAAACATGCTGTACTGATTTTGAGAATTTGAATGATATCTCTTACCATATGGCCAAGAACAACTCGATTGTCTTTATGGAAGAAATCAACCAAATTGTGATAGTGCGTCGAGAATAGTGCTCGACATTTTAGATTGGCCAAAAAGTTAACAACCGATGCTGCAATCGCTGTGCCATCATAAGTTGCTGTGCCACGACCTTATAACATACAATTTTTTTTAATTTTTGCTTACAACCACATTGCATATACGAACCTAATTCATCGAGCAAAACTAAACTGTTCACGGTAGCATGTTTGAGAATTAATGAGGTTTCATTCAGTTCCACCAGGAATGTACTATGACCCGAAAGAATGTCGTCTTGCGCCCCCAGTCGAGTAAATATACGATCTACTAACGATAGCCTACAGCTTTGTGCAGGAACATGACAGCCCTGTAATATATGCTTGCGAGTTAATAAAGTTTCAAACGGACAACAAAGCTGAATGAAATTCTTACAATTTGCGCCATGATTACAAGGAGGCCAACTTGTCGCATAAGGGTGCTCTTGCCACCCATGTTAGGACCAGTTAAGATGGCAAGAGGGGCGGTACCTTCAGATCCTAGAACTATTCCATTTGGTATATATGACTCGGCTGCCACGCATGGATGATAGCCCTCATCGATCTCAATGAAAGGCGCTTCTGCGTCTGGCACCAATTCTGGGACACAACTTGTATTTTGATTCCGTGCATATTCAGCCAGAGAGCATAAAACATCCAAATTAGCAACACAATCGGAGCACTGCTTCCAAAGCTCGTAATGATTGGAGAATTTCTCAAAAATTCTACGCGATAAATCCCTCAAAACGCTGTTCCGCTCATCTTCCGCCTGCTGCATTTGTTTGAGAAAGTTCTATAAAGAGGAACATCTGGAATCTTGTTCAGAATTTTGCCTAAATGACTTATTTACGCGTGTCTCATTGGTGTGAAAACGTCGGACTGGCTTCGATCCTTTCTTCTGTCCTTCAAGGAAGTACTGACTACCAGCTTTTCTGGCATTGTTTTCTGGGACTTCCAACTGGAATCGTTTCTTATCAGTGCCGAAGTAGCTAAGGCGACACCCAAAATGCTTCTCCTGCTCCACGAGATACTCCTGCAGTTCTGATTTGATTTCCTCAATTCGAGCTTCAGTGTTGTCGAATTCGGCATCAACGCCTTTTTCGGGAGCAATAACACCGGTTTTTAGAGCCTCTTCATGGTCAAATGCTTTCTGAAATAGTTCATTGTCAGCAGTCGGCAGAAGAATCAAAGAAAACACAAAACTTACTTTAAAGAATTTCAAAACCTTGTTCATGTTTGGAAAGCTGCCAACTGGCTCAGATTGTGATAAACGTTTTATTAACTCGGATTCACAATTTTGAAAGATCTCTGGGATTTTGGTTAACACCTCGAATCCCTTCAGGATACTTATGAAATTCTGAAAGAAACGCAACTGTCTTAATCCAGATTTAGCTAAAGAACCTGTCGGACTCACTTGAATCTTCTTTTTGTTGTAAATTTTCTCCTCAAAGAAGATAGCCCTGCCATCTGGATGGTTATCAGCCACTGTCTTGTTGCCAAACAAATGGATCTGAGCCAAATGCCTTTCGAAGTCCGGTAAGGGAGCCAATAGAGTTCTGGCTTCCTTCAAAACCTCATCGGTATTTATCAAATCGGAAACAGCTTTCTGGCGTTCGAGGATAACATCAATGTTACAACTTGGCGAACAGATCCAATGGTGAAGTAAACGTTTTCCAAACTTTGTGCAACATTGGTCAAGTGTGCTGTAGAGAGAATGTTCCTCCCCTGTAATTCGTAGATTAGCAAGCGTAATAGAATCAAGCACCATGTGATTTCGCATTAGCTTTCTAGACGTGGGTGCGATGTTTACGGCATCATAGTCCAGCATGTCAGGTGGAACGTAAAGATGGTAGCGAGCCATTGCGAGAACCTTCTCTTCGAGGCAACATTTTTTAAGATAAAATATACAGCCTCCCAAGGCTTTAAGACCGAGTTTGTTCTCGTCACATGGTGTCAGGCCTAGATGGTCATCTTTCTGTTGCATAGATTTTATGACAGGTGGCCAATTGGTTTCTTCCGCTTTGGAATAGTAATTTTCTCGCAAGTGTTTGAGAGTTTTCTCAGCTGTCCATGACTGACTGCCAGTTGGTAGGCTTTCTTTGATAACTCCACTAAGGACTGTACGATCGATTTGAAGGGTACGTGACGAGAGAAGCTGTTTTTCATAGACGACCTGAAAGAGATTTTAATGTGGCTCTATAGAATTATTTCCAATATTCAAAGGGGGATATAAGAACATATTCCTGATCGCTTTTTATCTCTGCTAAAATGTGCAGATTTTTGGGGCCAAATTTTAATCGATTTTATTCAGAGATGGTGTACTTACAAGAACAGGAAGATGATGTGACAGCAGCGTCAGGAGTCTGGAACAGCTTTTGTCATCGTCGAATTCACCTATGTAAAAGTCTCCAATCGACGTGTCGATGAAGCAAATTCCATATCTGCTCCAAGTACCTTGATTCTGTTTGAATGGGATTTTATCAATTGACTTTTTGAATTTACTTGAAGCTTACCTTTTCCACAATGGAGAGCATATAGTTTGGCTGGTAATTGGGTGTTACCTGACACTGAGTTCCAAAGACTTGTGTCCCTTTATTAGTTATTTGGCAGATTTCTCTTCTAACAACCTTGTCGAATTTTGTAGTCTTTCCCTGTTTCTTGCAACGTTCGGTCATCATATCGGGTGTTTCCGTTTGCTCCACTCTTGCGACCTAATGAAGATAAAATAAGAATTGAACTAAATAGAGTATAGGTTTTTTTTGGAAACAAACTTTGTATCCTCGATCAACGAGAATGGTAGCCATTTTTTCGAAAGAAACCTCAGGAAATCCTGAATGAGCGAATTCACCCCTCATATATGTAAATCCAAGCTCTTTCACCCCAATATCGGCATCCATGTGATAGAATTCATAAAACTTGCCCACCTTAAAGAACAGCACACAATCGAAGTTATCCGATTTGAGAACCCACCACTGGCGGACACCCTGAAAGGCAAATTCATATAAATTGATTGTTAAAACAGACGCATTAAGTATTTTTTTTTTTTACTGGAGAAAGAGAATTAAGAAAACTGTCTGGAACATAAAGCGTTCCAGGATCATAGTTAGGGTCATCTGGGCGACGTCCCTTTTTATCTTTTATTTTGTCTGGCTTGAGGAACTCCAGTTTGTTGTGTGGCCACACAACTGGTTCGTCCAATGTTGATCCTTTATTGACAATAGACTCAAGCTCTTTCTCTTCTTTCTTCGTTTTGTGGTCTGGTTCATCTTGAAGGTTCTGCAGTTTTTTCATAAGGACACTCGATTTTTCTCCATTTTCCTTCATAAACATTTGATTAGCACAGCTTACAACAAAGTTTAGATAGAAATTACATGCTTGTCCTGTTGGTTATCAATACTGTTTTCAACTTCGGAATCTTCATCTTCTGACTTGATGCATGCAACTTTTGGACGTTTTTTTCTCTGGACAACGACTTCTTCATCATCAGATTGGCTCAACTCAGGATCCAATTGCCTTTTGACTGTTTAAGGATACATATCTTCAAGGGCTCACGCATGTAGATAAATAACGATACATACTTGGCTTCTTGGAGGGTGAGTCGACATCTTCTTTGATTTTTTTACATTCAATTTGTTCAGGTTTTGGTAATTTACTGGCAGACGTTGCTGGTGATTTTGTAAAGTAATTCAACAAAGTGTGTTTAGGTGTACAACCGGTGCTGTTTCGTTTGGACATTTTTCAAAAAGACAGATTTTAATGTGTTGCAAAAACAATGGCAAGCATGTCTCGTTAGCGCCAAAAACAAATGCATTGGAGCTTGGCAGCTTGGGGTTGCAAAATTTAGCCGGTTACGTCACTGTTGTTCCCTCTGTCAGATGTCAAGTGGATTTGTTGACATTTTTTTTCACACTGCCTTACCTTATAAATTTTACAGATTGTCGCGACGCTACCGAACTACAGTTTGTTCATTTGCGCGCGTCTATGCAACTAACGTGTGAAAATGTTAAAATAAAAAGTTAATTAAAGTGAATATATAAACACTTGTTTTACCTAAAATTTTGTAGTGCGTTTACGAAATGTTGTTTTAGTGAACGAATACTCGACAATTTATATGAAGAACCTTTTTATTTTGCAACGTTTTTCAAACGGTGCCGAATGGAATAAAGTAAGTCGATATTTTTTTTTTACTTACCGTAGTAGTCTTGAAATAGTCAAAAACGCTACTTTTTGATTGGTTGATTTTGAAAACAAATTCATACTTTTTTAAAAATTAAGAATAATTGCTTGTAATAATAACAATACATTTTATAAGTGGGTTATATTGAGGATGTTGGTGAAATTCATTTTTAACTTTAAAAAAAACAATAAGAAAAATAAGTATTGGGTTTAAGTTAAGGTTGTTTCCTGGCCAATCAAGCCTGCTGAGACCAGCTTAGGTTTTGAAATTCTTAACATTCGATTTGAAAGATGGAAGTGATCAATATCAAACTTTTGATTTTGATAGATGAAATAAATTAAACCAACCTTCCGAGTCCGATGACAGGGCGCTGAAAAATAGCGTCGACCATAACTGGCAATAACCGATCCATTGAAGGAATGAGAGACTCTTTAATAATATTAATATAGCTGCCTCCATTCATCGATCCGTTGATAAAGGCTAAGTCCAGATCTGTAATAGCTTATGCAGTCACAGAGCATAAAACTAACGAAGAGCTTATTTCAAGTGATTAGGTGATAATGCAAACACTTCCTAGCTCTTTTCCGAATCTTTGACGGATATACCGAATTCCATCGAGCTGAAAGAGATTGCATTTTGTCTCGTCAGTGAAGATGATCGTCCAATTTCGGTGAGCTTTTTCAAAATTCAATCTCGAAGTCTTCATCTTAGTAGGCCTTCTGGCTGACAAACCACTATTCTATAATCTTCTTCGTTCCGTTATTGAGCTGATTTCCTTTTGAGTTTATTCCTTAAAGTCTGGCCATAGTTCTTTTGAATTTTTTTTTCGATATTGAATGCACCAATTTTTTACTAAACGGTTTTCTTGTTTTCATCCCGTTTTTAAATTGAAAAGTTGAAGACCTGTATATATTGGGTACATTCTATGGCTATCCCGTGAGGTCCAACGTGCAAACAAGTTTAATCGAAAAGATGCGGGGTTTTGGGAGACGAGGTCTCTGATTTTTATGCCATGCAAATAAATCAGGTATTCATCGTCAAAAAGGTAAACCTTGAAAACTGATAAGACTTTTCTACAATCGTTTATATAAATAAAAGAACTCCTAAAACTGAAATTCCAATTGATATTTCCTGCGAACAAGATAAAGTTACATTTATATTGACCTTTTGAGCTCTATCTTCCAGATAGCTTTTGAGCCAATTAAATTCGTTTCACCGAGTTCCAAATTTATAAAGTTTGTGCGATAAAATGTTCATTTCCGATGTTTGAAATGCTCTTTTACCTTTTTGTTTTTCGTTTTTCCACTCATTGATTATCCGATATCTGTCGGAAGCATGTTAAGGGGTCTCCAATGCTTTGGTTTACTCGCCTGGTATAACCTTCAAACATTTATTGGAAAACATCCACTCGAAAGTGATGAATTTTCGGGAAGTGAATTATTTAAGGAAGTCTGCATGTGTATTCTTATAGATTCTCATTAACAGTTGAAAGTTTCGAAAAGAAACAAAAACTCGGAAAGAATTTGTTTTATGGTATTTCCATATAGCACTACCTACGATGCATATAGCACTACCTACGATATCACAGATCTTTTCAGGGTGCCTTATATAGTCATGCCTAATTATTTAAAAAGCCTTATTTTATTCGCAATATTTCGAATAAAACAAATTGTTGCAAGCCAATCGGGCTTTGTTGATCTGCAGTTCAATCTGTAGTTGAGCTTTAAAAGATTAAATCAGAACTTGAGTGGTGGGGCAGGATGGTTGGCAAAAACTGCGTCTCCGGATGCGCATGCCACGATCGGTTGAAATATACGAGTCTGCAAGCAAGCTTTAAGAAACCTGCCACATAAGGTGGATCACCCGTCTTAAGGGTCTAAACACCTATCATGAAAGAATAAAAATATAAAAAATTGAGTTAAAAGTCAATAACACAATTGATGACCGATTTTTTATTTTTTAATGTGTTCAGTTTAAGACACGTTTGCCAACAGTGCATAACAATCCAAATTAGAGCTAAATTTGACAACATCAATGCATGGAACATTCTTTGCCACCAGCAACAACCGAGGATGAACATTGGAAAAACGGTCAGAATGCAATCAGCGATCCTGCGTTAATGTGCTTGGTTCCTCTCTATCTAGGTGAATCAGGTTTCATTCCATCAACATAATGAAACATTTTTATTACGAGTAGTACTGGCCAGCACATGCAGCCAAACTGGGTAACAGAGTGGCACTGCAAGGAAAGTCGGGTGCTGTTCGTGAGCTCTACAAGGATGAATTTCGAGGTCTCAAAAAAATAAGTTTCTTCCTGGGCGGAAGTCGATGCTGTGCTTATCTGCACCTATGAAGACTGATAAACGGCGACCATAAACAACCTACCACTGCCTATCGATTGAAAGTTGTAGCCGCTCTTGCCAAAGGGGCAATAAACCAACTTAAGAGTACTCTATGCAATAAGAGTCAGCTAGCTTAGCACCGACTTTACTACAGGGACAGGTTCAGCTCGGATTGAAGCGCAATTGAAGTAAGTAACTAAGTAATGTGAATCTCATTTTTTTTGTGGAAAATAATTTATTTACATTTTAAACGCTGAATAATTTAATGTACACAATAATATTAAAATTAATAAAATTCGCTTATTGATGAATTGTTTTTCTTTGTTTTCCATTTCATTTGAATTTTCAACATTTATATTATTTTGGTTTCTAAATGGTTAAATATTATTTTAATTTTACCGTAAAAAAGAATGTTAAATATCTTTCTTTTTTTTAAACTAAAATACTTAAGTATTTAGTTTTATTTGACGAATATTTACAAACTCAAAAGAATAAAGCATTATCTTATATTATTTCTTAGCTAGAATTTTTCTAAGTAATAAATTTTCATTATAAATAATGCTAAAAATTATTAAGAAGCGTATTTTTTGTATTAAAGTGTAACAATTTTTTGATTTAATTTATTCTTGCCAAAAACACAATCAAAGGGTCATCACACAACGCATAATTATTTCAATTAACAAATCTTTGGTAAATAGCCGAAAATCTAATAAACAATAAATACGTTTGGAAAGTTTTAAATATACAAATATTGCATTTTAAATAAAGCACTTGTTACGTGGTCCAGATTTTTTTTAAGTTTCAACTCAATGCAAGTGGAAATTTATTAATATTACTTGATAAATTTAATATACATTATCTCTGGTTTGTTATAGCTTCTTTTGGACTATGAAGATACATTTTCTGTGATTTATTTGATTTTGATATAGAAACGATTGTTGATTGTTGTAATAAGAACTTTTTTTATTTGGTTTAATAGTTTCTCTTAAAGGTACACAGTTAAGTATGATATTCTTTAGAGGATATTCTGTAGAGGTGATTGAAAAGAATGAACATTTAGGATAAGAGGTAATAAAGGCTCGTCTATATACCACCTTGCGCTCTTAAGGAAGAAACAAGTATGACCATTCACGCTATAAGACGTATGGATGCGCTTGTTGTTGCTCATTAGTTAGCTTCCCCCTCAAGGAGTTAATTTTTGATAGTCATAAATAAATTTTGTTTCAAACATATTCATATTTTCGCCTCCATATTGAACCCTGTTATTTTTATACCTTTGGTGATCAGCATTTTTAGTTTTGTGGTTGTTCATAAACGCTATCTCAATAAGGATTTTTAACGTTTTGAACTACCATTTTTTGTTACGGATATCAGCGAAGTAACGAATATCTCTGAATACTCAAAGCCAAGAAATATAAAAAACAGAAACAATGAAATGAGTCTGCGATTTTTAACGAGCTACTGCTCGTTTTGGAGAACCGTCAACAACATTTCAACACCATTTGTTTGTTTGTTTGCCAGAAAAAAAACCCTTTTACCTCATTCCATCTACGACACTCAAAAGTTTAAATATTTGTGCTTTCCTAATTTACCTAAATTAAGATCTACTTAGAATAATATTTCTCTTTTGTACAAAATAAATATTAAAATCCTTATTTCTGTTTAAATCTAGAGTGCTATTTGTTCGGTACTCGACGCAATCGATTGATTATCAATGGCCACCGTTTTTAAGTAACTTACTCTGGGTGCTAAAGCTTTACCTTGTTCCACATCACTTTCTTCATCTGCAAATTGAATATCGTCCAATTCGTAGAAATCTTGCAAATCACTTGGAGATTTAACCACAGAGGTTTCTTTCTCCGAATTGCATTCAGAAACTCGCTTTATTTCCTTCTCCTGAACAGTTTCCTTCTCAATATTTCGGGAAGTGTTGCGATTTCTTCGCGCCCTCAAAATTGGTGATCCCTCCTGTGTAGCTGAAGCAGCAATTGTTTTTTGTATGAGGACGTTCTTTAAATTGGTTTCCGAGGGAGATCTATTCGCAATGTTGCTTGGAATGCAAATGCTACTGCTTTTGCTCATTCCCGAGTCTGAAGTTTCAGTGTTACTGCCGGGACTTAGTTGACTAACTCGTGGCAGTATTTCCTCATAAATTGGTTCCGGAGTCTTTGAGCTCGGATCGTTCATGACAGTTTCATCATCCATTGGAGGTATCCAAACCAAGTAAGCTGGATCCATGCCCAGGTATGAACCAGGTGCTGCCCCAGCATTAATCACGTTATAGTCATAATAGTCTAGTTCAAGTTCTTCTTGATTGGTTAGTGAGAATTCTGATCCTGGTCGTGCTAAAAGTTTTCTTCGGTTTTGTTTCTCTTTGCTTTCTTTTTGATTGGTGGTTCTTATAGTGGCTCTGCTTACTATACTAGCTGCCGGGGAGTAACATCCCTGCAATGATGAATTGAAATTTAGAAAATAAAACATAGCTACTTGTTCATACTCACATTTGTCAAGGATGCTGAAACACTTTTTGTATCCATTTGACTGAAACGATCGCTACCCCTCATTGAATTTGATCGCATTGAGGAACACTCAATGGAGTCATCAGTTGGTGAGAGGCTTTTTCTTTTTAAGGTTCCATCGTCCCTATCGGGATATTTGGAATGTTTACTTAGGCGTAAAGAAGTACTGGCAGACGAACTCACGCCGGACAGCATGGACGCAGAGTCCTTTCGATCTTCGGGACTATCAGGCAAACTGTCCTCGTTCACCACCTCATTTCGAAGGGTAACTATGCTCGAGTTGCTCCCCATTTCCTCACTAGAAAAACAAACGTTTTTAAACAAAATTGAATGACAGAACAAGAATCTAAGGACCATTTAGTCAACTTCTCTAAATCGCTAAACTCTGTCTCTTTGGCCAAATTTTCAGCGTCCACACTCTCTCTCAAAATAGAATGCCTCAGCTGCCTTTTCGGTCTCATTTTAACCAAAAATATAACTTCTGACAAAAGAGTCGTTGTCGAGACGGCTCTTGATGGGGGATTATGCAGAGATCCCATCGATGCTCTCGGCGTGTGAATCGGCGATGTATGATCATGTCTTTCGCTTATTGCCAGGTGATATTTTCTATACCGTACGATATATTGAGCTCCTACAAAAAGAACTTGTTTTTGATTCTTATTTTTATTTCTTAAAGTAATTCCTTACCTAAAAGTGCACTTATTATGATAATAATGCTGGCAAAGACAACAGCCGACAGATGGACTAAGGTGAAATTCGACTTAATCTTTGCCTGCAATACCGCCCGACTTCGAATAATTATTTTATTCGTTTGATTTGCTGGTTCTGTAATCGAAATTGTAAATTAAAAAAGAGGGCTTCCTAAAGAAAGGACAACTAACGTATCTGCTCGATATTTGCTAAAAATCCTCCAGTACAGCCACCTTCAATAAGATTACTATCGCCTGAGTAGAATTCCACTAATATATGTTGCCCTGTCGATTCTAAAGTTGCTGGAATATCAATGTTATTGCCGCCGTTTAGTTCGACAAGAAGTGTCGAGGACAACGACGGTCCATCGCGAAGTCTTATGTACTGACTTAAGCAAGGCAAGCGTAAGAAGCTGATATCAAACGAAACTGTGTCATCACCATCAACCTGAAATGAAGAAATGAGGTTACAAGAAATGAAATTGATACAATCCTTTAATCCTAGGATCCTTTAAGAAGGTTTTGATCCGTGAAACAAAAAAAAAAAAAACAAACAATTTGTAAATCACTAAAAGATAAAAGGAGGTCTGAGACGGTTGCACCATAACACAGGCCGAAATCACAACTATTCTATAGACTGTGGAAATGTTAATTAGAGAAAGTATTGTCGGCAATATTATTACCAAGCTTAAAATTATGCCAGAAGACATATGCTGTCCGCCAGGACACACTTATAGCATTAGTAATTTCAGCAGAAAAGTCAATTAGGAATCACCAGACAGATCTAAAAGTCGATCAAGTTCAGTCGACTCTTGTGCCACAGTAAAATAACAATGGACGGAAAAAGATCAAATGATTTCATTATTCTAAGTCGATAAGGCGTCCAACTAGGCATCTCCGTATGAGGCACAATACCTATAGCCCAAGACATTTTTTTTTTTAAAGAAAACTACGATTTTTTTATTTCGTTTATTGGTACTTTCGCATTGTTCACATTTTTCCGTTGGTATCCATGCGAAAGGACTAAGTATACCCTATAAAGATTTTTGCAGAAGCTGCAGAAACGATGAGGAAAGGGAATCTACCCGTCACCTTAGTTGCGAAGGTCCTGCACCAGCAGCAAGACGGTCAAGTATTCCTCCCTAATGGGAACCCTAAGCAATTTCCGCGATTCATACATATATGTAGATGTAACAATTTTTTTTATTTACGTAAATCACTGGACACCTATTCATGCCAAATTAACATAGCCCTACTTGCCGATTTTATTTTCGGTTTAATATATAATTAGATACACGTGGGCAAGTTTTTTTTCGAAATCAAACTTAAGTGATTATAAAGGGTGATTTTTTAGCTATTATCTTTTTGGCAACACTGGTTTAAACAGCTGACGCACGTTTCGTGTTTTGTTTCACTGTCAAACATCTTCAGTTTGGTCTATAATTTAACCATGAATCTACAAACGGTCTATAATTTAACCATGAATCTACAAACGAACAACGCTTGCAAATTATTGAATTTTATTATCAAAATGCGTGCTCTGTTAAGAAAGTTCATAGCGCGCTTCTTCCATTTTATGGTCAGTTTAATCGACCTACTGAAGCGGCTATTCGGGCTATTGTGACTAAATTTCGCACCAAATTTACATTGTTGGACATTAAACCACCAACACGCATACGTAGAGTGCGAACTGAAGAAAATATCGCAGCTGTATCGGCCAGTGTTAATGATGACCATCAATTATCGATTCGTCGCCGTTCGCAGCAATTGGGCCTCTGTTACTCAACAACGTTGAAATTTTTGCGGAAGGATTTAGGTGTGATGCCTTTCAAAATACAGCTGGTGCAAGAATTGAAGCCGAACGACCTACCGCAACGTAAAATGTTTGGTGAATGGGGTCTTGGAAAGTTGGCCGAAGATCCACTTTTTTACCGAAAAATTGTGTTCAGCGACGAAGCTCATTTTTGGCTCAATGGGTACGTAAATAAGCAGAATTGTCGATTTTGGAGTGAATATCAGCCAGAAGCATTGCAAGAGCTACCAATGCATCCAGAAAAAGTCACAGTTTGGTGCGGTTTATGGGCTGGTGGCTTTATTGGACCGTACTTCTTCAAAGATGATGTGAATCGTAACGTAACTGTGAATGGTGAGTGCTACCGTGAGATGATATCCAGCTTTTTTTTTTGGCCCAAAATGCAAGAGCTCGACTTGCATGACATGTGGTTTCAACAAGACGGTGCCACATGCCACACAGCACGCGCAACAATGGAGTTATTGAGAGGCGAGTTCGGTGAACATTTTATTTCACGTTCGGGACCGGTCAATTGGCCGCCTAGATCGTGCAATTTAACGCCTTTAGACTATTTTTTATGGGGCTATGTTAAAGCTCATGTCTATACAGACAAGCCTGCTTCAATTGACTCATTGGAAGACAACATTGAAGCATTTATTCGTGAGATACCGGCTGAAATGTTGGAAAGAGTATGCCAAAATTGGACTAAGCGGATGGACCATTTGAGGCGCAGTCAAGGTCAACATTTGCATGAAATAATCTTCAAACATTAAATTATATGGACTCAAAAAAATATTTCTTGCATTTTTCTGAATTTTATGTGTTTTTTTTTTTTAACTTTCCTATATCTTTTAAAAAATCACCCTTTAGCTCTTTTGTTTACTTTTGATTGTTGTGCTGTCAGATGTTTTCCGAGCCTCGATAACGTACGAAAGGGTTGTAACACTTGCACTCGGCGCTTTAAATAGGCTAACATAGAAAACTTTGATCCTTTTGGGGTTGAAGTTCTTCTCTAACACTCTTTTGGAGTGTCATCCTTAAAAGAAACTCCTTACTGGCTTCAAAATCAAATGCTTTCGATTTTTACTGATCGTTTTCGGAGAACTCACAGGCGGATCAGTAGGAATGCTGTGACGTGGTATATTTGCTGATATCTTCAACGTTGGCGCAGAAGCTACAAATTTTAAAATTTTTTTGGTTGGATGAAGTATAATGGTGTGCTGATGTTATTGTTCTTGAGCCAATGTTTCTATTTTATTGGACGTACGGATAAGACATCAATTAAGTTGGGGATTAAGACCCGTGAGCTCATGCATCTTTGAAATCTACGACCGAGTCTGGTAGAAAGTCCTTTCAAACAAATAAGACTGGATCGTTCACATGTGAAGAAAAATGTCCATACTTGAAAATACCCAGATGTCTTTATATGCAATGTAAACCGATGCCAAATCGACTTTACTCTCACTGATTTATCGGGTTTATCAGAGAATAGGTACAAATTCGAAAAATCGGCGTCAGGAAATTTCGGAAAAAATATGTTTCATGGGGAAAGCAAAAGGATAGAAATATGCACAACAATTTTTCCTTTCAAATTGACTTAATAAAGAATATCTGCAGTTAAAAAAAGATATGGCAAATTTATTTTATATTTCTTTTACAAAAAAGTCTTTGCCTCCTTTAATCATAAGAAATTTCATTGAAAAACTTTACTTATTATCCTCAGAGAAGTCAATCAATCTTGCAAGTAAGCGAATTTCAAAATCCAGAACATTTTCCTTGCTAAACATAATTAGTACCATCAAAGAAGAAAACACATTTTTACTATTTACTTTAAATAACAAACTAATTAAACTAATCTTCTTCTAATTTGAAAACTTTGAACTTCCAACATAAGAGTGATTAAAAAATATCGGAACAGTTTTTCATTAAAAAAATATCTGCGCAGAAAAATCGCAATTCAATGTGTCCACCGATGTCCTTTTTGTATAGTTAATGAGAGGAAAAATTGCAACTCCTGCCTTACTTTATCCTTCTCTTTATCTCAGTGCAAATTATCTTTTATCCTTGTTTCCGGGACAAAACTGTCAGTAAAGTTTCTTTGTCAAAAGAATAGGAATAAAATAACTACAAAAAAATTCCAATCGTTGTTGTCATTTTAAAGAGTATTCTTTTATAACAAGGATGCGTGTTTTGTTATTGAAATCCGAACCCATAACGAAAAAACTAGTTAACCAAAAACTCAGATATAACTTTTCCCATTTGGGGAAAACTCCATCAAATCCCTAATCGAGTACCAAGTTTCCACCTGCAATCAGATTTACTTCACAGCATCATCCCCTTTCTTACTTTTTTTTATTTTTTTGTCTTCTCTTTTTGGCGGGGGTTGTTCCCTCTGACGAAACAATTTCCTTGAAAATTACCAATAAAAACGAAAAGTTCTGTCGAACCAATTTATAGCTCTCTCTGGTTCGTATATCTCAACCATTGGAGGAGGAATGGAATTTTCTCTTTGCGCACTACGATGAAACTATTTTAAGTTAACGACTTGCCAAGTAATTTACGATCTTTAATCGTTCTTTTCTATTTGCTGGCGCGGAAAATTTATAATTATCAAGTTGTGGTCGCAAAAGTGAGGACATTCTCACTTGGGAGAAACTACAACCCCAGCTTCACATGGGGATGATTTGATACATTTTTTTTTTCTGAAATCAGTTAACCAAGAAAGCTTAATTTGATTTTTATCGTTTGGAAAGTCAAATTCGATCGAAATTGTGTGTGAGTTTATGTGTGGCATTTTTTCCGGTCGTATGGAGCTAAATATTTTTAAAACCCTGGAAAATATCGGGTAAGGGGGTGTTTCCAACACAAAAGAAGGAAATAATTCATCGCGGGGTTGAGGCTTTATATTGTACATGAAACTCCATAAATTTAAATTGTTGTACTCACTTGAATTAACCAAAATGAACGACCGGGACAGCTTTGTGTGGCACCAGCAATGATACGTTTTGGCTTTGAGGATCCCAGGTGCACAATACAGCCACAGCGGCAGCCGGGACCAATTTCCTGGGAGACATCGGTACGATTTGCTGTTGAGGATTTTCCTGTTGATTCGTAAATACAATCCCAAGTGTCTGATATAGATTTTCCGCATTTTTCCGTTTCGACTGAGGGGCCCTTGAAGAAAAATAGAAATAAATTTCTGTGAGCTTGTATAGAGGACAAATTGAAAAATAAGTAGATTAAGGATTTTCGTCTCTTAAAGCGAGGTTAAGTGTAGAGTTTCAGTGTAAAAGGTGTATAGACTTATAGAGTGACAATCATTGAATGTATTATTCGATTTTTTTTTCTTTATCTCTGTGATATTGACATGGAATTTTGTCTTTTTGTGTTTTGGTCTCGTCTCAAACTCAGGACGAGTCGTGTCACAATGATGCAATGGAGATCTCAATTGTATTTTGTGTACAAACGCTCTTGTTGACTTTGGTTTTGTTTATCTTCTTTTGAAAAAGGATCAATTGAATAATAATGACGACAAAGGAAGCAAAGAGCATCATCTTAAAGGCAAAAAGATTCTTCGAAGACTCTTTTCCATTTAAGCCACCTGTCACATAACAAAAAAAAAACAAAAAAACAAACGGTGTTGCTGGAAGAACGACGGAGCCAAGTTTGTCTAAACCTGTTAATTTAATTATCCACAGCAAGTAAAGTATAACTTGATGCTTGAATATAAAGAGCACACACTAGCTACCTTCTTAGACATAGAAGGGGCTTTCAATAACGTTCATACGGAAGCGATACTTGAATCCTTAACCGAACTTGGAATCGAGAACTTTCTCTGTCAATGGATCGTTACCATGCTAAGCACTCCGTGCATTAAAGCAACGCTAGGTAATAGTCATATAATCAAATTCGCTAGCAGAGGTACACCACAGGGCGGTTTCATCTCTCCTCTTCTCTGGCTTATTGTCATGAACAACAATCAATCAAAACTAGACAGAGATGGGGTAAAGGTAGTAGGCTACGCGGATGACATGGTGATCTTGGTATCAGGAAGGTTTCCGGCTGTGATTAGTGAGATCATGGAGGGCGCATTGGGGAAAGTTTGTACCTAGGCTTCGAAATGCGGCCTTGGTATCAACTCAAGCAAAACAGAACTGATGCTCTTCACTACTAAAAACAAGATACCCAGGTTCCCACTCCTCCGTCTGAATGAACAACCGTTTTCTCTGTCTACCAGCGCCAAGTACATAGGCGTTACCTTAGACCCTAAACTCAGCTGGAAGCTAAACGTTGATCAGCGAGTTAAAAAGGAGTGCATAGCTTTTTACGCCTGCAGTAGAACCTTTGGCAAAAAAATGGGGTCTCCAATCAAAGCTGATCCTATGGATGTATACGGCGGTGGTTCGCGCGATACTAACATGCGGATCACTAGTATGGTGGCCGGCCATAGAAAAATTAAATGTCATCATTTGCAATCCGGGAAGCATGTCGTCAAATCAAATTACATCCAAATATTCTGCCAAACCAGAAGGTTGCCATATGCATTGATAGAAGCAGCTATTGCCTCCTTTACTTCACATTCAAAATTATAACAGGAATGCCGAGCTGAAATAGCGTCGTTAGAAGGTCTGCTCATTTCCCTTATATGGGTTCCCGGCCACAGTGCCATCCCAGGTAATGAGAAGGCCGATGAACTTGCTAGAAAGGGATCTGCCCTTCAGCGCTCGCGTACAGGTGAGGTTTTCATCTCACTACAAGCAGTTAAGGCTAATATATCCTCGTACTTCCTTGAAGTAGCAAATCTAAGATGGGTCAGACTTACGAACTGTGCAACATCAAGGAAAATATTCCCGGAATACAAACAATCAAAAACAAAAGATCTCCTTCGTCGAGCCCGTCATGATATTGCTAGATTAGTGGCGGTCTGCACAGGACACTGGCCGATTGGAGACCATACCATTAAGCTAGGTATCCCACACAACTCACATTGTCGCAGCTGCAAAAACACAGCTGAGAGGGAGACCCTAACACACTTCTTTTGTAACTGTCCGGCTCTTGCTAGAACAAGACAACGGGCGCTTGGTAGACCCTTCTTCAACTCAATTAATGAGATTTCTGCTATGGATATTAAGGAACTGATGTCCTTCTTAAATACCTCGGGCTGGATTTAGAGATATCTTAAATACACCAAAATAACATCATAAATAAGGTAACATAGCTGTGGTATTAAAGCTGCACATAGTGCTAATTAGGTTCTCACTGAACCACCACTTTTACCTACCTACCTAAAGAATGCCTCGTCTGACACGCTCTTGAAGTATCTCCAATCAGTAGTTCCATCTATTCAGCCTTCTAGCAGCATGTTCTTCTAATATATAAAGCAACATTGTTTGAGTGTAAGTCCAGATAAAAAAATTCCTCAGGAGGTACATGTACATATGTCATTTTTCTCATGAATTTCTAAAATACAACGGGTTTGTAAAAAACAATAGCTAAACGAGCTCCTTTTCCGTGACAGTAATCGACCGTGCAAAATGTTTCCTTACAAGGTCTAGGATGTCGTTATTAACCCGGAAACAACTTCTCATTGTCTTTAGAGAAATGATGTTCTGTTCCACCGAGGGCAAGCTCAAAAATTCTATGTTCCTCTTTATAAGGTGGACATTTATGTTCTACCAAACATGTCAGAATTGGACTTCCTATCAGATCTTAAATATTTGCAGTCGAAAAGTAAAGCGTTTTTCAATAAGAGCGCTAGAGAGTTTTTTAAATTATTTTTTTATTATTATAAAATTATATGTAATGAGAAGTACGGCCCCATGAAACCGCCGGCCCATAAACCACACCAAACCGTAATTTTTTCGGGATGCAATGATGACTCATGGAGTACGTCTGGATTGATGCCTGACCAATACCGCATATTTTGTTTATTGACGGAGCCATTCAGCCAGAAATGAGCCTCATCACTGAAGATGGTTTTTAGATGAAAATCCGAATCATTTTCAATTTGTTGCTCAGCCCAATTCACGAACATACGACGCTTCAGTCAGGCGGCTTCAGTTCTTGCGTCAATTTAATCTTGTATGTATGTAGGCCAAGATCTTTTCGCAAAATTCGTCACAACGACGTCACAGAGATGCCCAACGCTTGAGAACGACGTGTGAGATACACATTTGGGCTTTCTGCAACTGAAGCTTCAGCGGCAGCAATATTCTCGACACTACGGGCACTTCTTTGTCTCACTAGCACGGGAACATTTTATACTGTACCTGTGGATTCAAATTTGTCCACTATACGCTCAATTGTTGATCTGCTAGGACGATTATGACGACCATAACTTGGACGTAGTCCTCTTAACGTTGAGGCCACTGACTCCGAATTTCGGTAGTAAACTTTAATATTTTTGACTCGTTGTTGGCTCGTATATCTTTCCATCAAAAAATGGCAAACCTTACTTAAGTGAAATGCCAAAAGAGTGGCAAGAAATATGGCCTAGTTTACTGTCCCTGTCGCTCTACTTTTGTAGCGTCCCTGTTGAAAAACCCGTTTATTTTAATCGAAATAAATGCGTCCCGTATCTTTTTTTAACTTGATATACTACTGTGTCCAAAAAATAAGGTGACATTGTATTTATTTTGAAAATTCTTTATTTATTCTTCCAAATCAATTTCATCCCCTTCAAAGTAATCCTCTCCCGATGCAATGCACTTATGCCAACGGATTTTCCAATCTTTGAAACACTGGTTGTAGTCACTTTCCGGGATGGCCTTCAGTTCCGTCTTCGCTGCGGCTTGAATCTCCTCTATCGTATCAAAACGGTGTCCCCGGAGCGGTCTTTTGAGCTTGTTGAACAGCCAGAAGTCGCACGGAGCCAAATCAGGTGAATACGGTGGTTGCGGAACGATATGGGTTGAGTTTTTGGCGAAATGATCACGAATTACGAGTGCGGTATGGGATGGTGCATTATCGTGGTGTAAAAACCAAGAATTGTCTTTCCACGATTTCGGCCTTTTTAGGCGGATAGCGTTACGCAAACGACGCATAACGTTCAAATAATATTCCTTGTTGACTGTTTGGCCGGTTGGAAGGAATTCATAAAGCACAACACCACGATAATCGAAGAAAACAGTCAACATGACCTTGATTTTTGAGCGACTTTGGCGCGGTTTTTTTGGTCTCGGCTCTCCTTTGGCACGATATTCGCTCGATTGATCGGTTGTTTCGGGGTCGTAAGCATAGATCCAAGTCTCATCGCCAGTTATAATGCGTTTCATGACATTCTGGTAGTCGGAAAGCATTGTTTCAAACACTTCAACGCGACGCCTTTTTTCCAAAAAATTCAATGTTTTCGGTACCAGTCGAGATTTGACGCGCTTGAGGCCCAAAGCATCCTTCAAAATGGTATTGACTGAGCCTTTCGATAAGCCAACTTCATCAGCAAGGTCTCTAATCGTTAATCGATGGTTTTTCAACACCAAATCTTTGATTTGTTTGACGTGAGCTTCATCGGTTGAGGTTGATGGTCGCCCAGAACGCTCTTCGTCTTCGACACGTTCACGGCCGGCTTGGAAATCACTATTCCACTTGTAAACATTTTAGACATAGCCTCATCATCAAAGGCTTTCTGCACCATCCACAAAATAATGCAAATTCTTTGCTCAATAAATTTCGACATCGCAAAAAACGAAAAACTCACTTTTAGCAGCTCACAAAACGACGCGTATCTCAAACACTATGAATATATTTTGACATGAAATTTCACATAGATGTCACTGACAGTACTACCAACCTAAAAAGAAAGAAGAATTTCCAAATCCTTCGACGCGCGCAGTTTAAATTCATATGTCACCTTATTTTTTGGACACAGTAGTATACTTTTTTTTGTATGAACTTTCTTTAGATCTTCTTTTTGGCGTAATATGGAGTTGCTATTTAAAAAAAATTGTGATGTTACTAGATTCAAATTTACTGTTTTAAGATTTTTCCTTTGCTTGTTGCCAAATTTTATGATTCTAGATCAACGAGAAGAATCCCATAGGTTTTGAATACCCTCGCGAGTATCAAAAACTTTGGCGAAATCAGCTCTATCTTGTGACTTTGACAATTGAGAAGCCATAAGTATTTCGTATTTATTTCAACTTTTTACCTCTATGAATTCCTGAGAAAAAAGATGGTGACAGACAGACGGACAATAAATTGATCCTAAAACGGTTACATTTTTCCATTTGAGGTACGGAACCTTAAAAATGATCTTGCTGAACCCCTAAATACTTCACAACAATATTTAACTAGATGCGAAGTTCACTTGAAGATGTTTTTACAAGATTCTTCTAATGCAGGTCCCTTAAATAAACCGTGCCCTAAAACATACCAACAGTGGCATCAAAAACAAAATTTCTCCTCTCGTATCAATGTGATTATTAACGAAAACAAGATAAACAATAACAAGTTATAATTTTTGTATATGGCAAACTTGAGTTTGAATCTCATTACATAAATTATTATAATGAGAATCAAACCCAAGTTGTTCATAAACTATTAACATAATTAACTATGTACCTCACAACATGCTTACCTTAAAAGTAAATGATTTTAAAGGACTTTAAAATGAGGAATACATCTTTGTGGCACTCGTTGATATCGAAGGAGCCTTCAATATGAACAAACTAGGAACTGAGCCATGTTTGACTTATTGGCTATGCCGGATGCTTCACATACGAAAAACCCATTTCCTCGATCGCGCACAGGAGGGGTTCCATATTCCATACTTACTTTATATGGATAAAGACTCGCGGACATGAAGTTACCTCGGAATAACCGACCTTGATCTCTTGATCAACTGTATACATTTCAAACCTGTGAGGTGTGTGTTGTCTCTTTCGGATCGTGGCAACGGATTTTGGACAGAGAGTGATAACATGCTCCTTATGTATTGATAGTCACTCACATATGGATCACTTCTTACTCCGTAATTGTTTATAATTGTTCCAGGGATATAAATATTATGGAATATCTCCGAACCATAACAAAAAACAGGACAAAAACGTTCTACTACAAATTGTTTTTATTGTAAATTTTTCAAAAATACAAAAAGAATCATAAAAGAAAAAAAAAAGCACTCAATAGAAGAGGTTTATGGAATCTTCATCCTCTCCTTCATATTCATCAAAACCTTCTTCAGGGTATTCGTCCAAGCCTTCATCCAAATGCTCCAGCGACTTTATCGACGACTCTCTCGGTGCAATGACAATTGAAGACTGCTTACTGCCTTGAGATCTACGTCCGGATGGAACACTTTCGCCTGTAGAAGACGATCCATAATCTCCACCATCATCTTCAGCCTTCTCCTCTTCGATGGGCATATCAAGATCATCACCAGCCGATGACATGTAATAAGTTGATCCATATTCAACATCTTGGATTGAATTCGCATCGACACTACGAGGTCGAGGCGTAATCTTGCCATCCAATTGTTTTTGCTTGAATTCTGGTGATATGCGTTCAGCCGACGTAACCTTACGAGCCTCACGTTTAAATATGTCCAATAAATCGGATCCTGAACGTTGCAGGAATCCCATAGTTCCTGGCCTATATGTGGATATCTCCGAGGACATAGTCTTCACTGATTGTGTATCTGGTGGTGTTTCCGAATATGATGAAAGTATTCCCAATAGTTCACACAATAGATTCTTCCGAATAACCCCTTCCACCGGTTGTTGCTCTTCGATTGCCACGTGGACAGTGTGCCTGATACTCTTGATAACATCACGAAGGCCCATTATCTCGATCTCGTGTTGCTGATGCATTCCTATCAATTTGACTTTCTCATTCTTCAAAGTGTCGACGCGTTGCTTTAAGATTCGCAACTTCTTGGTTAGGTCATTGAAGCTAAACCTTTCACAAATATCGCGTTTAACTGCGGTCTCATAGAGCTTCCGATACTTCTGCAGATTAATGAACTTAGCCTTGAGACTCTCATATGACGAGGTCAGTCGTTCGATGATTTCAACTTTATTTTGCGAAGTAAAAATCAAACGTTGTTTCATCTCTTCATTAGTAGCATACTCCTCGTCTAGACGTCTTGCCCTCTCCATTACTTCATTATGCTCCTGCATCATTCGCAACTGGGAACGAATCAAACTATCGATCTCCTTTGTCAGAGAAATATTCTCTCTAATCAATCTTCGTGTGTAGCCAGCATTACGAATTTCACTTGACCTGGTAAAATCCTCTGACAATTGAAGCAACTTGTTCTCAACTTCCTTCTTCAGAGCATCCTTCTCGATGATTGACTTCTGTTCCATAGTATACACTGCCTCCTTATGCATCTTTTGATTCTCTTTCAGAACTTGTTCCTGCTCATCGAATTTGGCCAAGAGCAGATCTCTTTGCACCCGGAACTCTTCCAATGAATTCAGTTTTCCATTGAGAAGCTTTATCTCGGATGTGAGCTGCTCGGTCATGGCCTTGTATTTAGTTTCCCATTCCTTGATTTTCTCGCTAGACGCACGATTTTCTGCATCGCGTGTTTTCGAGAGTTCCGTAAGACGTTCGTCTAGCTCACTTATGGTTTCAACCTTTTGCACCAGGGTTCGGTCCAAATGAGCTGTGACATCAGAGCGGTCTTCATTCAGCTGGCGAAGTTTCTCAGTTAGTTCATCGTTGGTTTCTTCAGTTTTGGCAAACAACGTTCGAAGACGGGATAATTTGTTGTTCAAATCGGTTATTGTCAGCTCATAGAATGTTCGGTCAACTTGAGTTAGTTTGTCCTTATTGCCCTTATCCTTTTTGCCACCCTTTTTACCCTTTTTTGGAGGCATTTTTCTGGTTGACAGAACTTTTGACTTATTTGATTTTCAAAAAATATTCGCAAAATCCCTTCTCACTAGCTTCACTGATTTTTCACAACTGCACCTAGGGTAGATTTAAGGCCGAGTTACTATTGATTAGCTGGTATCCATGGTGGTAACCAGGCTACTGCATCGGATCGAATGGCTATATAGTGTCTAGCCTGGTAAACAACACAAGGAATGTAACCAAAAAGAAAAATAAATATCTAGGTCAGACCGCTGATTATTCCTTTATCTGTCTTTAACAAGGGAAAACGCGACCCCTGCATATGCTTTGTTTTGAATATGATGAAATGCCCATGTGTGGAACAATACTTTGCCTTGCGGGGTATAAAGGAAACAGATAAAGTCATTATTCCCCATCGTTCGGGAGCCACACGCAAATCCACCCTATTTCTATGCTTCGTAAAAAAAAATTATGGCAAGTATGTATTAAGCTAGATAAGGGTTGACTACCCGTTCAGTGAGTGTGATTAAAAAAGTGTATCTCTCGGTTTTATTAGCCAGCAGGGTGCTTCTTTTGCAGTTTATCCACATAATCCACATTCCTGAACATTCTTCCTGAGAATTCATTGTTTGTTTTGAATGGTTTTGGCTCACAACCTAAAAAAAAATATATGCGAATAGAAAGTACTGCTTAGCCCCGTGTAGAGAGGCGCCATTACTTACATCATGAAGATTGGAAAGGAGGAATAGAGAGGGTCGTTTGACTTCACGAGGACTTTGGCAAACAAGCAAATTAAGAAAGCTAATGAGTGGTTAAAGACTTACACTAGATGCATGGAATTTAATAAGCTCTTGGTCTTATCACAACAAGGACTATTCCAACGTACTCAGAGTCCTGATATTAGTAAATTGCATGTAGTTAAAACGTTATTCTTCGCGTAACGAATTTTTGTTGAATCAAGGCAAAATTGTGTTAAAGAGTGACTTCAGTGCTGAGACCACCTAAAACCTAGATCGGAAGACTATTTAATATTGCTTAAAGGAGGCGAAATCACAAAGACTGACTGAAAGCAGTTCCAAAGAAAATAACATACATATCTCTGGTATGGTTATAAAAAAAACACTAGTCATAACTGCTAGCTTTCGCTGCGACAAAATTTTATGGAAACAAGGACACGCTTCCAACACCTCACCATCCACAAAGTGACGGGCGGGCTCCAAATCATCACACCGCCAATCATATTGATCACATAAGGATCAACGAAATCTACTTTTCAAGATCTAAGGACGATTGAAGGAACCAACATCGAATCAGTCAAACTTCAAATGAAGATTTCTCCCTGAAACAAGAAAATCGTTATAATGGATCAATATAACAAGGTTTTGAATAACGTTGCCGATCGTTAATACTAATACTTCTCAATAGATTTTATGCCACCAGCATGAAGGGCAGAATACCATTGACAGCACTGTCAATGATGTCTCTTGTCGTGCGCAAGGTTTCATCGACCAACACAGCAGTTAAGCACATGCAGTTTAACAGTTGACGGTGAGCAAAGAAGAAGGACCATCGAGAAGTGCCCCTCGTATCCGAGGTATCAGTAAAGGAATGAGGTTCTTAAACATGCAGAAACTTTAAGAATTAAAAACGGAAAAGTTTTTGAGAAGAGACGATGTACTGCGGTGTAAATGGAAAGACCACTGCTGCAAACTTTAAAGCGGTGATGACGAACAACCTACCTTTATAAGGTATAACCATACCAGTCACTCAAACTCATGTTGCTAGTGCTGCTAGTGAGATGAGCGATCGGTTTCGTACCCAAAATATGCCAAATGCATGTAACCTTACCTTCCTTTGACCGATCCTTGAAACAGGTCTCCCTTCTACCATCAAAACACGTTTTCAACGACAGATCTTGGAATATCCACTTGAGTTTTAAAACGATACTAAAAATCTGCTGATTGATTTTAAGTTTATGACACCATTGACTGCAGCTTTTAGGACGGAGAATGCTTGTCGCTGTTAAGGTCGGTAACGAATCTCACCGTGGCCTTGGATGTCAAGAAAGATTTAACAATGGTACGCGCTGTCATGCGATTTTTAACCTCATTCTCGAAAGAATCGTATGTAAACACGCCAATCCTTCAAAAATCGGTCCAGTTTCTTCAATACACAGAAAATACTGAATCGAAGATACAATGGTGCGTTTACAAGTATCAAAAGTGACCCGGTAAAGAAAGGAGAAAACATCGCGATAAACAGACATTACTTCGAGGTAGACAAGGACCGATAACCGATATTCTATGGCCAGAAATTGGCCATAAGATGGGGCTACGTGCGACATACTATGTCCAACAATTTTTCGTCGTTTTGATGATACCCCAACGGAATGGGGTTAAATTAAAAATTGGTCAAACTATTCATTATTTTGGGGCAGAAATCATTGAACATTAATTGGAAAAATTGGGTTGACAGAATGGCCTACTACCAGGCCAGTAGATGCTTTAAATGAAATAGTTTTTCATAATTAGGCGGAGTATTGAAAAATATTAGACGGCAACTATTCAATCCATTCAATAGAACGAGCTGGCTTCGACTCGACTCCAGTGCCTGGAGTTGGAAAATAGGTGCAGGATTTATATAAATCTCTCGAGTGAAAATCTTCAACAGAAGGTATTTCGATACGAGTGTTCGCCGTTTGAGAGATTTAAAGTTTGTTGCAAGTACAGTGATATTTGTCCAAGTTTGTTTATTACTCGAAATCCCGAATCCAGATTTTCTGTCTTTCTGGCAAATTTTTGGGAAGTTTCCGTTTGGGAAATTTTAAGCCTTAAAAATGTAGAACGTACGAAATCGGAAATGTTGCGAAATGAATGCAGATATGTAATAAAATGTTGTTGGACATTCCCCAAATTAGGGCTGAACCAGAAAAAAAGTTATGGTGACAATCTGGTAAACATCCAAAGGACATACCTACATTTTATGTCTTCAACCAGGGGCAACGGTGCATGAAAAATGTGGCTTAAAAATAGGTTGCTATTGCATAACAATGCTTGACCAAATAAATCACGCATTACAGTGAGAAAACAGCATGAGTCGAGATTCAATTTCAGCTTCAGTTTTTTTCAACAGACCATCACTTTTTCCGTAGTAAAGCTTTCTTAAAAAAGGAGGAATGAACTCTGAATCACGCTGGAAGAAGAAGATAGATTCCTACGTTTCATAAATTCAAAAAAAATTTTGGCTTCTTAATTTGTACTACAAAATCGGTCATTTCATGTGAATGAACCTAGAATTTGAAAAATTTATATCCGCCTTTTCGCGGATACACAAACTCTTAAACAGACAAAAATCAATTTCCAATTAAAACCACAGTCTCGTTAGGATTTTTCCAAAAGCCTATCTATACTTTCGCAGAACAAAAGTGTGGCATTAAAAACAGTGAACAAAAAGGTTCGCCTCGGTTTTTGAAATGCATAAAAACTGTCACGCTGAATTGCACACAACAAGGCAAACTTACCTCACAAAATTTTGCTCCATATCGAGGAGGCGGCGTATCGCAGAATCGATATCGATTCCTGGTGCCGCCCAAACAATTAGTAGAACAAGCTGTCCATTCGCTCCACGGTCCCCAGCCGCCAGTGTCCGATTCTACAAGTATACAAGTAATTAAAAATCACATATTTCCAATTCAACCAGTTACGCATAGTAACCAACCTTTGACAGGTAAAGTCGGCACGCAGTCCATCCGAACGTCGGCTACAGCCCCCGAAATACCCTGGCTGACATACACGAAACAATATTCGACATATTTCTCGGAAAAGAGTTCACAATTAAAGTACAACGAGTACTGGCTCTTGACTACACGCTGCTCGGCTACGTAGTGCAATGAAGTGGGCGGCTTCAATGATGCCACATCGGCACGCAGCTTCGCAAACAATCGCACCCGGTCGCCTTGTTCCAGGATACATGCTGGGTATTCATATAGGACACCAATTCCTGTGTGCGGATCACAAGGAAATATACTCCTGGCATAGACATTGAACACGAACTTATCACTCCAATCAACGCTGATGTACTGAACTGCTGTTACCTCGGCTGGAGTCGGAGATATTGGACGCAATCGGACCGCATAATTACCAGCTAATCCGAAGAGCTCACAACGCAACTTAATTAGTTTGTTACGGGGAAAGCCCCGGATCTCCTCCGCATACAGGATATTGCTTTTCGAGTCATTATGGTTGGCACACGTAATCTCCTTGCCGCAGTAAATTAATTCCAGCCAGAATTCGGGCAGATTTATCAAAGTCATCATTCTCCGGCTAAGATCGCATTCCACTTGCTCAAATGAGAGTTTAACATCGACCGATATTTCTGGATAGGTAACTAGCCGCTTGGGAGTGACATGCATCTCGGCCAATGGCCACCGAACGTCCAATTGTTGTGTTAGGCGTTCATCAACAAGACTTGTATTACCAACTCGGGATACAACTTGAAGGGTGTATTTGCCTCCCCGATAGAAGGTCTCGCAGGGCACCGTGATTTGTGTTACATTGTTCCTTGGGTCGGGGAACATGGTTATATTGCTGACGACCTCGGTTTCATTTTTTGTCATTAGGCTAATGACAAGGTTCGTTAGCGCATTATCCTCGGCTATGGTGGTTGCAATCGTTCCAGATGATGCTGTCGGCGGGGGTTGTGGTGGCGGTTGCTGCTGCGTGGCATTTATTCGATTCAGGTGGCTGTGCTCCTTGCTGGTGGTATATTGCAGTTGAACATGTAAGTCTCCACTTAGAGCGATGAACGAGCTAGGGCACATTAAGCGGCCTTTTCGTATTGCCAGCACGTGACCTAAGGATAATCGGTGAAGAAAATGAAAAGAAATTAAAGAACGGGAAAATGAATGAAAGCAAATACGTATATGAATACAAAAAGAGGTGTACAATGAAAAGCATAAATCTCTTTTGTGATTTTATAATTGCGAGTGTTTCCTTCGAGTTTCCGTTACAGAACTCATAACAAGGACGAGTGGGGGAGTTGCTCGTGACACTCGTTCGGGGTTGCCGCATAGTTGTTTAGATTAAGGGATATTAGGGCTACCGGTTGAAAATGTCGTTATTGCAGACAACTTCATATCTATTACTCTGAGGTGAATTTTGATCATGACAGCTGTCACATCAGAAACTTCATGTCATTGTCTAATTATTTCAGTCTAGGTTATTGGTCATCAGTGAAAACACACAAGTTTTTGTAAAGCCGTAAAATGTTTACATTCGTGCCATCAAAACAACATTTGCGGGGAGTTTTAATATGCTTCTTTCATTTAAAGAAGAAAGCAACTGAAGCTTACCCGGGCTATACTATAGACATAAGAATGTAAGCGGTTCAAATATGGTGTTCTCGACACCGAAGACAAAGAACGCCCTGGCCAGTTGATAAAGTTTGAAGACCATGAATTGGAGGCATTGCTCGATCAAGATCCATCACAAACGCAAGAAGAACTTGCAAAATCACTTGGCGTCGCTCAGCAAACCATTTCCGATCGTTTGAAAGCAATGAGAATGATCCGAAAGGTAGGACATTGGGTGCCGTATGAATTGAAGCCACGAGACGTCGAACGCCGATTTTGCATGTCCGAAATGCTGCTTGAAAGCCACGAAAAGAAGTCTTTTTTGCATCGAATCGTCACTGGTGATGAAAAATGGGTAAATTACGATAATGCAAAACGTCGGGCAACGTATGGATACCCCGGACATGCCTCAACATCGACGGCCGTTCAGAATATTCATGACGTGAAGGTTATGCTGTGCATTTGGTGGGACCAGAAGGGTGTTGTGTATTATAAGCTGCTAAAACCGAATGAAACAATCACAGGCGAGGTCTACCGATGACAATTGATGCGTTTGAGCCGAGCACTGAAGGAAAAACGGCCGAAAACGGTCGCAAGACACGAAAGTTATTTTGCATGCTCGGCCACATGTTGCAAATGTCGTCAAAACTTACCTTGAAACGCTCAAATGGGATGTCCTACCCTACCCGCCGTATATTCCAGACCTTGCGCCATCCGATTACTATCTCTTCCGATCGATGCAACATGGCCTGGCTGACCAGCACTTCCGTCATTTCGATGATGTCAAAAAATGGATCGATTCGTGGATTGCGGCCAAACCGGTCGAATTTTTCAGAACGGATAGCCATGAATTGCCAGAAAAATGGGGAAAATGTGTGGCTAGCGATGGGCAATACTTTGAATATTGAATTTATATCTATTTTTCCTCAATAAAGCATTGATTTTGGAAAGAAAAACGGTCTATGACGATTACCCTAGAGGTTCAGAAAATTACATCACGAAATAAATCTTGTGGAGACAAAATTATCACATGCAGGTTGTATTGTATTGTCGTGCTTAATACCATGATCGTCAAATCAAACCGGCACCTGACCACTTACAGCAATGACGGAAATAAGACTTATTTGGAAGTTTCAAGAAACTCCGGGCTAAAAAGTATAAAGACATGGTTAATAGTATTAAATATTTGGGTAAATGTACCTAAGTTGAAGAGAACACACTTCTCCTCGAAGCCATAATCTAAACAGAGCTTACGTGGCAAATTTACCATCCAAGCCAAGTGTATAGATACACATTGGTATGCAATGGTTTGCCCAAGTCTTGCCTACAATATGGACTTGGCTGATGGGTTGACACAATGACAATGCAATCCGTATGATGTATTAATTAAATCGTGGAACTTCGGTGTTTCAATTGTTGAAGAAGTTCTAGTTAATTCCTTAAAGCTTAAGATTGAAAAGATAATCGAGATAACTTGTGAAGACGACATGAATCATACCGTACGAGTTCGATGGTGGTAATTTTCGGGTGTCTTCTACTATCAAATATCCACCCATAGACTGAGATGAAGGCAGTTGTTTGCATGGCGGTTCCCAATATTTCAATTTTATCAAATTGATGGCAACTGTGATAGAGAGCAGGAGCAACAAAACTTGCTCTTATAAGAAGTTGAAAGATAAAAGGAAGTTTTTGGATCAGTCGATCGTGGAGGATGACCAACTTATTTTGTACTGAATCAACTGAGTCAATGCTGCAGTAGGATAGCGTCAAAGAAACAGGCTTTAATGTTATTGGTGGAAATTAACTAATTTTTTGTAACTTAACTTAAAATATCTTCCACAATGATACTCGTCAGAAAAGATCTTTTTGGTCTTCATTTCTGGTGTCACAAACGAATTTATTAAAAAAAAAAAATCCATTTCCCCCCCCCAAAAAAAAAACTCCTGAATGGCAACCCTACTTTTATTGTTTAGCATATCATGCAATATTCCAAGGATTCTCTCGCATTTCTTTTGTTTAGCTTTATTTTTTGTTTAGCTATTCTTTGTTATCAAAATATTTCCTTACCTGTTCGACAAAGAACGAAGATAATTGATGATAGTATCACAGTCCATTTTAGTCGTGTTTTATAAAAGCAGCACATTTCGTGTGCTACAGATATCCTTGTGGCGAAGTTTTCACAGCTGTGGGCGTGCCATTGTAATTCCACAAAAAACAAAAGACAATTACACCAAGCTGAAAACAAAACAAGAACACACACAAATTATTAGTTTACCAAGAACGAGGATAAATTTACATTTCTAATTGTTAAATTTTTAGTCTTTGGAACTGATAAGGACAATGGGATCCTTTTTGCAAGCACATAAATTTGAATAAATCTCGCCGATATTTCAAAAGGCATTATGTCATTGAGAAGTGATGATAGATAGGTAATACATGGATTCACTGGGGGGCGCTGGACATCTCTATAGAGCGGTTCAATGAATCATAATGCTGGACTTCCGTTCATTTCTATAGGACGAAAATTTATGGTATCCCTTTTGGATGGTATCCAATAAATTTTAGACCGGGGTGTTAATGTTTAAGAACAACCAAGCAAGCGGGGCGATTTATTGTTTACGACTGAGGGTTATTTCTTTATTTTTCGTTTTTTTTTTTGCTGCCTTCCATGCTCTGCTACGCTGTTGCCGTTTTGTTCCTTAATTATTTACCATCAATGAAGCAGACAAAGTGTTTTTGAAGCACTTGGAACATAATTTTGGTTCAGCAAGCCCTTTGAGGATAATGGTAGAGTCGAATAATTTTTCAGAGAATTACTTACTGTTGGTTTTGTGTTTAACTTTTATTTGGGTTGATGACCTATACCTTTAAAGGGTCTATGGTTTCCAGCCAGGTATATGCATATTTAAAAAAGGATATAAATTTTGGTATATCGTAGAAGGTCTACAAATCAGCTTAGGATGAATAACATGCTCACACACATATGTATGTGTGGTTTGAAACAACTTGAGCTATAAGTTATTCAACTGAAGGATGATGGGCGGAAAGATTTCAGGAATCCTTAATGGGTTTATTGTTTTTCGTTAACAACAAGACTAAATCAATAGAGAGATGATTTTGGGTGTTTGCGGTGTTTTTGATTTCTTGCATTTATGTTCAACTGAAACTAAGCTTATGCTGCTCCCAATCTGAACTTTTCCACTTTTGGTTAATCTTCTTAGCTAATAGGTTTGCGTCACTGTGGAATATCCTTGGGCGTCGGCAAGTCTATAAATCTGAATAACAAACATATTGAAAATGTGATTCAGTTCTTGATTGGACAGTGGTGTCCTCAACTATTGGAAAAGTAGGCCAAACTTACTTATTTGTGTCTTCCGGACGAACGGAAATATCAAATGGAGCATTTGCTGGTGGATGAACATGTTTTTTTTGTGGTGGCATTAATGGACTTTTGGAAACATTCAAGTCCATAGAAAGGGATTATGTCTACTTGCCATGGACAACAATGTATCAAAAAGGAAATCAGACATCTGGAAAGTTAAAACATTGATATTAACGCCATCAATGTCTAGACGTTGTGTTCGTTTTTGAACGAATTTTGTAGGCAACTTTTCAATAGACTGTGACAATTCAATTCATGAATGTTCACCATTAGAGCACATATAGTTTCCTTTTGGAAGAAGTCTATGGATCCTTAGGGTGGCGTGTCCACTTTTGAATCTATGTCTTTACTTGAATTTTTAAATTTATTTTATTGAACGTTTAATTATTATCATGATGCTTCCGAATGAGCTCTTGATGGAAGACTTACTACCTAAATCTCCCCAAAACCAGTCGCCTTGCAATGTGCATGCTGGATCTACATGCAGACACAGCTTTCTTACCAATTTTACGGGCAGCGATTGTTTATCAGTAGCCTAGCATTTTCGAAACAATCATTGGTACGATTGATGTTTCTTGAGCGAGTCATACGGTCTGCCATGTGAATCATGCAGCAATATGAGGGCGTTCGAATTTACGGATCTATTTTGCGTCCTTGGGTGATTATGTCCATCATGCCGAAAAGTAAAATTTGAAGAGCCGAGAGGAGTTTGTCAATATGCTGTTCTTAAGTTGGACTGTTTGGTTGGTCAACTGGTTATGAGCTATGAAAATTGGTCACAAATATTGTGTCCTCTTTGATTAACTCGATGTTTTTCATGATCGTTTTGTGCTATGCGTAAATGATGCGGTGCTCTTCTGGAATCCTTGCCAGCTTTTTCACCCTACAGACCACAGAGTTACGAGAGTATACTTTAAAAGAAATAACTGGTCTCAATGCCCAATCCATTTCCGAGCAAAAGTGTCAGTGGATTTTGGAAAAACTGAAAAAGAGCAATATTGTTCGTCATTGATTTCGTCAAAAAGCATGTCGGGATCTTAAAACAGAGTGAAATTTAATCTTATTAATGAGAAGTGAAATAGGAAGCATCAGTCATTATCTATGAATGGCACACGCAACGCTAAAGCCGAAAAATTTCCATATTCAGAATGTGCATCAATAATGACCATAGTTGGATTGACCACATTAAGGGCATTGATTCTGCCTTGCAGCGAAAGTCTATAGTAGTATAAAGTCTTTTCACATGCTTAGTCTCCGTTCTGGGTCTAGAAGTCTAAATTGGATTAATTAAAATGCCACAGGTTCATTTCAAAATTAACTTCAATATTCAACCAACAAAAGTATATCGCTGACAGCTGATATTGGCGACTTCATCTCTTAAGTTCAAAACTTCCTGCCTAAGCCTTACTCTGATCAAGATTCCATACATCAGACTGTGCTGTGCTTTTTTTGCACCTTCTAGCAGTAACCCTCGTAAATGCAAACGTTTTTCATTGTATCTCCTCTTGGGTGTCAATTTGGTCTGCACTGTAGTGATTTAGGGCCTACACGGCTCCCAGGGATCTGTTAGGGACTGCAACATTTCCCTTGCAGATTTAAATGTCGTTGTCCTTTTTTCATCCGCTTTCTTATAAAATTTTTATTCATCTACAATCTGACTTTGAAAAAAAATCATTTTCGAAATTTTCAAATTTTCAAAGGCGGCGAAAAAATATGATTTTTTTTCGATATCTTCGGATTTCCCCAAAATGCTTATAATTCGATTCCGACGTTCTCCAATAATACTTTTAATGAAACGCCGGCTTCAAAATCGTGCTTCTTGCTCGTTTAAACAAACATTTCGCTTAATTAATAGAAGAAAATCCAAACATGATTTTTTTTCTTACATCATGTCTTTTTACATAATTTTGTTGCAAATATTGAACTCCAATGTATCAGGAAACAGTGTCCAAATGATTAATTAAGTACCGTCGCCAATAGTAAATCATCATCATTGGTAACATCAGTTTAATAAAGAGAATACAATGGAAATTAAATGCAATATAACTTTCAAAACACTCTTTCAAACCCCTAAAATGCCTATTTTTGATCTTTTTTCTCACAAAAAAAGAATTCAACCCAAATCTCATCAAGTTACAACCATAACTCATTAACTTTTAAATGATTTGCCAAACTCATTCAATCTATAAAAGACAAAACCCATTGTACTATCCTTTCTTGGAAAACTTTCAATAATGTCATGAAGAGAATCCCTTTAAGTTTTTTAAAAACCCTTTTCATAAAATTTTTGGATTAGGGTGTAAGTGGCATTGGCATTCGGATATTGCATTTTCCCTTACCCAACTGCGAACTGGTATTTTGAGCTTTGCCCGACCCCAATGGCTTACTGCTTTTTAATTAGTAATAATTTTCGAAACAAAAAAAACCCTTAAATATCAGATTACTCTGGGAATCAGCAGAGTTTTGGTTCGTATTTATTAATTAGTGAGGCAACAACCCCACCCACCCATTGTACCACAAATTGACGTTTATTTGAGTATGTATGTAATAAACTTACCCTTCGAGTGAACTAATGAGTTATACTATCTGCAAGTACAAGGGCATACCATATACTATATGTATGTACAGTACAAACGCTCGCTTACTAAACTGTACCCCCGATCCTTTCGTAAGTAATGTGTCTCGGATTTCATTCAGAAATGCATTTCTATACCGTTTTTGAATGGCTAGTCAAATAAATTTTTTGTTTTCGGCAGCAAAGCCCATAAATTACGCTTCTTTTCAGCACAAAGCATAGAAAAGGTACAACACTAACTACCACAAAGGATAAGAATTCCCTTCAAGGTAGACGACATGCAATCACGCGACAGACAGAGGGTAATAGCACTTAATAATTTAAGACAAAGCGTCAGGAGGTGGTTGTCGGGGAAAGTACGTATACGAGTACGAGCGCATGCAGGAAACACCATTTTTCCATTCCTCTGTGTCCAGGATAATAATCTACGAGAATGTATTAGTGTATAACGAGTGTATCGTCCTTACAGAGGGCGTGTATGTTTTAGTGAATTTAATATGAGAACAGATAAAAGTATGTCTGGAACTACGAGAAGGGGGTGTTTTAGGGTTTGAAAAATAGACAAAACAAAAAAAATGTATCATCCTGTATGCGTTCAGCAGTATACTCTAAAGGTGTCTCAAAGGAACTATACCAGCTTGGAATTGAAAGTTGCTGTTGCAGCGCTATGACCGCCGCCGCCGCTGCAAAGGCTCGATGTGTGGTGGGCTCTTATTTGGTCATTCAAAGGGAGGGTGGAAAATTTCACAGACAGCAGGGTGAAGGGTAGTTTTTGTCAAGTTCCTATATATTCCATACATGGGCAATGACACGAAACGAAGAATAATAGCGAGAGCTCGTGCGGCTCGTTATGTTATGAATTTGGGCGAGAGATATCGTGATTTAAAAAATCGCGTGCACCCGAACGAACCCTGTGACCCCTGCCAGGAAAACCATCATCACCAACACCATCATCGAACAAAACTACCACCGTAAGGATGTAAAATTTCACTTGCCTTCGCCATTTGGTAGGTTATTTTGTGTGGAGGATAATGGCATTTGAATTTCGTTATATATTTTTTTTTTTTGGTATTGGAAAGCAGTGGCAAAGTCAATCTTTAGAATTTGCTTAGAGGGCGGTTGTGCACTATAAAGCACGGCTTAAGGGGGATGGAGAATGATCGATATTTTCATCGACTTGTGTGTGTTCTTGTTGTTTTTTTGCCTAGAATCAAGGAGAGGAATTTGCTCAATGTAGGGTAATACCATTAAGAGTGAAGGTTTCCTCGTTTGTCCACCCATGAATTTGGCGACGGCGGCGTCAGCCTTTTTTCTGTTTTCGTCCTTCCACCCCCTGAGCGTCTGGCTGCTAGGGGAATGATAATTGTATAGCAAATAAATTATATTGTTACGTTGAAAACAGCCTAAAATTTTGTGCGCCCTTGTTTGCTGATAATACGAGTAGTACACATGTGGGCCATGGGCCTTCGACCACTCCCCCGCCATTCATCAATGTACGCAATTCGCATTTTGAATGTGCCGACTTATTTGTGTAAATAATTTATAGTAATTCTAAGATAAAATTGATGTCGATATGGTCCTGATGAATGGTTTCGCATTCGACTTTTTCTTCGTCTTTACTTTTGGTGGCTTTAAAACGTATCGTCAAATTGATTTATTGAGACACTTTGGCGGCGTGGCGGTGTGCTGTGACCTGTTTTGGGCAACAGAAATTCCTTGGCATTACACAACTGAATTGAAATGAAATATGACATCAGAAAACTTGGTCATTGATTGATGAAAACTCGTATACGTACACTCTGCTGTTGCTTTTCAAAGTTCATAATCCGTAAAGAATGATTGGTGATGGCTTGTGGTATGGTGCTGGTACTGTACACCAGTAAATGTTCATTTTAGATGTACCTGCTCAGGTGTTAACCTTCAAGTAACTGGATTACCGAGGTATTTTTATGAATGATTGATATAGGGTTAAAAGGGTTGAACTCCTTTTTTTTCAAAACACTTTGCTGGACTGTCAGCAAAATACACAGTTTAATTTAAAATTTTATTCTGTCGAGTCATTTCATATTTTTGAATTAATTGGATGACAGTATAAAACGTTTAAATTTTCATAAGGCACTCAAAGAGGAAGTTAATTAAGGAAAATAATTGTTATGAAATTCAAATGAACATTTGTTTGTTGGCAGTTTCACTAGAAGACGGGTATTGATCCTGCGAATGTACTTCTCTCTAACTTTTAATGGCATTTAGGATCAGTATTTGATTGTCTGCACAATGAATATTAAATGCAATAGAACTTGATTCATTAGATCGTGAAGCAGCCTCTTTTATTTGGATTTGTGAAAGACAATGCCCAAGTACTTTTCTTCGTTGATATATGGTAAAAAACCAGAGTCTCAATAAAAATGCTATCTTAAATTCAATAAGATCCTTTGAAATGGGACAAACCTGAACTTCCTCGTAAAGCCCATCCGATGCCACAATTCAAACTGATCTCAAGAGGCGTTCCAGAGGTTTGACCCATATAGACTGGCGGTGTCGCTTATCGTCGATCTTGCCCGTTCCAGTATAGTCAGGTGACCCCAATACTATCGCGACATCGCAGGCAGCCGAGCAGAAACATTCCACGACGGAGCAGATGTTTGAAAGCAGAACTATCAATTTAAGTGGCTGCTAAGAAATCTCCAACGTGAAGAAACATCCCGAAGCAAAGTTGGCCCCTTACATATGCTGAGTCTACAACAAGGTATAGTCTTAGTGTGGCTGGAAAAAGTGGTGTTTCAACGAAAGACATACATACTATAAGTACAAGGTTTACCTTAAAGCGTCCAGATGGTATGTTTTTTCAATGTTATGTGGTAGTTCTTTAGTAATTCATTGTGTATCATAAAGGATCCATGAAAAAATAAACAGTGCAAACATAGGCTGCGTTTTATTCAACATCAAATACTCTACAATTTAGGCACCAATTCATAACCTTAAGTTTACACAAGGCCTTTAAAAAATAAGATTCGTAGCGAGTCATATTCTAGCTGGAAACATTGCTCTTCTTAAGTACTTAGGAATTGGCTTATGTTGAATGCCTGACAGACCTCAAAGGCCTTTACCCAAAGTTGACTGAAGGGGACAAAAATTTTGAGTAATGAACCGTATTGAATTTTGAATCTGCTTATGATAATGTTCGGATACCAACGTGCTTAGTCCTTTAACACACATTTCAGTTTCTTTAAATTTCCGTAAGGTTTGCATGGTAGGCAAATAGCTAGACAAATACTTTCAGATCAAAGCTTACACGACTCGCCCTTCTGATAACCGAACAAAAAGTATCTTAACGAGCCTATCGTAGGCCCTTTTCAGGCCATTATAAGTAACTCAGATAACAAATACGCATTTAAACATGGGTTTAGGCTGAAACATTGCTGTGTGATTTATCAATGAGTTTCCGGCTCTCACCACTTACTTACTTGGAAAGCGCTTAATGCCACAGAAGTCTACCGAAGTCTGACGCAATAAGTCTCTCCAGTCACCTCGACCCTATCTGCATTTGTGTTTTCTAAGTTATCTGATATCCTGAGAATCATTAAATGAACAACTTTTCGCTTACAGCGACCGAGAGCATTCTCGTCCATCCAAAGAGGTCCACGCTTCTGTCTTGTGAAGTAAGACAGACCGAGGAAGTCAATATTACCCTAATTGATTTCTTAAGATAACAAGCTATAGAGTAAGAAGAGAGCCCAAATCAAGTGAGGATGCCGTGCCTTCTTTAAATTTTGAAGAGTTTTGCTCGGCTATCAAAAATCTGAAGAACTATTTTCAAAAAAAGCAATTATAAAGCTTATAAGAACTGTTTTTTTTCGCATTTTATATCCTATGCTTTCAGCGCTATTGTAGCTTCCATTCCGGCAAGTGTCGCTTCTGAGGCAATAAGGGTATGGCCAAATTCGGATTTCGGCAAAAAGAGGCACCTTCTTGAGTCTCGTGCTAGAAAAGATAGTGCGCAGAGCTGGTGTTAGCATGAAAATGGAATCAGCTGCAAGGATGCCAAGGCTTTTGCGGCAATTGAAGAGTAAGCAAATCCAAATACATGTTTTCAATTAACAAAGGAACATCTTTCCACCGCCTACGACAAACAGTCACAACCATAACCACGATAGGATTAAAAAGATTATCTCTTTCGGGACCAAATTCAATTCCATGATACCCAAGCGCAGAGTCGGCGAAGATAGGCCGTGTTGCTTTTTATACTTTCGAAAAAAAAAATTGCATCGAATTGGTGGGCTGTACCTAGATGTGGTGGAACAGCCAACAGGTTCGATTGTTCGACAGCCTTCGGATCAAGCTATCGACCAAGCAGTGTAACTCTTTGAGTATAAATGAATCTCGTGAGGATCTAGTAATGCCAATTTTGATTTGTCACAAATCGTCCTTAAAGTGCTCAAAAACGCAAATCGGGCACTCCAGATGCCATCATGTTTTTTTGGATTCACTTTGTACAGCAGACAACTTTGTTCGAGACCTTTTCAATTTATAATAAATTCGAAAGATTCGTCAGTCATCTTCCAATCATTGCTGGACATTTACATCAAAGTACCGGTAAAAATGACTGAACAAAAAAGACTTCGTGTACTCTGAAACAATATTCCCTTTGAAGGAATCAACAATTTTTATAAGTGCATCGCACAATCCTGTAGATACTTTTATTAAGTCACATAAAAGCTGTGTCATTTTGCTCCGAAGCTTATCAAAGACATCCGACTAAACAGAATGAATATTTATTAAACACTCAATGTCTGGAAACCCATCAAACATGTGAATGGATGCTTCAGCTTGTTCCTTCAGAAAACCCAATTGTGCAAACATCTGGAAGAAGGAATTTCCATAACAATTCACCCGCAAGAAGAAATGTCACAACTGCTTCGAAAGGCGCCCGTATTAGACGTGACTTATGAGTTTGCCCGTTGAGCAAAGTATCGAAAACGGCTTGGCATAAAAGTGTGTTGCATATTTCGTATGGAGATTCACAAAACGAATACATATCGACGAGCCATAAACGAGAACTTTGAAAGCCATTTCATAAATATGTAAATTCCTCCTGTGATGGCTGCTGGCTGGCTCCTGGATGCTCCACCCACAAAGGATAATCGAATGTAGTACAATCAAAATGGATAGCGCTATTGAGATGTTTTGCATATTTCAATGAAACCAATTCGAGTGGAATGCAACACTGAATTATTTGTTTAAAACATCAGTGGCAAGGAACCTACGAGAACGATGTCCTTCAGTTGTTGTTTGAATTCATTTTCATTTTGATTCTCTGATTGCGATTGCGAATGTGATTGAATGAAGAAGAAGGTACCCCAAGGAGGCAAATTACTCGACTATTGCCTGGAAAAACACCGAGCACTGAGCACTCAAATCTTCTCAGACGATGAATGATGAGTCTGAGTTTACAGAGGGGTATACTACTTCTCTGTCCGTAATCATCGTACTGCAATCGCCTTTGTTTGCATTTCAAATGGGTTTAATCTTTGAATCAATTGGAGTGGTTTTTTGTTTTAAAATTGTTGATTTTGACTTTGGATTTCATTTGAGAAAACTATTTTGACTGTAAAGTGCATTAAATTGGGGGAGTCGGAGGCGCCAACAGCTGAGGTCACAGTGAGACTCAATCTCAATAAATTACTAAGTAAACTTTACTTTCTGTTTCTTGATTTGCATATTGACACAAAGTGGTCTTAAATTTTGCATTTAAATATGATCGTTGTTTACAGTTTTCTTAACGCAAAATTTAAGTCATTTCGCTTTTGTCGAACTAAATAATTAAGAAAAATAGGAGCTTGATTAGAACTTGCTTGCTTATTTGTCAAGTCATCGAATACGTCCAGTGGAAGGAATTTTAAATTTCACAATGCCAGGACTGAACGCCTCGCTAGCCACCTTAACAGTGACCATTCACAGTTGTGGAAATAATGGATCGATCCAATATTTGACTTCATAGAGAAGAACTGGCAAGTTGAGGGCTTTGTGAAGAGCGGTCTTCATTCTCCAAGTTAGGAGTCTTGAACGAAGCTCCTTCGATAAGCCAAAGTAGCATCGACTTCCTATCATAAGTCTTCACCGGATCTTCATCGAAACGTCGTTTTTGGAGTATATCGCCAGAAGCCAAAAAACCTTGAAGAAGGTTTTGTCTAGTAAAGGGTGATTTTTTAGCTATTATCTTTTTGGCAACACTGGTTTAAACAGCTGACGCACGTTTCGTGTTTTGTTTCACTGTCAAACATCTTCAGTTTGGTCTATAATTTAACCATGAATCGTCTTACAAACGAACAACGCTTGCAATTTATTGAATTTTATTATCAAAATGCGTGCTCTGTTAAGAAAGTTCATCGCGCGCTTCTTCCATTTTATGGTCAGGTTAATCGACCCACTGAAGCGGCTATTCGGGCTATTGTGACTTAATTTCGCACCAAATTTACATTGTTGGACATTAAACCACCAACACGCTTACGTTGAGTGCGAAATGAAGAAAATAACGCAGCTGTATGACCATCAATTATCCATTCGTCGCCGTTCGCAGCAATTGGGTCTCTGTTACTCAACAACGTGGAAAATTTTGCGGAAAGATTTAGGTGTGATGCCTTTCAAAATACAGCTGGTGCAAGAATTGAAGGCGAACGACCTACCGCAACGTAAAATGTTTGGTGAATGGGGTCTTGGAAAGTTGGCCGAAGATCCACTTTTTTACCGAAAAATTGTGTTCAGCGACGAAGCTCATTTTTGGCTCAATGGGTACGTAAATAAGCAGAATTGTCGATTTTGGAGTTAATATCAGCCAGAAGCATTGCAAGAGCTACCAATGCACCCAGAAAAAATCACAGTTTGGTGCGGTTTATGGGCTGATGGCATCATTGGACCGAACTTCTTCAAAGATGATGTGAATCGTAACGTAACTGTGAATGGTGAGTGCTACCGTGAGATGATATCCAGCTTTTTTTTTTGGCCCAAAATGCAAGAGCTCGACTTGCATGACATGTGGTTTCAACAAGACGGTGCCACATGCCACACAGCACGCGCAACAATGGAGTTATTGAGAGGCGAGTTCGGTGAACATTTTATTTCACGTTCGGGACCGGTCAATTGGCCACCTAGATCGTGCGATTTAACGCCTTTAGACTATTTTTTGTGGGGCTATGTTAAAGCTCATGTCTATACAGACAAGCCCGCTTCAATTGACGCATTGGAAGACAACATTGAAGCATTTATTCGTGAGATACCGGCTGAAATGTTGGAAAGAGTATGCCAAAAGTGGACTAAGCGGATGGACCATTTGAGGCGCAGTCAAGGTCAACATATGCATGAATTAATCTTCAAACATTATATTATATGAACCGCACTATCGATTCAAATAAAGATTTCATGCATTTTTCTGAATTTTATGTGTTTTTTGTTTTGAAAAACTTTCCTATAGTTTTTAAAAAATCACTCTTTATGTTGAAGATCATCATAACATCGCGTGCTTTCGCTATCGCGTGGAACAGCTTTTCAGCGATTCCGAATTCGGTCATCGCTTTTTGTAGTTCAGTGTGATGAATGCTTTTAAAATACTATTTTGAAATCAGGTTGTGATTATCAATTTTAAATCCCTAGGTTAGCGAAGTCAAGCGCAAATATCCCTTGATACCCTGAAGTCCAATTCCATATTCGGCTTTTCTTACGGTTATCAGGAAAAGTCTCTGGTGATTAAAAGTCAGAAATACTATATTTCCGTGTTCACAACGAAGTAGATCTCAGCAACTGCACATCATTCAATTTTTCATAAAGATCTCAGAATATTGCCTTAAACGGTTCAATTGTCTCAGGAAAAGAAACATCGCTCTAGGCTTTAGAGCTCGAAATTGACAACTATTCTACCAATGCAACCTGGTTTATGGAATGACGGCATTCGAAGCCCATTTTACTTCAAGACAACAATGGAAGAAATGGTGCAATCAATGGAGAGCACTGCCAATGCATGATAAACGATTTTATATGGCCAGAATTTTAAGACTTGGGTATCAATAATCGTGAATTCAGGCGTTTTGGCGAGAATAAAAACCAGAGACGATTCAGAAAAAGATTGGTGGCCACGCTTTTCGTGAAATCTTCGGAAACATGTTATTCTCGAATCTTCATTTGAATATATTGAAAGAAGAAGTTGCCAGAGTGGCCTGCATAGGTAGTCGTTGAAATGAACCAATATTTTAGGATAAATTGGAGGACTTGCTTTTTTCCAGTCTTTTTTATAGCTTTTTCAAAAACAAATTCAAAATCAGATGGCTTATCCTAAATGAATGGCAAACTTGAAATTTGTCAGCAAATTTCTCTCGTAACCATATTGTTAATATTTCCAGTGGAACACACTTCTTAGTATTTGAAAAAAACGACGCATGATTTCATCGGTTGTACGATGAAGACTTTAATTTCATATTCTTCCAAACTTTTCCGCCCTTTTGACCTACATACAGGCTTATCCGAACCGCGATTCCAGGAAGACATTATCATTCAAATAGTATTTAAGCCAGCGACAAAAAACACAACAACACGCACTCACAACACGCCTTATTAACGCTTTTTACCTTTCCCACAGTAATAAGGATATTTACAAAAAAAAATAATATTCAAAAATAGCGCTTTCTCTGTATTGCCACACAAATTCCCTTAAAAAATCGTCTCGAAAGAAAGTCTAATTTCGATTTTGTGCGCCTAGCTTCTATGAGTTATGACGTTTTAATTCAAATCACGTAGCATCATAGAAGCCACGAGGATTATGTGGCTACACAAGGGTATTAATCGTTCATCATTTCTGTCAACTAGGATTTGTAGGTATATTAAATTAAAGGATCCATACAGTATGTGAATATTTGCAAGATTATTTTATTATTTATCGCCAACACGGATTAAGCTTGTTATATATCTGCCTACATGACTAAAATTCTGATAAGGATAGTCCCCTATTGGCAAACTAGGATATTCGTTGATACTGTTGGAAACCAAATCAAATGTTGGGTTATTGTTTAGCTGGCAACGGAGTTGAGCTGAGGGAAAATTGAGACCTTGCGGAAATTTCTATGTCTAATAGGATGCAAATCAAAAACCGATATTTTTTATCGATATCTATGACGATCAAAGAGAAATCAATTTCATCAAGCGTCAATAAAAGGGTTATGTCCTGATCATATCGAAGACGTGAATTTAAATAAATGGAATCCTTGAGAGATCCAAAATTTATATACCACGGTTGTTTAAATGAAAATATGCTTATTTCTTTGCTTGTGCTCGGCCTTTTGAATGTAAAAAGTATAGATAGGGTAAAAGCTATTGTTATAATTTTGTTTTAAGGTTATGAATTGATGACATTTAATTGAAAAAATAACCACCTCTTGAGGACATGGATGTGTGTGCTCATATTACGTAATTTTGAATTGTTGCTCGTAAGTCATCTGGCTTTAAATTGACAATTTCGACTTCAATGATGGCTTTCAAGACTTGCAAGGTTTGCTTCCAAATCGCCATTCAACAACGCTCGAGTGCCAATTCAGTAATTAGCAGCAAAACCCATTTTACATCTGTCTGTAAGGCTTAGCAGTTAAAGCTCCGGTGGTGCCGTCGACGTCCTCAATAATATGGATCCTCTTCGTGCATTTCATGTCATCAGTAACGTTATTGAAAAAGTGATCAAAAGAAGCTCTGACTTAGTGGGTTGAAGACAAAAATATTGTCCAGGAAAACCAATTCGGCGGGGCAGGATAGTACCCAATCTCATGCAAGAGGTGTAAACATAAAAAATGAAAGATTTTCCTTTGTGGACTTCAACCCGCTCAGCAGCAGCAGTGATACACTTTTCACTAAACCACGAAGTCATATTATGGTCTGCAACAGGATGTGGTTAAACCAGCGAACATGTTGGCTCTCAGCGCCACGCTATAGGGTAGGGAATACCCTATATTCTAGTGGAAGTTGAAATCAACAACAACAAGCGGCCTTTACTATGACAAAGAGACTTTTTCATGGCGGACCTCATGCGGTATTTCTAGTGTAGTTCATAATGGGAGCGTTCGGATTTTCAAGAACCTATGTCTTAGAGGTTTGTTTCGGTTTTAAAAAAGGAAATTGTAGCCTAATGAACCAGCAACTTGAGTTTCAATACCCTTGAATTATTTTTTGTGATTTGACCAGTTTTTTAACCAGCTTACCTTTCTGAAAAGCTCTTGCTTATTTTTTAATTTCATAAACTTCCGCTTGAAATAAATTGCATATGTCTGGTAGTCTGAAAAACTTTCTTTTTTCTAAGGTTGTTTTACATGCTAGAGAGAATGATCATTCTAGAGTCTAGATGGTTCCTATGTACGAAGCCTCAGACGAAAATTTGTTAGTTGTGCTTTCGAGCTAAGGTAGGGTGCAGCTCAGGATCTTGTCGGTAATTTAAGTTAGTCATTTATTTCTTGTTCTTTCCGGGCGGATTCTGTCAGATTTCTTGTCATTTTTAAGATATTGGAATGGTAACAATTTACAACATTTTCTTACCAACATTTTTCCAACATAAGCTTTCACGATGCTGCTGCTAATCATTTCGTGTTTTAAGAGCTTTAAAATTTCCCGTTTGGAAACTCTTGTTTTAATTGCTTCAGTATATTGATAACTGCAGTTTCATATCGGGCACGGTCGTCAATGTGAGCTTCTGTCACTCTAACTAAGCAGTGCACAGATTCTTTAAATTCATCGTTACTCTAATGCGTAAGTGTTGTAATCTTTTTATTGATTAAAGGAAATATGAGGAGAGTCTAAAAGGATTTCCATCTCTTCTTATTTTTACGGTATTTCGTTCAGTTTGAAATCCTTGAAGACTTTTACTAAAGGAGGTAGAACGTGAATGCGTTGATGCTATACGATTTAAAGATTTGTAAAGATGTACAAAAGTATGCAGGACAGCTTACCACTAGATACATTATAACTTTTGGAAAATGTATTAAAATAATGGCCCTTCAATGCGATTGTTTGATTTTCAAAATAAAACAGCAGAATCAAATTAACATTCACTGCAAAAGATGGCATCCAAATCTTTCAATATTGGAATTTCGAAAATCGGACCCATAAAAAGAACGACAAAAAAATCAACCATGTCATTCTGCTTGGCATTCCAAATTCAGCAAAGAAGATCGCAATTCAAATAGGTTTAAAAAAAGCTTGTTACTGCGCCAATGCAGATGAGTTTATTGAATGTCTGAGATATGTTTTTCTGTTTGAAGTTATTTTTATTTTAATTCAAACCCATACCTAGGAATAAATGAATTCTGAATGTTTAAAGTTAACACGAACTACGATTCTATCTTCGATCAGGTGTACATGTCGGTTAAGGTTTTTTCTCTTGCTAAATTTTCGCGAACAATCCTTGTTTGCTCACAGGCTAACAGTGTTAATTGGAGATTAGTGAAGTCTTTTTTTTCCTTGCTCGACGAAGCACTTCTATATAATATCAACGTTTCCATTACGAAGTCAGCTCATTTCCTGAAATCTTTTTAATTTTTTTCCTTTCCCCAGTTTTCCTTCTTAAACTGATTTAAATAGGGATTACGGGATAAAAGGCTCCTTTCCTTCAATCCGTTATTAATACGGCAAAGGAAAAATTAGACGACCTGGTAGAAGATATGCATACATTTTTTTTTATGAATTTTCTCAAATTCTGTATAGAAGAAGAAATTAATTGGACTTCTCATTTTACGTTTGATTAATTCCTGACATGATTGAGACAACTCAATCAACCACAAATGGATTAAAGAATAATAGCCACAGGAAATCAACTTTAAGTTGTTTGATCCTTAAGATTAAAAGACTTAATAAAGTCTTCACAGAGTCCTTATATTTATATCAACATTTCACTTAAACTCCTAAGGTAAATGACAAACACAATTTCCCTTCCTCCATTTCTCAATTTAGTTCTGCCATCACTTTATGAAGTTTATGAAGAGCTTGTTTAAGCTACAAAAAAAAGCAAAATAAATTGGTTTGCATATACAACAACCCGCCAGGATGCCAATATCTTTCCGTAGAATCTTATACACAGTCAGCCGCTGTATTTTTGTTAATAAGTGAACGCCTCCTTCCAAAGCAACTTACGTGTGTTCGTATATATATATTTATGTATATGCTTGTACAATCTGCATACCTCCGAAGAATTTATTAATTCTAAAATGCAAAAAGGACGAACAAACTTTCATTCATTCAACTGGAAAAGAAAAGAAAACTAACAACCTTCGGACACCCACCCACCCACGTTTCAAAAGGAAGCATCAAGGTGTTGTGGAAAAAAAAATTCACCTCGAACACCATCTGCGGATCTTTGATTAAAAATTTCACAGCTCTCCAAAATCCATGATTTATTTCTTAGAGTGTTTCATAGTAATTTCCATTGCTCAGCATGACGACAGGTTTATGCCCTCTAAAAAAAGGAATACTCGTACACAAATACACAGAAATCTTGTTTGCCATATATTTAATTTGCATTCGCTTTAAGGCTCCTCGTACAGCGCACTTTTCCCCAGTCGGTCTGTCGGTTACTACTTCAGTCCTGTTCGTTGTCGAAGTCATAGTCGCAGTCGTAGTCATAGTCGCCGCGCCAATTCTCCCCCATCAACGTCGTCGTCTTCATCGTTGGTGCAAGGCAAGGAATATTCGTCCTTATCCTCAAACACATAATAAAACGCAATTTCTCAACCCAATGGCTTACATTGTAAATAAGCATTTAAAAAAGAAGCGCGAAGGCGAATGTGAACGCGAAGTGGGTGGCGGGTGCCGTCTAGCGATCCTGCCGTCAACGTCAATACTCTCGGTAATTCCGAGCTGGTGTATCCTTCCTCGATTACATCCCAAAAACCACCGCCAGCGACGCGAAGCACGGCATATTCAATTGGTGGGTACATATACTCGTACTTGTGCTCCAGGAGCACACAGTTTATGCCGTGAACGGCGATAATTTTCAAAATTAAAATGTACGTGTTTAATTTGAGAAAAACACATCAATCTGATAAGGAACACAGCTTAGAGTGCTGTTTTTTTTTTTTTTGAGAGGTGTATCCTTTGGACGAAGCACACATGAGGGGGCATTCTCTTAGAGCTTTATTATTACACACATGCACATATGGAACAGTGATTAACAAAAATACTTTGTACACAGCAAAGGGACGATGTTTCTGAACAAATAAGGGAGGCACACACGGGTAAATTATTATTAAAAGGAGTGGATCCTTTTGAATGACAATACATTTTTTTTGTAGTCTAAAGTGTATAATCTTAGAGATTAGTGCTACCCGTGGGATTACATTTCTTGAGATACTGGTACTGGGACAACACATTAATTTGTAACGCCATTTTTTCTTTTGTCAATGGAATGTATTCGCCTTTAGGCCTAAGTGAAACCACTCACTAAGAAAGTTTTCCAACACAATACGCCTGTAGTGACATTCATTTCCTTTTTATCCACATAAAGAATGCTTGCGAATGCGAATGCGAATCCGGACAATCGTCGTCCTCGTATGTAGTTTTTTCCTGGAATTTTTGTTGATGTGATTGTAAAAACAAAGAATTCTTAAACATTGTCCTTTGTAAGGAGATACTCGCAAAAAGCTTTGATAGCCTGCAGCTTAAGAATACAAGGATTACATTTCACTTACAGAAAACACCCATAGCTTGAGAAAAATTGTCAAGATCTTAATTTTTATGTTTACCAGCCGTTTTCTGTTTTCTTTTGTATTCTTTATTCACAGTGGCCATTTTTCATAACAAAACAAGGCGAAAAAAGAGATCAATCATGAGATTTATTTTTAAAGAAAACGAATAAACAGCTCACCTTCTAAACTTCAACAGCTTCATTGGTGGAATAGGGACGTACATATGTAAATGGAAAAGTGTGGAAAGGACACTGTGAACAGTGTTGGAAGGATTAGACCCCTTGAATTGCGGATCACGGTCGGACGGTATTTTTTGTTCATGTCTTTGCAGCTTTAGTCTTTGAGTGTGCATCTATTCGAGTTTTTAGCTCTCGGTCAACGTAGATAGTAATATTTTTAAAACAAAGATTTCTATTCTCATCACTTGCACTTATATCTTGGCATGCAGGAGCCACTGACCACCCATTCTTCGCAGAAGACATCAATCGTTGTTCCGGAGGCCGTCTTTAATTCGTCAGTGAAGAAGGCCAGAGCCCACTCGAGGAATTTCGATAGGAAATTTCTTGACAACAATAGGAAACGGTAGAATGAAGTCCATTTTCATAATTCTCTTTGAGGCATTCCATTTCGTTATGATGGATTTGCGCAATATGGAGTTAATTACCCAGAGACATGCTGTTTGTGATCTGAGCGTCCTTTATTGTTTTTTTTTTCTATCATCGAGCAGCCGCGTCTTTAAGTCTTAAGGGCGATAGCATATCTTTTCAAGTGCCTTCCACAATCGAACCGAAGTGTCCACCTAAAGATTGAGACCCCATGATCTGTCAAATTTCTCTTCCTCATGAAGAAAGCTACACATGCCTACCTACCTTGTTTATTCAACTCAGTTTTTAAAGCCGGTTTTTAGCTTTAAGTTCAATTTGTTTGAGGGATCGAAAATCGTACTAGTACAGGGCTCTTTGTCGGTTTTTGTCGGATTTATGCCTTGTCCGACGGATCTCGAGCGCACTTGTGACAATGCATAGTTAAGATTATCATCGAATAGGGATTTTTCCCTACAAACTTGATACCAAAAGGACCTTCACATTGAAGCTGTGGGATTCAAAAATATTTACGATTTAGTCAATCCAGCCAGTTCGGTTAATCAGTCGCAGAAACTGGAGAACCTTCAAGACTTCTTCAGTAGAAAAAAAGCCTCGCCGGGGAGATAGTTAAACCCGCATCAGGATGATGCGAGGATATGAATGTCAAACCAGGTATCCCATCTACTGTCTAATCCAGGGGATAGTGCGACCCCGACCAACTTATTTAGGAGACTCGAGGTTAAGTTTAGTAGTTTATTTTGACATTTAACTTTATAACGGATAGGTTAGGATAGTAAATTTAGATTAGAGGATAGGCAAGGCTTAAGTAAGTCGATACCCTGTTATGATTCCTGTTCAACAGAAATCTTGAGCATCGTTTTTCGCTGTCTCGCTGTCCTTTTTCTTCTCTAATTTGTTTCTTTCGTCTATCTCTCGTCTATCTCTCAAAGGCAAGGCGGACAAAGACTAACCCATCCCACGAGCTCAGCCGAGAAACCACAAGCCTCTGTGGCCTTCATGATTTACAGCAAATGGTTAAAAAAAAACTTGGCTATTTTTCCTTTTTTATCGTTTAACATAAGTTCCGCTTCTTCAAACGAAATTCTACCAATAATCATTTAGAAAGCTCCCCCCGGGGCACATACCTATACCACTTAAGACGCGGCACATATGGTTTCATCCTTCGTTTTTAATCTGATACATGTAGTTATCCGTAATAATGTTTCCTTAACTCAATTAGTCAGTGTGTTCCAGTTGATAGGTTTTTGTGATGCTGGTTGGTAAATAGGTGGAGAATTATCCATTGGAGAATTGTTTTGTTTGGAAATCGCGAAACATTTCAGGTCAGTTTATTAATGTCCACCTCTTTAAGAAAAAGAGGTCTTATCACCATGTTTTCATATTCAATTGATTTTTACGGATTTCTTTTGTCTCAATTAGTTGTTGACAGCTTCCTTCGAAATAAACGTGATATGAAACCCCTCTTCCCCAATGTTGCCAGCACAACAGACTTCTTTTGTTTGTGATTTCCCATACATGTTTTTTTTTTTTTTTTTTTGACAGTTAGATAGGAAGACTTACTTTGTCAGTCAGAACAACCAATTAATGCCAAGACGACAGATGAACGCGTCTTTTTCTTGGAGCCAGTCTTAAGCGGGTATTATTTAATTGTTGTTCCTTGCAAGCTTTTTGAGGACACGAGTATTTCTCGAAATGGTGTATTTTAGCCATTAAATTCAAGTATATTGGCGTAGACGAATTAGGAAATAAAAGCATGATATTGACAGAACCTTGTACATGGTAATCGTTAGAATCGAAACGAAAGAAGTTATCAACAGAATAAAAAAACTGAAAGTCACTATTTTGACCACACAGTATATTCTTGAGTCCCATTGTTTTGAAAAAGGATCTGGACCGAAACATCAGGAGAGCATGTCCAACATCCACTGAACATCTGTGGAATTTTCAGCAATGACTCTATTTTTGTTTCTTATAACAAAACTTTGTGAAGCCATCGACAACAATGGACAAATGGATGTATATTTGATTTTTATTTTTTAAAAACTTCCAAATACTTGTGAAGGGCAATGTATAAGGATGTATTTCACGAAATTTGGTCTCTTTTACAAAATTAAGAAGTTCTCGAGCATGCAAGAGTTCGTGGGACTGATTTTTTATGAATGTTTTCGTTCGGAATTCGGCCAAAAATGAAACAGCTTATCTCAAGGACCAAAACTGTTTCGTTTTTGCACAGAATAATTACCTGTGGTGAAAATCTAATTTTATACGAAAGCGTTGAAAGGTTAGCTGTCGAGTTCAGACGAAAACCCAGGACACATCCCATACAATTTGGCGGACATCGAATTGATTTAGAGAATTGGTAAATGAAACCGAACAAATAAATTCCGTTGATGAACATGCACGATGGACATCCAACCATTTGGAATTCTTCCCTATCCAATGTACTTTCCTGATGTTGCCGGAGATGTTTCGAAAACAGAAAGTTTTTCAAAAGCGAACACAGGTCGCACAAACCCTTGAACACTTTATAGTGTCCAATAGCGTCAAGCCCTTTATAAAATTGAAAAACGGTGGAACAAGGTAACACGTTTCTATTTTTATTAAATATAATACAAAATTATTTAAAAAATTGACAAAAGCAGACATTTCATTTGCTTCATTCAAATTTAATGTGAAGCTATACCTGTAACGAAAAATCTCCAAAATTCCACAGAAATATTTCCCTGAGCCACTGTATTTATTTACATTAAAACTGAATCAATCACAACTTACACAAATTGTCTCCTTTTTGTATCCATTTAATCACGTCGGACACAACGCGAAAATCCCAATCAAGTGGATTTCACTTGAAGAATGGATATTCCCTCTTGAAAACCACCCCCACAACTAGCCACTGTTGCCGCTATTTCATAAATCTTCTACACTTAAATCTCGTCAAGACCGCACAGCTTACACTAAACCGTTTTAAGACACAAAAAAAAAAAAAAAAACGGGCAGACACCGCGACCCACAGTACAACCGGATTTAATACTGTAATCACACCTGAGCGCACTAATTCACTTGTTCGTGAATACCGTTGAGTACGAATGTATATGTAGTTTGTATACGAGTAAACCTTAACGTGAGCAAGTATCTATATCTCTTCTCTTGCAATCCGATACGAAGCCGTTCTAGTTGAAAAAACTCCTTTTTGCAATGATTATTCAGTCGAATATGCACAAAGTACTATAAACTCACGGACGTTGCACATTGGGGGTGGCATACAAGACCAAGCGCAAGGGGGCTTCCAACAAAGGTCTCCGCCTAAAGATCCAACTAGCACTTGGCGGGTATTGTTGTGTTCTTCGTTTTCGAAATACGTATTTTCACTTCTTTTTTGTTTTGTTTTTAATTTCGATCCTCCTAAACAAACAAATCCAGAAAGTGTAACTTAATATGACGTCGACAGATAACTACTGTCACTGTTGTTGTATATGTACGGGGGAAGCCTCCACAAGTCGTTATATATTAATTTTGTAAATATTTATGGGGGAAAGCTAACCGGCGACGGACAGCTAAATAATCGGTGGATTTCGCTGTGGCAAAGCTCATGCGATGTTAACATGGACACATTTTCGGGGATTCAACATTTATGTGAAACACAGGAAGGACTCTGCCATTCGAAATATCAAAAATATTCATGAACGGGGTGGAATAGAGATTTCAAATTAGAACAAAAGGCTTGGCTTGGTGATACCACTCGCGGCTGATTTATATTTCAAATTTTTGAATTCAATTCTAACTCTCGTCGTCCACATTCAATTGCTCCCCGCTGTGGTTGGTATCCTCGATTTGGAACACACTTGGTACGTGGACTTTAATAAGTTTATTTATTCTATGCCCACCTCTCGGAGTGTATGGGGGGAGTCCTTTTCGTAAAATCGTAAAACGTACGATACGCGATGCGAAGGTTTTTAATTTTTTATTGGGTGACACGCGTCTTAACTGGCACCGTCGAATGCTACCGAAGAACTGAGTCTAGAAACGATTTCTGCGAGCTATGGATGCGGACAGACGACGAACGACAGACAGACGACAAACGTGCGACGTAGTCAGTGGTGAAAGTGTATAATTCGGGAGGGAAAAACATTGCTTCCTTGGTGTTGCTGCTTCTGATATGTTGCCTCTGATGGGCGAAAATGGAATGGATGTTGATGTTATTGCTAGGGGGTGGTTGTTTCTCTGTTGGTGGCTTGGTCCTCGGTCCTTGGTGCGCTGCCTGGCTGCTAGTGAAAGCTATAAATTTTAAGGGTTGTTTTTGTGTGTGTTGTTGGTTGTTGTGTTCGGGTATCGCTTTGGGTATACCTGATGTTGGGGGATAGTCTATGATGATTATTGCAATGCAAAGGAAAGAGGGTGAACAATTTTGCGCGCATGCCTCTCTGGTTGAATGATAAAGATATGTGTAACGTTGAATTTGTATAAAAAATCTACAGTGTGGCTTAAAAGTTTTTTAAAAAAATAGGAAATACCAACAAGATATCTTTTACTTAAAAATCAATTTGTTTTTGTTTAAAGCTTAATTATATTTACTTTATATTTGTGCCATATTTCTGAAAATGTAGATGTTGAATGATTGGAAGAAAAGGAAAAAATTTACAGTAGGAACTAGAGAATGGAAATCTTAATTTCGCAGCTGAAAAAAAATAACTTTAAATTCGATACGGAATAAATAACTATTTGCAACTCAAAATGTCTTAAATGGTTTTGTCACTGTTTCTATGAATATGGTCAAAAAGACTCGAACACGAATGTAGAAATGTAAATAAATAGAAACAGAAGAGCATCACGAAAAAGCATACACAATATAGAAACGTGTGATTATTATTTATAAATAGTTTTTTTTTCTACTCAGATTAACTTATGAGTTAATATTTAGTTTGATATTTATATTAGTACAAACATTTGATTAAAATAAAATTCCGTTTTTTTAACAATTCGGCTTGACTATACTGAATGACAGAGTGATTCCTTGGTGATTTGGTGATTCTTTGGACAACGATTAACAATTGGCGACTTGATATAAGTACTTACCTATCAGTTTATCCTGGAATGATCTGAGTCTGAGCCGTCTATCCATGTCGGGCCAGTATGCGCTACTTCCAGTTGAAAAGGCAGACTTTTTATACGATTGGTTGCTTCTTCAAGTTCTATTTCTCGTGAACCTTGTGGCTGAGGCATTGCTTTCCATTCTGTCCAGATTTGAATATCTAGACAGCTTGGAGAGTTCGCACCTGTACCATCACCTCCAAACTGGACTGTTTGTCCGACAGAAATATTTTCTTTAAATGACGCTCTGCTGTCCTGCTTGTCGTCCAGCATTCAGCTTAATAAGGAAGAACTGGAAAGATGTGCGTTTTGTAAGGCACGATTTTGTCCTTCGATTGGGTTATTTTTTCCAGTTGATTGAACAAATCGAAGAAGCAAAGTTCAGCCTTCGCTGTCGATCTGATATTTCGTCTAAGATGATGTGCGACGGTGAAAGTCTGGAATAATAAAGTAATTCTTTGTAAAAAAAACTGCGCAATACTTCGGCTGTTTTCGAGCGTGTTGCGACTTAAATTGATCAGTTTTCCTGGGATCCAGAATGCGGCATTCGCTTTGAACGGTTCAGTTCGATAAAGGCTGCCATATTGTGATAGCAAGGTTGTTATATGGACCTTTTTATAAGTGAAACTTCCACTTTTTATTGCCGTATTACTAGCTGCCACAGTTGTTTTTTGCCGTTTTAAGCATTGAAGTCCAAAGTAAGATTTTTAATTCGTAAGGAATCCACATTCTAATATGACCAAATTTTTGTGTCAACTTTAAAACGTTTCAAACTATTGCCTCTTCTTGGTTAGTGAAAATATCAAGCTTGCTTTCTGGATTGTTGTAAATTTTGCCTTATTCTACGAGAGGAAACTGTCCAAGCCACTGCGTGTTCTTATGTCTATTCAGGAGCACATTCGCATATCGTTGTGTGGTCGTCGTTTTTTATTACTTATATTGATAAGCCAAGGGTCATGATCATCTGTACGGTTAGCAATATACTACTGTGTCCAAAAAATAAGGTGACATATGAATTTAAACTGCGCGCGTCGAAGGATTTGGAAATTTTTCTTTCTTTTTAGGTTGGTAGTACTGTCAGTGACACCTATGCGAAATTTCATGTCAAAATATATTCATAGTGTTTGAGATACGCGTCGTTTTGTGAGCTGCTAAAATTGAGTTTTTCGTTTTTTGCGATGTCGAAATTTATTGAGCAAAGAATTTGCATTAAATTTTGTTTGCGGAATCAATTTTCTGCTGCGGATACGTTGAGGATGGTGCAGAAAGCCTTTGATGATGAGGATATGTCTTAAAAAAAATGTTTACAAGTGGTATAGTGATTTCCAAGCCGCCGTGAACGTGTCGAAGACGAAGAGCGCTCTGGGCGACCATCAACCTCAACCGATGAAGCTCACGTCCAACAAATCAAAGATTTGGTGTTGAAAAACCATCGATTAACGATTAGAGACCTTGCTGATGAAGTTGGCTTATCGAAAGGCTCAGTCAATACCATTTTGAAGGATGCTTTGAGCCTCAAGCGCGTCAAATCTCGACTGGTACCGAAAACATTGAATTTTTTGGAAAAAAGGCGTCGCGTTGAAGTGTGTGAAACAATGCTTTCCGACTACCAGGATGTCATGAAACGCATTATAACTGGCGATGAGACTTGGATCTATGCTTACAACCCCGAAACAACCGATCAGTCGAGCGAATATCGTTCCAAAGGAGAGCCGAGACCAAAAAAACCGCTCCAAAGTCGCTCAAAAATCAAGGTCATGTTGACTGTTTTCTTCGATTATCGTGGTGTTGTGCTTTATGGATTCCTTCCAACCAGCCAAACAGTCAACAAGGAATATTATTTGAACGTTATGCGTCGTTTGCGTAACGCTATCCGCCTAAAAAGGCCGGAATTGTGGAAAGACAATTCTTGGTTTTTACAACACGATAATGCACCATCCCATACCGCACTCGTAATTCGTGATCATTTCGCCAAAATCTCAACCCATATCGTTCCGCAACCACCGTATTTACCTGATCTGGCGCCGTGCGACTTCTGGCTGTTCAACAAGCTCAAAAGACCGCTCCGGGGACACCGTTTTGATACGATAGAGGAGATTCAAGCCGCAGCGAAGACGGAACTGAAGGCCATCCCGGAAAGTGACTACAACCAGTGTTTCAAAGATTGGAAAATCCGTTGGCATAAGTGCATTGCATCGGGAGGGGATTACTTTGAAGGGGATGAAATTGATTTGGAAGAATAAATAAAGAATTTTCAAAATAAATACAATGTCACCTTATTTTTTGGACACAGTAGTACATCTGTTCATAACTCAGTGGATTGGAAGCAATTATGTAAGCTGGGACTGCTCATTGATAGCGTTTCTGGCTAGCTTTCGCCTGTTTGCAAGCACTTAGCCTGCTTTGTATTCATCATACGAGAAGTTAAATCTTCCAACCCACCAGAAGCATGATTCTCTCAGTTTTAGTATTTACAACCTTAAAAAGAAACGCACACAGTCACTTACGACTTACGTGCACAAATTCAGACACGGAGTTCATCATTATGCCATTTATCTTCGCGTCCGAAGGAAGACAGGAACAGATGACACGCATTTATATCCTTCAAAAAGCTTATAACCCATACTGTAGGAATTTTTTTTGTAGCAAGTGTTTCGCTCGCAAAGCATACGAAACCACATTATATATTTATAATGTGAGATTGTGGGATACGTTAAATTGCACTGTGAGGAATTCCCCCCTTAACGATGCATGGAAATATTGAATTTGAATTGGATTATAGATTTTGTTTCGTAAATTTAAATTGCATTCCTTTATCGAACGTAACAGGGCTGCATACGAGTAATTATAGTTTTCAATTTCACCGCTCAAAAGTATCTCATTAGCAATGCAATGAAAGACTTTGCCTTTGTTATTATTATTATTTTGCTCAAAAGTAAGATGAGCACCAAAAACCCTTTGATTTCAACTTGGAAAATCTTTTTTAAAAACTTAAAACGATCAAAGTATAAGCGAGTCGCGTCGCGACAGCATAACCATCCACCCAGACGTTTAATTTATAAACTTCTGCTTTTTTGTTTTTTTGTTATAATAAATGGGAAAGAGGCGCGCGTTGAAAACATTTCAAATTCATAAAAGTTGAGTTGCTCGGTTAATAGAGCATTTGAATGATTTTTGACTGAAAGTTGTTAAGCAAGTAATTTTGAAATAAACATAAAATAAAAAGTTTTTCAATTTGAAACTGCATTTTGTGTACTCGTACCAGTAATATCTCATAGTTTCTTGGTGTAGTGGGTACTATAACTTTGAGAGTCCTGTACACCTTGGATGTTGTAGAGATGATGGTCCTTTGTTGTAGTTGCAGTAGTTGTGTGAACAAATTTTTTTTTCCAGCTCAAGAGGAAGTGCTTCTGTATGAAAAAGAAAAAAATTATTCTATATCCGGACTTGTACTTCTCTTATATGAGGCTGTGTGGTTAGCGAAGGAGGTCGTTAGAAGTGTTGCCATGAAAAATGAGGAGCATCATTTTAAAGGCAAAATAATATACAAGCATACAAATAGGCAAGGTGAACATAACCATAGATGTTTGTTTGTAAAAAAAAAAATGATGAGACACACACCTGTGTCAGATGATAAATTAAGCCAAAGGGCAGCGTGTTAATTTTTCATGCGCTTTATTTTGTATCTAAAGGACTAAAGGGTTGATTAAAATAAAAGAACATGAAAGGTCACAATATGGTCTGTGAACCCGGTGTTATCCTTTTAATGTGTTGTTTTTGTTTTTACATTTTTGTATGTACATACAGACATGTGAGATTAGTCCTGCGAATTATCTTGCAAAAAGTACTTAATGGTTAAGGCTTTTAGTGGGGACTTTGCAAGGACTTTTTTTTTCTGATTTGGTTGGATGAATTTAATTCGTCTTCACACAGTGTTCGTAGGTATCTACACCTTTGGATAAAATTAGTTGTGGAGATTCAGATAAAAAGGTATTGGCTTAAGTAGACTCTGAAAAGATTCAGTCTTGCTGTCGAAAGTACTCCATCAACATTCCTTTGGTTAAAAGAAAAGATTACTCGGATACTTGAAAACTCTTTTGCAAACGTTGACTTTGTTCATCGAGTGCGGTAGACTTTCCTACACAAGTAGTTTGTCTAATGAGAAGTTAAGTTTAACATCATGTGGTCCTTGTAAAATTATCTGAGATCTTAACTTGATGCGTGTTTCACAAGGCACGCAGCATCATCTATACTCATATATCAAGGACTTTGGAAGTACATATTCCAATTGTGTTGTGTATGCGTCTGGGATAATATAGATATTAATATCTTTTGTAATAATCTTAATATAGTGTAAAGCTGTTAAGGAAGAGAGAATTGTAAGCAGGACAAATGAACACGGTCGTTGACTTCAAAGTTCATGTTCCATTCGATAAAGATTATTTATGTTTTGCGGTGAATCTAATGGGTTGTAAAACGCATAAGCTTTTCTTTAGAAGAGTCTGCTAAGATTCGATTCTAAGTAAAAATAAATAAATTCAAAAAAGCTGTTACACCTGTTTTTGTATTCCTCTAAAAACAAGCATAGTTATTCGTTGGATTGTTTTGATGTGGTAGGCTATTTTAAAAAACCGGAGAGTTTCGGGCACTCAGACTTTGGGGCTGCTACGATATTGCGTTATGAGTGATAAAAATGTGTCTTTAAGAAGAATTCGTATTCATTGTTTATTTAAATAATGTGTTTTTAATAAGAGTCGCGACATTCTTCGCTATTCTATCAATAGTTTTTTGTTAAAGAAAGTTAGAAACAACAGCCATGGATATCGAAGATTATGGCCCGTAACGTAAGTTGAGAGTTTTCGAACGAAAATGCCTAGAGAATGTTGGATGCTTTCGGTGTGTCCAGAATTGACAATGTTATTCTAGACCCTGTGAAAACAAGAGATATGTTGAGAATAATGTTGACCCTCTATTGTATCGAAGGATTGCAGTTATGACAGAAGACGTACTGCTTCCCTTATGGAAGTAAGTGTCTTTTGTAGTGGATCTCTTTAGTTCCACTGAAGTGAGTATCTCCCTGTCGAAAATACGTTTCCTTAACCAGCGTAGTTTCGGACATTTACATGAAATGTGTTCAGATGTTTCATCCTCTTCCAGGCATAGCCGATATTCCATATCTAGGCATAAATTCATTTTGATAAGGTGGTAGTTCAGGCCGCAGTCGACAGTAAGAAAGCTCGTTAGCTTTCTTATACTTTCCTTGTCAAGGCTAACGATTTCCTTGTAGGAATTCGGCCTGATTGATCGCTTAGGTTGCCAAAGACCTTCGCCATGGGTCCAGTTCTCTAAGCGAACTTTGTTTTCCATTCGTTAATCAGTGTCTTAGCTGCTGTTCAGTTGACATTACAATATGGCACTAGCAATTATCTGCAGATTCGTTTCTTGCAATCCCGTTGTGTTCAGGGACCCAGTCCAGTCGCAGTCACTTCATTGTGTCTGGCAAGGGATTGCCGTGCATCGAAGCAACTTATGTGTTGCCTAACTGTCTCGAAAGATTTGGATTCTAGCTCCTTTAATGCCCATGAGAAGATTTTGTTTGACGCAGGTAGGCTTAGTTCGGTTTAGGATGAGTAAAGTTAAGTTTAAGTAAATTCATATTAGTCTAGGATGACTTGCTTTGAAACGTTCGGCAACAACTCTTTTGGCCTTATTGGATTTAAGTTTGGCTATCGCTTCCTTGTAGTTGATTGCGTGGCATTTTTGTCCCTCATTATGGATGTTCACTGGTTTAATCTGCCTGGCAGATGTTTATTATTTGCAATTTCACTGTAAAAGAATAACAAGAAATCTTGTTGGGGCATAAGTGCAGCAATTGCAATTTTTGGATCAGGGAATTTCCTGATGTTTAGTCAAGAAACTATGGCTTTATTGAATAACATATGCTCGCTCGCTTGAAAGAAAGAAGAAAGCTTTCCCCCCAAATGCCTTTAGAATTTGTTCAATCATAGAAATGGATGCCACTGCACACACGGAGTCTGATAGCTTTCCTGAAACCAATTCAAGACAGAGCCGCTTCGCTTTAAAAAAAAAACAAGTTATCTATGCCCCAACATTCAATGCCCCAACATTCAAACTCCATGAGTTTCGAACTCCTAACTGTGGCAACGAGGTGCTCTTTAACAAAAAAAATCAGAATTGAGCATACATTTTTTTTTCTTTTTTTATTAACTTTATTTCGACCTTATTTGCAGTATCTGTCCGCCTTCATTTTACTTCTGCGATCTAGAAGCGCCTCATGAAGAGTTCCACTTTCTTTTGCAGTTTCCAATTCTTTAATATCATTTTTGTTTATTCGCAATTTTTTGTCTTGGAATTTCTGAAATTTTTTGCTGAAAAGAATACAAAATAATTAAACTGTTGCATCATTCCCAGTTTGATGCTTACACATAATTCTTTTCCACTTCGTTCAAGTCACCCTTTTCTTCCTTTGGTCCTTCCTCGAGGACGAGCTCTCTGGCAGCATTACAACGAATGACTGCCACCTCCAATTCGCCGACCTTCTTCTTTAAAGCCACACATGCGTCATCCTCTGGATCGATGGACATGAAATGTCCAGTCTCACTGAGCAATGCCATTTTTCCATCCTTAGAAACAATTTTTTATTATTACTGCAAAATTCGATATTTCATAAACTTACTTGAAAAACAGGCTCCCACTGTTCCATACTGCCCACAGCATCAGACCTTCCAGTAACAACACCATCCTTTTCAATTTTTAAATACTTTCCGTAGCCTGACTTAAATGCAACTTTCGTATCGTTAATTGGAAACGCTGTGAAAATCTCTTCTGGATCAGGACCATCTCCATCGTTGTGAGGTGCACCAAGAGTGAACAATCCATTGTCCATGGCTCGGACGTATGATTTGTCGCCAAATTGTATGGCAACAGTTCCTGTGATTTCTGTGATGGCTTTCGCTTTCCACCAGCCGCCATGCTTCAGTGCATCCTCGTCAATTTCTACTTTGCGCTTCTTCTCATGTGTGTGCTCCTTATCCTTGTTCTTACGTTTTTTATGGGATCTGTAAAGCAAATCGAACTTAGTTTTGAACCGGAAGTGAATGAAAGTAGTGCTTACTTGGGTTTTTCTCCTTTGAGTTTGAGTTTTCCGATCCGGACACTTTCATATTCTGACATAATTCCAAAGGAATGCTCTATAATTAGACAAAAGGTTGAATAACGAAGACAAAACTAGGTTTGCTTGGATTTTCCTGGGATTTTATTTATTTTTGTTTATCAATTGACATATGGTTTGAGTGAATGTCATGCTATTTGTTTGCCCTTTTTTTTACAGGGATGTTGTTAAAGAACTGTATTATCATACTGAATGCTGCAATAAACTCATCAAGGGTGTGTTTGAAGAAGTCTTAAACGAGGTAGAGAATAACTATTATTCTTATCCCTCAATCATGACTTAAAATTAGACTTAAAACTAAGATAACGTTATAACTACATATATTTTTATTACCAAAACCTATTTCTTCAATGGCGACTTAATCTAATAGCTGACTCTATACAAATTTTCGAAAAATTTTAAATGAAGTTAAGATTTCGTTGAACGATGTCTCGTAGCAGATTATGGTGTCCATCGATGATAGCTCGACCTCTTGGGATGGTCCTTTAGTTTATCGAATATCCTCCCGGAAAGCTGTAACAGATATGAATCTTCATACAGCTTTGCTTATTCCTACTGCAGCGGAACTCAAGTGAAGGTTCGTCCGTTCATTCATTCTGTTCTTTTACCCATACAGGATATAAGTAAGACGATGCAGAAGAATTTTGTATTTAGTAAAAAATGTTACGGTTCAGTCACTTATGCGACCGAATGCTTTATTTTTCAGTTAGAAGAAGTTCTCACAAATTTCTACGCAATGGCGTGTATACATAGCCCCATGTTTTCGCTGATATTTGGGTTCACCGAGTCAAAAAGGTCAGATTGAAGTAAAAACCTGGTCTTGTCATCGGTTTAATTTATCTCAAATATGGATTAACCAAACAATAAATGAGAAATATAATCAAATCGAGAAATTTCAAACAGGAAACATTGCAAATTAAGCACTATTACTTTTTTTAAGGCGTTCAGTTCCTAAAATTTTGCACAGGTTTACAAAACAATTCGGCTTTTGCGTAGCGGTGTAAAAGCAGGGTGCTAAATGTGTCTCTTAAAATCTTATACGACTTTGGGCAAACTTATTTATGCCTCTTTTAAGACCTCCAATAGACTTATTTCAAATATAAGCAAAATAATCACTACCTTACCTTGAACTGAAATATTCAAATTGAAACCTTACTTTAAAAATGATACTTTACAAGTCCCTAACACAAAACCGATTCACAAGCGAGTCTCGAATAAAGAATCTTTCTGAACAAATCCCTTTCATCATACACACTTCAATCACAAAAAGTGAGAGAACCTTTCTGTCTAATTTGTTGCTGTTTAAACAATTTTCGTAAAATCAAGGGTAAATACATTTTTTAATTCCACAAAGCTGTGCTTAAAGTATTCCTTTTAAATTATATTTATAAATTAAAACGAAATTCATAAGCCGCCAAGTCGAATTAAATTCAAATTTTTAAGAATTCATTCGCACTCGCCACACCGGAGTGCGAATCAAACAAATTTCTCCCTGCTGCTCGGCTGCTGTCAAAAATTGTTAAATCGGCTTCGCCCATGAAACTTAAACAAAATTATCCGAGTGCATTTTCAATTTAAATTAAAATTGCATTTGTAAAAGTAATTTTTCATTTTTTGTTCTAAGGCAACGGGGCTTGAAATTGTTGCCTTTTGTGCCGATTGTGTTCGCATCAACCTAACCTACACAGAATCCTTTCAGAGTCTGCCGACTTTTCCTTAAATTAAATTCAGCAAATTTAATCCCCCTTCCAAAACGAAATTTTGAAATATATTATTTTTTTTTAACCCAAAAATTGTTTGCTTCCAGGCAAAGTGAATAATGGTTTCTTTCTGTTTGAAATTTTCTTTCAGGATTGTTTTGTATTTTATAAAACATATTGCAAAGGGAGAAGAGTCAAATTTTATTCGTATATTTCGGCAAAACAAAAGAAACCAAACTATTCGTGCATTGCGGGGCAAAGGAAGGAGCGAAGAGCAGCACCTTCCAAATAGGAAATTTGGATTCGATCAAGGAGTTATTCAATAGACAGAATTCCGCTTCTTGCCATGCCCCGTGGTAAAAGACGATCGAATATTGAGATGGGCCCCGGTGAAGATGAACGTCAAACTTCGAAAAGACAGAGGAATAATTATTCAAGGTAATCGGCAATCGTCTTAAGAAAGTCTTTTTAAAACTCATCCTTCGAAATAAGTTTTGTTTTTTTTTTGTGTTTTTTTTTTATAATTTTGTGGATAATCGATGGCGTCAGTGTTGGTAGAATAAATAACGATGAATGGATAGTATATACTTATCTCGAGTGATCATTTTGATTTATCTGCATTGGTTAATGATTACTGATGACTTTGAGTATGCACCAACCATACTAAACCTTTAATTGGCTTCTGATTTATATGTTTTCGTTGAGACAATCTGAAAAAGTTGTGATTCTAAGATAAGTCATTGGAAGGAAGCAGGAAAAATAATGTCAAGAGTGATTCAAAGTAAAGAAGGCTTTCTAGTTGGGGAATTATCAGTTAAAAATGCTTTACATTTTATCTTAAGAGATGATTAATTTCCTGAAATCATAAGACGAACGAAGCAAATCAAGTCCGCCTTCAGCTTGTGTCTCTAATTGAACTGTGCACGCTCTCATTTGTACCATTTTTTTTTTGGAAACACCTATGTGACATCCTTTTTTGAATATCGTATATCCTTTCTTGAAAAAAAAAACAAAAACGAATACTTACGAGGGATGTTTAATTATTTATATTGGTTTATGCGTCGTCACGGGCATTCGCTCTTTAATTTGTTAAGTCAGTCAAGGAGATGTTGCCGAATAAATAGGGCTATGGTGTTCCTCATCAAAGCGAGTACTGCTGGCAAATCCGTCTTTATGTTGGTTTATTTTAACAATTATGATCTTGTCAGTCGCAGCCAGTGTTGGTATCCGTCGAGTTTTTAGTTGGTAAGTGTGAGTTTTATTTGCTCTTCACCTAGGCCTGTTGGTGGGGCCTGTGCGTTCCCCTATGTTCCACCATTGAATTGTACAATAAATATTTTTTACTTTATACTCTCCCTAAAAAAAAAAACTCCATTCTCGACATTTATGGTCCACTTGAGTTAAATGTGACTGCTGTTTCCGCTTGTAAGAGTTTACAGGAGCCACCGCCAAGTTTCACCCTGTCTGCGCGATATATTATTAGATCATAATGGCTGGATCTTAATCATCATATTGACTTCAAATTCAGTACATCGTGTTCTTGAATATCTGTATGAAACTTGGTTCACATAACTGCTTGGAAGTTTTCTAAAAAAAAAAAAAAACACTGCCAAATTATCCTGTAAAGCGACAAAACAATACAAATGTGAATGGCACGTGCGTTCTTAAACCACAAACGAATAACTGACGTTGTCAGCCAAAAATATAAATATATCTCGTCCATCCCACACACATGCTCAACAAGCGATCTCAAATGGAGCTCCTTATAATATTCTCGTAGATAATGTGTACTATGCTCGTGACATCTGTGATAAACGTACATTTCCTGGCATATTCCTTGCGTAAATTTAAGGACATAAAGGTCAAACTTTCAACCCTTCTTCGTAGGGGTTTGTACGCACATTCTTTATTTTAAAATCACGTGCTAACAGACTCATTTCATCCTTTATATATTTAACAATTGAAAAATAAACAAAAGGTCACACACAGCAAGCTGTTCGACGCAAGTCGATGTAACGAAAAAAAAACAAATAATTTTATTTTATTTATTTAGTCTTATGTTGAGTCAAACGAATGAAAAGCTTCGCACTTCGACAGATATGCTCTCTGTTGGTCGCTATCGTTTGCAATTTCGAATAAACTCGAAGGTGGGCCAATCGCTGCTCCTCTTTCACGTGATCTATTTATAGGCTCTGCCGTTCGAAAAGAAAATTGTCTTTTGAAAAATACAAAAAAAAAATCCAGAAGAAGAGGAACAACTTTTTCGATTGTTTTGATAGTTTTTCGATTTTATTTTATTGCGGAAATAATTGCGATGGATAGGTAAAAGTAAATTAAAAGAGTTGCATACACATTTTTTTTTATGTCTCCTTTGATCTTGACACTTTTTGTTTGGCTGCGATCTCGTCTTCTGTTCTTATTTGTCTGATTGAAATTCTATATTTTGATTGCATCTTTCAGACGGCACATTAAATCCGAAGACTCATTTAGCTCGAAAAAGTGTATCGCGTGGTTCAGAGAATACACAAACCCAGACGAGCCGGATACATTAGGTAAGTGGGAACATTTGACTTATTTTGCATGGTTTCTATGAATTTAATCTTGTTTGCTTTTGTTATTTTCAGGTCCAGATGGAATGGAGAAGTTCTGCGAGGATATTGGAGTGGAGCCAGAAGATGTTGTCATGTTAGTCCTGGCCTACAAGATGGGCGCCACACAAATGGGCTTCTTTAGTCAATATGAATGGTTGAAAGGTCTAACAGAATTGGAATGCGATTCCCCAGCAAAGATGCAATCAAAACTTGAGTATCTCAAAAGCATACTTAACGATGCGAATATATTCAAAAGCATATACAGATACGCTTATGATTTTGCGAAGGTAAGTATGAGCTTTAGATACGTTTCAGATTTTAAATCAGATTTTATGTGTACCCCTTGTTAATTTATTTTAGGATTCAGATCAAAGGAGTATGGATATTGTCACAGCTAAGGCGATGTTACAATTGCTTTTAGGGAAACACTGGCCATTGTATACACAGTTTGCACAATTTCTAGACCAGTCAAAGTACAAAGTAATCAACAAAGACCAATGGTGTAATATATTGGAGTTCTCACGAACAATAAGCAATGATTTATCGAATTATGATATCGATGGAGCATGTAAGTACCAAGAACATTTTTAACAAACGAATGCGAATCTTAGAGCAACCAACATTATTTTTATGATTTATTTATTTATTAGTTTCTGGTAGAATAGTTAAAAAAGAACCGCGTTCTTTCTGCTGCTGACATAAATATATGAAGTGAGATTTTGATTTTGTTGCACGGTGTTATTTAGAACATAATAACCGTTTAAAAGGATTGCCAATATCGTTATAGACACACTTCACATGCTTTTAACAGACCTGTAGGCTTTGCTTAACTTTTTTTTTTCAATAATAGCCGATGGCTAAGATGTTTAATTATGTCTTATAATTAAGTTTTCATTTGTATGTAAATCGATAAAAGGATATTCAATGAAATGTACGAACAAACCGCGCGAATATCGGCTTAAATCTTTTTCTCCAAAGTAAGAAGTCGCCCGGTTGTAAAGAGCATTATCTTGGCTTCAATTTTGAGCACTTAGTCAAGAATTCATTTGACTAGGAAACTTTAGTAAGGAATCAAGTCTTGTCATTTATAAGCGTTACGTTCCGCAGTCTTGGTAGAAATAAACAATATTCGTATCCCAAAGGCCACTTAAACTCATTGATCTAACTCCGATAGCCCAATCTTCAGGCCTACTTCATGAGACTTTATACCACACATTGAAACGTTACACATTTTGGATACCGAGAAGTTTTTCGAGAGAATTTTTTTAATTTCGAAGCCTCAATGCGAATTAAGGAAAAATGAAGGAAGTGGATAAGTTCTTCCCAAGTGTGGAAAGTTAAAATAGGTACGTCGGATTGGGACGTTCACACGGGAAAGCTATGTTGCCTGCTGTCACCCAAAAGTGGGGCTTGACCTACTCATTAAAAACTATCATTTCAAGAGCAGAGATCCGGAAGCGAGATTGTTTTTTTTTTTGGGCAAACCATTGAACACCACGACGGACCAGTAGAATAGGTTCGTTGCATGTTCTTAAAAACAAAAATAACTGCAAAAGTGACCGATCGTACTTTAATTCGGCACTAAAACATCATTTAATTTGGTTTAGTATTTTAAATGTCTGACATAAACGGTGTATTCTCGTAACTCAGCGATTAAATGCACTGTTGAAAATTATGTCTTAATCCAATCCATGCCTTATTCAATGGACATTGAAACCTCCTGACGCCGGAATTTATATATGGCTTCAAAATCAATCAGTTATTTCTGTTATCATATATCACGATGGATGCATCAACGCATTCGAAAAGAGTTATTTTGTGCTCTGCTACAAGATTTTTCTTCACTCTTCCAGGGCCAGTCATGCTGGATGAATTCGTGGAATGGCTAAGACAACAACGCAGCTGTACAAGTACCACATCAAGCTGAAACTAAAGTGCAAACGTCTGATTGCAGCGCAAAGAATGATTCAACTTTATGGGATATAAACGAGAAGAAGGAAAGAAAAGGCAAACAAAAAAAAAACAAACTTTTATTTTTATCAAATCAACCGAAATCTTTACATACTTTATTGGTAAACATGAAAAAAAAAATATATTTAAAAAAAAAAATATTCATAAAACACAAAATTAATTCGCCGTCACAACTTGTAAATATTTAAGTGTCCACTTGTTCCATTCGCGCATTTGAAAATGAGAGCAGCAAAAAGAAAACATTAAAATTATACACTTTTGTATATTTTTCTCCTGCCCAGAATCATTTTAATTTATTTATTTATAATGAACAAAAACAAACAGCTTAAAAATTTAATTAACGGGTATGATTGTGTAGACCGACCTCAGGACATCAAATGTGCAAGCATAGTAGCTTCCCTCTTCAGCATTCCCTCATTGTTTCTCGTTTCATTTATCTCTCACATCTCATAACTATGTATATCTTCCGTAATATAGATTCAAATCAATTAAACAAAACAGTAAACAAGTAATAACAAATTAAATCAACAGACTTACTAACAAAAAAAAAAAACATATTTCTCAAGTGATATTATTTTTATTCTTATTAAACGAATAGAAGCAAAACGAAGTTTAAAGAAAAATATGTTATTTGTGAGGAAGAATTTGAACAAAAAAAAATGAAATTAATATGTAAGAAAACATGTTTTTTTTTTATAAAATAAATAACACGATGCCACGACTGTATCTACACCATCGAAGGAAATAAGCCATGGAAGAGAAACATTGGAGAATTAATACTGATAGACACAAAAATAAAAGCTTATTGATAATTGTTTAGTTTTCTTTTTTTCACCTAGTTTAAGACTTGTTTCTGTAATACTGAAGAAACCTACTTTAAAAATTAAAAACAAAAATAAAGTAATGAAATGTATAGTATACAAAGATATTTTCAAATAAAACTCAAAACAAAAAAATTGTAAAAAAAAAAATCGTAAACAACATGAAAACAATGCATTGGGATATTTATTTTTTCAACTTTTACTTTATCGTTTTAATCCCTTGAAGTTCTCCCATAAACATTTTATTTTAAAACACGTTTCGGTTGAATTTGGAATATTTAGGGCAAGAATCGAATTGAGAAAACTCCTCCGGAATATTTGCAAGCATTTGTTAAAAGTTATCTTTGCAACGATTTCAATATTAAAAGTTTTCGTGGAACATCTAAATAAATTCAGCTAACAATCGATCATTGAAGAAACTGAGACTGAGCTATAGCTACTACAAATCTTCCAAAGGTCTCGAATACTCAGGACCGCAGTTAGTTATCTTTATTTAGCTCAGTACAGTCATTTGAAAGTTTTACATTATTAACTGCATAAAAGTTAATATATGGGGCTTAATTAACATAAGTTCTGACGTGGTCTTTTACATTGAAAAAAAAAAAATAGTTTTTTGTTTCAAATGCATTGGTAAACTGTTGAAGTTTTGAAATCCTATGTGCGACATTGTTTGCTGGCTCTCTGTACTCTTAGATCGCCTTCACTTGTCAAGTTATGCGAGGAGTGCTTACATGAAAGGTCGTTAGTTTATACTTAATCAATTCAAGGAGTTTAACATAAAAACAATCGGGTGTATCGATCGCATTTTATTATTATACGTATTTTGCTCTATTTTGAAAAACTTGAAGTACATTCAGGACATATACTCGAAATGTGGTCATTATAGACTTTAACAGCGCAGTTCATTGACGACTTTTGTCTCATTTTTCTCAAAATACTAATTTTTGAATTAACTCTGCACATACTACTGTGTCCAAAAAATAAGGTGACATATGAATTTAAACTGCGCGCGTCGAAGGATTTGGAAATTTTTCTTTTTTTTAGGTTGGTAGTACTGTCAGTGACATCTATGTGAAATTTCATGTCAAAATATATTCATAGTGTTTGAGATAAGCGTCGTTTTGTGAGCTGCTAAAAGTGAGTTTTTCGTTTTTTGCGATGTCGAAATTTATTGAGCAAAGAAGAGCGCTCTGGGCGACCATCAACCTCAACCGATGAAGCTCACGTCCAACAAATCAAAGATTTGGTGTTGAAAAACCATCGATTAACGATTAGAGACCTTGCTGATGAAGTTGGCTTATCGAAAGGCTCAGTCAATACCATTTTGAAGGATGCTTTGGGCCTCAAGCGCGTCAAATCTCGACTGGTACCGAAAACATTGAATTTTTTGGAAAAAAGGCGTCGCGTTGAAGTGTGTGAAACAATGCACCATCCCATACCGCACTCGTAATTCGTGATCATTTCGCCAAAAACTCAACCCATATCGTTCCGCAACCACCGTATTCACCTGATCTGGCGCCGTGCGACTTCTGGCTGTTCAACAAGCTCAAAAGACCGCTCCGGGGATACCGTTTTGATACGATAGAGGAGATTCAAGCCGCAGCGAAGACGGAACTGAAGGCCATCCCGGAAAGTGACTACAACCAGTGTTTCAAAGATTGGAAAATCCGTTGGCATAAGTGCATTGCATCGGGAGGGGATTACTTTGAAGGGGTTGAAATTGATTTGGAAGAATAAATAAAAAATTTTCAAAATAAATACAATGTCACCTTATTTTTTGGACACAGTAGTATAATAAACATTTACACTTAATGTTAGTTTTTTTTTCTGACAAAATGCCAAGATATTCCACTGCATCTAAAATCTTTATTTGGACATTTAAGAACGTTGCAGACAAATTTGCATTAACAATCATACATCTTGTTTTGTCTGTGCTTAGAATAAGTTGATTTATTTTTAACCACTTAATTGCTGCTTTAAAGCTCTTGCTTATGTTATTAATGCATATTTCAAAGTAACTTCCATTAGCGTATAAGGACCTATCATCGGAAAATAGGACTCAATTCAGTCTGAACTTTTTCCTTGAGCCTAATAGATTGGATTCAAATAGGATTCAAAGAAACTCTTGGCTGGAGCATTGTTGTCATTGGAATCGACGGACTGAAAAATGTACAAGTAAACGACTCTTCAACTTGGATCTGATATCTTGCCTATCGTTCCACTTTCGGTTCCATGAAGAAACATCGAGAATAATTCGGAGGTTCTTAGTTCAAACAGAAAAGTACATTATTTTCGAACGTTGTGCGACATAACCGGGTCATTTTTCTTCAGATTCTATTGTTCAGTGCAATGACTATTTGGTGAGTTAACTTGAAACTCCTTGCTTTGGCGCAGTGTGTTGGTTGATTGGTTCCGTTGTTGCTTTATTTGAGTGCTGCAAAACGACAAGACATTCACACAAAACATTGCACTAGTCAACAATTCTTCTCCCCAGCCCCTCCTTGGCATGATCGTTGGGCTGCTCGTAGAAACGCTGATTATATACATTCACACTTTCTTGTTGGTTACTGGGAACATCCCCTCAACTGTGTGCCGCTATTGTAGAGAAGTTGAAACTTTTAACCCTACAAAGTTAAGATGAATGTCCTCGGAACTACAGATAAAGCATCTTTCTGATGAGAAGATGAGTAGAATCGATCAGCCATGATCATGATGAGAGATATCATCGTCATGTTTCTGCTGGTTTTTTGAGATGGCTTTCAAACGTTTGAACAATTGATTAACCCCGCGAAGTTTTTTATTCGTTTCAATACGAACGTTCGTCACTTTTTGGACTGCATTACGTTTGCCGACGATGCGAGTCATCATACCCACTAAAAGTGTTGTCTTAACGTCCAAGCGGGCAGCTGGTTATAAATAAAAAGCCCACCATGTACCCAAATTGTATCTTACGTATATGTATACATATATTTATTTTAGATTTTTTTTTTAGAAAATTTATAAAATACAAATGTTTAACAATATATAAACTAACATCACTCATGATTTCGTCGGGAAGGATTAATGTTCTAGGGCTTAGAGGAAGAAGGGAACAAAATTTATACGAATAAACAACATTTTAATTTCCTAAACAATAATTAAAAAAACAAAAAAAGAAAACAAAAAACAAACAAAACTTTACATAATACCACAAATTCCATTTTCGTTTTTAACCGCCTGATGTTGTCCCGTTGAGCTCCGTCTACCAGGAGCACTTCCATTCCTCGTTTTGTGACTGCTATTGCTGTATATATTGTTATTAATCATTGCCGCTTCTGTATTGCTGATGCGACGCACTGGTTCAGTGCGTTTCTTGGTTTCGATCCAATTCGTGTTCGTTGTATTGGTGTTAACATTTGACGGAATGTCCAGATTCTCGGAAGCAATGTCCAAAGATGAACTTTCGCCTGTGGATGCTTCATTTTCGGATTTTCTCGGCGTAGACGCAAGAACATACTGATCTAGAAGATACACTTGCGGCTGCAATGCGATCATGAAGCTTCTGTAAATTGACTGTTCCTCGAACGACCATTGTGTGATCTTCTTGAGAGCGTTTTGAATGCGATTGCATGATGCAATCGATTCACTGCGTACAACAAAATTGATAATGCGACCAATCGAGGCTGCATCATAAAGCAGAATCGAGAGTAGCAATGCGTAGTCAATGCAATTGGCTTCGATGAAGAGCTGAAGAAGATAACGAATTTTCACGCATAATTTCTCTGGAAGGACTTTCGCTCGAGATTCAGTTTGGAAGTCCAAGCCCGCGGCAAAGGTGATCTCATCGTGCTGCAGCGAAGAGAATCTTCTCTCGGAATAATTCTCATCAAAGGTTTGGGAATTCGAACGAGACTTATTCTGTGCTGTGATGAGTTCTTCGCATTCCTTGATCGCTGGAATCGAGTGATGGTGGTGAGTATTATCGGCTAAAGGTAAACTAAAGTATCCGGACTCGGAGGTCTGGCTCGATGTGTTGCGACATTTTGTTAAATCGTTGTTGGGGAGCAAACTGCTCACATGCGGTTCGTTGCCATTGCGTTCAATCTTTTCATATGGAGGTGGAAGCTTGAGCTCTTTATGAAGCAGAAGCAGTGCTGATATAAAGTCCTCTAGCTTTGCTGATCTATCTTTCTCTTGAGAAAGCCAGCTGACCAAATGGAAATCCAAAAATGCACTCATATAGCCCAAATCTATGAGCTTACAGTTCTCGAGGAGGATTCGTGCTTGCCGTTGCAGGATCGTTTCAATGAAGAATGTTTCCCGCTTGTCCTTTGATATGCTCCTCTCGGATTTGCGACGGAATATGATGCCAGTGGGCGCCGCAGCCGTGGCATCGTTTTGTGATGTTGAAGTCGGTGTTGTGGGGGGAACACTTCCCGATATACTCTCGCGCTTCTCCCTTTTGTCTTTCTTTTCGTTGCGATTCGATGCGGCTATTGTCGTAGAGAAGCTACGCTCGCGGGCAATGGAGCCCAGGATCAAATTGAAAACTTCAGGATTTGGATTCACCTGACTCGTAGCCTGCGTGGGAGCAATTTTCTGATTTACAATCATTGAGGACCGAGGCGAATCTATTTCGTTGGGATCTATGGATTTAAGAAAACGTATCAAATCTTTGGCCAGCTCCCACTTGCGGTTCTCGAGAGCTATGTCCAGTAGAAGAGTTGCATGCTGTTTACTCACTGCCGAAGGTTCGAGGTTTTGCAAAATAATCAAATAGCTCGCGGCTGTTTCAAGTTCCTCACTTTTTAAGCATTGTTGAAACAGATCCTTTGGCTTTCCTGCCACAGAGAAGAGATAAGGCCACAAAGCGATCTCTGTTTTTCGAGCACACTGAACGATTGTTTGCATATGAACAGGAAATTCTCGAATGAAGTCTAGGACACTCGGTAAAAGGGCATCGGGAATGGGGTCTTTACTGGTTGCTTCCTCTTCTAGCACTTCGTGAAGGAGCAACTCTAGGGAATGTGGAAAATAGGGCAGCGCTCGACACGATTTAGCGATTTCCCATGCACTGTAGCCTAGGTTTCTTTTGATTAATTGACGGAGGATTTTATGAAGGTACACTTGACTCTTTCGTTCCAACAAACAAAATGGCAGAGAGAAATGCGAGTTAATTTCATTGGTATACAGAGTGGTCTCGTTTTCCACTCCCAGGACGATGACATTCGCAAATAGGATAACCAGCGGGTATATCTTTAAAGGAAACGACAACATAATTCTTTTAAGCATAAACGAATGCAGGCGATGACTTTCGCGGACCTCTTCATTCGGAGGCAGTATCGGTAGCCACACTCTCATCCCATGAGCTCCACTATAGAGCCACAAACAATCACCCATTGGACTTCTCTCGGAATTCGACAACCAAAAACATTCTACACACGAAGCTAAACAAGTTGCCATCAAATGGTTAATTACGTTAGTTCTGGCGTCCCTCTGAACCATGATGATTCGTCCGCTAACATTGAATATTATTGTCTCAGTAGCGTTCGCCTTCGATGCAAGATCGTTCTTTAAATTTGTGACTGTAAGCGACACGATGCACGCGGGATGAATGCATATTCCCTTGATATCCATCTCGTAGATGCACGACATATCCATGCTGTAGGCATTGAGTCTCTTTAGAGCGAATGTACTAACTATTCCATCAGCGGTGAGGCAAATCAACTGATCTTTGAACATGTTGAGTGAAATAACTGGAGCCCTTACTTGGATCTTGTTGCCGAATTGGTTGTCCAGTTTACATTCTTCAGGATAGCAGCGAATCTCATCGGTGCGGTCAAGTAAACTAAAACAACCGAGAACGATGAAGCCGCGCCACCACATAAGACCTCCAGTGACGACAAAATCCTTCTCCTGCGATTCGTTGCCAAAGAGTTTCCATCGTTTTGTCAGAAGAGAATAATGAGCCAAACCTGTCCGACCAGCAACAGCGACATGCAAGCCTTCATTATCGATGGCTGAATATCTTATTGGCCAGTTGGTTGAGGCATACGTCAGAGGCAGCTGCAGGACACTCCAATATTTACTTTCCGAAAGAATGCTCGAGATGTCCACGGATTTTTGTACCTCCAAGTTGTCTCCGCACGCTATTGGGTTGGCGTTTGAATCGGCTTGATTGTTGGGGAATATAAATTTTGAGCCAAAATAGATCTTCTCCAAGTTGTCCCCTTGATTAAGATACAACGTGTCGTCACCTTGGAGAAGAATGTGTGATGTGGAAGCCATAAAGGGATTCATTGTGAGTGCACTCTTAACGAAGCTCAATTGAAGCACAGTTCCTATTCGACGAATCAGAAATAATTGATATCCCTCCGTAGACCACTCCATTTTATCGACCACCAACGGATTATTCCTCAGCAGATCGACATGGATACCAAAGTCCCAGTTGAGCGACGACATGAGCATTGTTCCGAAAGTACTCCACAGTGAAATGCCACCATTGTCCCAGGCAACAACCAACACGCAGCCATCAGGAGACCACTTAAGTTCATTGACGGCGCCCAGCATTCCGGGGAATTCTTTCGAGTTGAGGGAAAGTTTGTGACAGAACTCCAAGCCACCAGTTTTATCTTCAATGGCATACACAGCCACCTCAGAGTTCCTTCTTCCATATGCGAGCAATCGAAACTTATGATTTACGCTGCAAACTGTAGCATCGTCCACATCAGGCACCCAGAACCCATGCATTTTATCGTGTACACTAAGAAACGCCGCTCGACAATCATTGAATACGACAGCAAACCCCCCAATAAACGGGGAATACTCCATCGCTGATATAAAAGAGTTTCTTCCGATTGGCGGCAAGTTATTAAGATTACTATTCTGGTTCAAATAAAAGGGAATGCTTCTTAGATCTACAGCAACCTGATTGGCCTCAAAGTCATCCCACTGGGTCCGCACGAACTCACAGTTTGCTGTCGTTACAACTACTTCCGCCAAACTAACGCAACAAAATGTGGTAATGACTGAATCCATCGATATCGAGCAAATCTTCTTCAAGTATAGCCTGGGTATAACTTCTTTTATGAACAGCTCAGCCGAGTCTCTTTTCAGATTGGCCGATGGTGAATCTACTTGTGCCAACACTCCTGTATTGTTTCCATCGACCTCGATCTTATAAAACAACAAATGCCCACAATCGGTCAGCACGGCCAACTTGCTGGAGTCTGGTTTCCACACAATCAAACGGTTACTGCCATGCTTTTCTACCGACTCCTCTGTCCGCTGATGGAATGTGATGGGAATCAATGGATTTGCATACCAAATGCCGAGAGAACTTTCACCAATAGCAGCTATGAGTATTTTCACAGCATCACAGGCGATGTGGCGAATGGTGTTGTCCTCTGCATCTAGCGAAAGATCTATCACCTTTGGCCATCCCACCGGGAAGTACATGATGATCAGAGAATCTGAAATAGATTGGTTGGATTAAGCTGCATTTGATTTCCTTATTTGTTTACTTTTTCTCACTTATGTGTGTCAGTCAGCGAACTAGTACTAAAACGTCATATCTACATTATATATTTCTTCTTCGTGGCTTTGGGCACTTGATAACTTAATTAAATTAACTTTTTATTGTAAGGTTTTTGCAGCGACTGTAATATCAGTTTTGGCATCTAAGCAATGAGATTTCTAAGCAAATTTTACAGCGTTTTTATTGCGCAATAATTGACACTAAAGCATTTTTATACTTAAATAAATATTTTCTACTCTGAACTGCAAATTTTGTTATGAGTTGAACTAGCTTTGCTTTAATTTATCTCAATACTGACAGTTGACGTTGATGTGCTGTCATTTTATGGGCGAAGTGACATAAGGGCTGTCAATATTCATTTGCGTCGGTAAAGCAGTGCTGACTGGATAAGTGCAGCACTTGAAAATTTTTAAAACAGGATTAGAAAAAAGTTCACGTTTAAAATAAAATTCGTAATTTTTAAAACAATTATGAATGAGATGGTTGCACGGCTATAGTATGAAAGTTGTTTCAAAGATAAGGAGACACAAATTTAGGATATTGCTTGTTGGATCACCTTAGTTGTTTAATATAGACGCTTGTTTTAACATTACACCACACAAAAGCTCCTTTGGAAGCTTTTAACTATTTTATTATTTGATAATTTTAACAAAATCTAGTCTAGACAAGGATTGATGATTACTCACAGGAGATGAGCTGTCCATGCTTTTAATGCCTACTCAAATGCACATAAGAACTTGTCTTTTTTTTTACATAAAAACCAAATCAAGTTAAAACAGGTGCTAATCAGGTGCAAGATATGAATGGGAATGAAGGGTAATTTTTTAATATCAGCAGTGGTCTGAAATAAAATGTTCAGTTTCATCGTTGCCTCCAAGTAAAAGAGTAGAAAATAAAAATTAAATATGCTCGAGCAAGATTTTCTTATATCTCATAGAATCGGCTTTACAAGAGAAGAGTATCAAAACCCGAATGTTTTATATCACTCTATTGAAAAACTAATTGGCCACTAAACACACTCATTTCACTAGTCTAGTTACAACGTCATATGCCACGACGAATGCCTGAACAAAACAAAGAAAATTTGAAAAATTTGACGTTTAAAAAGGAAAAAAATTATCATCAATTTCGCTGCACTTCTATTGCATTTTATTACCAAAAGCATTACGCTCACGCTCGCATTGTTTTCGAAAATAAAAATAAAAACAAGAACCAAACAACCGCCAAAATGTATCCCATGGATCCGCATATGTACCAATTAAATAATGCGTCCGATTTGAGTGTAGATAAACAAAACATCATTCGCCAGCTAAGTGACATGTTTTGTGGAAAATCGCTTAGTAAAATTCGCGGGATTTGTGAGGAATGCATGTGGAATGGTGGGTACTACTTACATGCATATGTATATTTATTTATAAACAATGCAATGACTCATCTGACCTTACAGTGGATCTGTGCATCGATAAACTTGTGGCTGCTGATGGGGGCGATGAGAATTGTATACAACAGGGAAATAATAATCCGAGGGCGCTTAATTTCAGTGAAGTCATTCAGAATACCAGCGGCGCTTTTCGTAAAGCACTTCCTAATCTATCGTCACAGGCCAAGCAATACGAACCAGAACTGCCAGGTGATTATGCAAGTGTGTATGAAAAAATCATCAAAGGCTACAAAGTGCTAATTTTGATGCGTGGTGCACCCGGAAGCGGTAAGTCCCATCTGGCAAAGTCTATTGTTACAAAGCTTATGCCGGGAAGAGACTGGAGGGATTTCGTACTTAGTGCAGATGACTATTTCATCGACGCACTGGGAAGGTACAAATATAGTATCGACAAGCTGGGGGCTGCCCATGAGTATTGCCAGACAAGAGCTCGCGAGAAGACTGCACTTGGTTGGAGTCCTATCGTAATTGACAACACGCACATAAAGAGCTGGGAGATGATGCATTACGTCAAGGTGGCTGTGCAGAATGGATATATGATTGAAATACTGGAGCCGGTTACACCGTGGTGTAAGTCAGCAGGTGTTTTAGCTTCGAAAAACAATCACAATGTACCGAAACATAAAATTCAAAGGATGTTGAATGAATATGACATCTGCACGGTGAACGATTGTATCATGGTGAGTGAAGAGAGCTGCAGGAAAAACAGTCATTATGTTATTGCTTTCCATTTCAGATGCTGAAGGAGACCAAGTATACGGTACCACTACCGCAGCTGAGAACGTATCCACCGCCGCCAGCACCTGAAATTGAATCAGAGTCTCGTGCGAGCATTTTAACCCAAAGCACACATTTAAATTGTGATATGGTAACCGATATGAAACAAGATGTGAGCTACGCCGGAGAACAAGTTTCAACGTTGGGATCGGGAAATAACGTTTGGAATGGCTACGATGTATCGTCGGGCGAGAAACAAACGCAACTACCAAAGTCACCGCTTCAATATACACGAAACAAAGAAGAAGCCACTCCCATGCAGTTGGAACCGAGTGAAAGTATTGCAGAGAATAGTTCAACCTTCGACCAAGGAGCTGCCAATTTCTGGGGCGTTCCTGTCACACCTCCAATTGAAAATACTCAGTACAAATCTATCACGCCGACACAATTATTTCCAAATGGTCCTATTGCTTGGAAGACATATGAACAAGAATCGACCAGCTATTGGGGTCTTCATATGACCGAAACAACGAAGAGCCAAAACTTGGAACAAATGAACACAGATCAAAACGAGAGCTGCGGTCTGCTGCAGCTGCTCAAGGAAGGCGTCAAGTCAATTAATGTGCCCACAAAAGAGAATAGCCAGGGGAATCCAAAGAAATCCGAGTTCATACGCCACCGAGTCGGGTGCGAGAATGAGAATCAGTTCTTCATTGAGTTGCGTCAGATCTATCCCAATAAACCAATCGCAGAGCTCTGGGATCTGTTTGTCAAGTGCGGCGGAAGCAATGATTGGGCGGTTGACATTCTATTAAAGGATGAAGATTCGCTGAGCGGCGATGATTTGGATTACATTGAAAACCTTGATACATACGACTGCGGCTGTGATAATCCCATGACGACAAAACCTCCTCCCGTTACTATAATACCAGTGGCTGAACTCAACGTCAAGCCACAGCGTGCGAGACCTCCGCGAAATCGTATCCCCACTGCGGAGATTCTAGAAATCAAAGAGGCGGTTGAGAAGAGCTTTGTTTTGGGCGATGAACACTATTCTAGTCACGTGAAGAAGATTCGTAATAAACGGAATGTTATAGGAGATTCGGTGGTAAGTCAAAAGTCTTTTACCGATAGTCAAGTACAAACCGAAGGAGATGACAACGATGCGATCAGCGAGGAAGACGGAGACGGATCGGAAATCTTAGAAATCGATCTAGGTGAGGATCTCATCGGGCAACTAACGAAGATTTTTCAATCGGAAACAACCGCGTTGAATGTTCCTGATAACATCAAAACGAATGTTTTCATGCCGAAATCTTTGGCACGTGAGTTGTACCTTCTCTGGATGGAGTCAGCGTACAATCAAATAGAGGAGCAACGACAATCTAATTTAAAGGAAGACGAGGACTTTGCACGTTTGCTGAAGAATCCAAAGTATGAGAACTGCAAGCAGCCACCGGAGAATATCAAGGAACTCCTAGATATGGAATTTGCATGGATGGTTTACAAATCCGAGCAGGAGGAGTACAAGGCAGCCGATGTCAAGCACCAGCAATCGAATGACCTAGCTTCGCATTTGACAAGAATGAAACTTTGTGAACTATTCCCAAATATACCCAAGGATACTCTCCTGGAAGTCCTGGCGGCTCATAATAACAATTTTAGCGAAACTGTGGAAATGCTTAAGAGCACCATAGAACCAGCGGCGATAGACACTCAAACATCGGCGATAGATCTTATCGAGAAGGCGAGGAATGAGGACGAAAAGGTAGGCATTCCATTCCAACTGCAGCTGTGTTTTTTTTTTTTGTTTTGTAAGAATTTTTATTCACAGCTTACTAAGGAGGTCGAAAAGCAGAAGCAAGAATACAGCCAGGCACATTCCATTCCAGTGGGGCAGTTGGAAACCACTCCGGGCTCATCCCGTCGAAGATCACTCTCACCGGACGAAGCTAAGCGCCTGGCGCTAAAAGAGTTCGAAGAGAGCCGAAATTATGCGGCGCATCACTGTCAACTGCGTGCCGAGTGCTACCAAAAAGCCAAGGAGGCAATCCAAAGGGGAAACAGTGGCGTTGCGGTCTACTATTCGAACATCGCGAACCTGCACAAGAAAAAAATCGACATCTACAACCATCGTGCGGCGAATTGCATTATGGAGGTTCATGATCGAACACAAAATAATCCCGACTTCATTGATCTGCACTACCTACACGTCATCGAGGCTATTGCATGTTTAGATATCTTTGTTGATAAGCACATTGCCAAGCTACGAAGCATCTTTCGTAGCTACAAGTATGTGTTCATCATTACAGGCAGAGGACTGCACAGCACCGGCGGTGTTTCGACCATCAAGGCGAGAGTGAAGAGCCGCTTGAAGGAACGAAATCTCAAGTAAGTTTAACACTATTTGAATTTTTGTGTAAATCTTATGTTTCTATTTTTATAGATGGACTGAGGTGAACCCTGGTTTGCTAAAAGTAAAGATCTTCTCGGCTTCCAAATATGCGAAAAACTTATAATAGATGCGAATGAATGTGTTGCTCTTTTTTTTTGTTTACTTTTTACTGTAATTCGTTCATTTTTCTGTTTTCTACGTTTAAAAAATATATTTTAAAAATAAAACAATAACAAGTGGTTTATGTTTCTAGTTTGGACAAAGAAAAAGACACTCTCGGAACGAATAATAGAATTTATTCAGCATTTGTACGAATACAACATAAAAAAAAGAAATAAACTAAAACTAAACTTCTAAACACGAAAAACTACTTTCAACTTCCAAATTAATGTGTGTACTAATCGTCTGTATGCGCCTCCTTCACCAGTGTGTTCTCCTTTCCGGACGCAGCAGCGAAATTCAGTCGATTTATTGCGATCTTTTCCATCAAATTGCTGCGAGTTTTGCCAATGCTGCTCCTCCGCTGCGGCTTCAACCTGGGCGGTGTATTCAGAAATACACCTTCAAAGATAGTTTCTAAGCTGTTAGCAGGACTGCTCTCGTCTAGTGGGTTGCTTTCCGCATCACTTGGTGGACTGATTTGGGCATTTATATCGTGAAGTGGTACATAGTCTTCGTTATCTTTGTAGCTGGCTTGTGCTGGTTTTTTGGTCGAGTTTCGTGTTGGTGTAATGCAACTGTGACTAGGCGAGGATTGGAGCTCCATGTCGCTGTCGATGGGCGATGGTGATCGGCCCAATGGTGATATCAATCGTATCTCGAATGCTGGCAATTCATCTGAATGCATTCGGGCGCTGTATGTGTCGATTTCTCTATCAAATGAGAATGAGGATAAATCACTTTCACAGGATAACGAGGAATTGCTTGATATCTGGAGGCTGTAGCCCTCGTTTGCTGTATTCGGATCCTTGTTTGTCATGGTTTTGTCCTTAAAGTGGAAAAAGATTTACAATAAACCACGATATTTCCGGGGAAAACACGAGAAAGATCAAAACAAAAATAATTTTATTTATTTGAATATTGCATTTAATACTTTTGACAGTTAATTAAAGCAGGGCTGCCAGCATAAGAAAAATAAAAACAAAATTAGTTAATGAGGTATGGAATTACACACATGGAAATTAGGTAAGCTTCACATACTTTAAAAAGAGCGTTTAGATTTTCGAAAATATGAATATTTAAATATATTTAAACTTTAAGATAATAAAAATATTTCTCACTCAGGAATTGTAAGAGAAAATTTTTGCAAACTTTTTTGGTAATTGGAATGAAATGGAAATGAAGAAACGTAACATGTCATATGATTATGACAGTTAACAATAATTTTTTAATATGCACGCAATTTTTATCGCTGTCAGCACACTTAAATAATATTTTCGAAGCCAGTGGCAAGGTAAGGGTTGATAACAACGATTTAAGAAATGACTATTGACGACCAATAGCCTGCCATCTATCGCATTTTTGGAGAAGTAAAATTACGATATTCTTAATTTACAAAACGGTGTACCGCATGTGCATTTAAGGAACGCAAAGATAAAACAATTGATTTTAAGAAAAAAAAAATGCTTAAAGCTTTATAATGTTCGAACTCGTTTTTTCGGTTTAGATTTTATGTTAAACACGATTCGAATACAGGGTGGGGAGGGCGCTCTTTAAAAGTGCTAAACACGTCTTATATGTAGTAATAGTAATAGTAGTATTTATTAGTTTCATATAGAAATCTTTAACAAATTCTCGTTTTACATAAATATTTTGAAGTACATGTACATATATATACGCATTTGACATTTAAACAGTTTTGCTACACATTGTTTATTACAAATAATGACAATTTCCTTTTAAATATTTTAAATCTACATTCATTTTTAATATCAGGAGGCAAATTATTGAAAAATAAAAGACCCTTCGTTGATGTACAACGTATTTTGCGTGCTGCTTCTTTTCCATCTTCCCAGTCTAAAGTTTAGGTTGTTCCTCAGATTATAGAGCTGCGCAGTCGCAACCTGCACCAAATTTCCTCGCAAGTATTCAGGTAACATACTTTGTTTTATTTTAAAGATGAAAACCATCGCGTAATATAGTACTTTAGTCTTTGTCGGATATTCATCCACTTCATTGCTTGCAGCATAGTATTGAAGTAAATATATTGCACTTTAAGATCATCCTCATCGCCTTATTTTGAAGACGTTGAAGCCATTCCTCAATCTCTTCTGAGCAAGTATAAAGCAGCGTGGAACTATATGAAAAATGCGGTGAAACTAGTGTGTTGTAGAGGAGTAACGCTGTTTTTATATTTAACATTTTTCGTATCCTTCTTAGATAATTTATCTTTTTTCGAAAACCAGTTTATTCATTGCCGTTTCACATGAATGCCCTCTTCGAAACCCAGATTGTTCTTCTATCAATATCCTATTTGATTCCAGGAAATTAACATTTGGTTTGCAACGAAGCGTTCGAGAATTTTTTCATCTGAAGGCAGCATATTTACAGGTCTCAATTCATCACATTTATTTGTATTGCACACTTTTTCTATTGGAATTATCACAGATTCTTTCCAAATACTTGGAAAAATTCCCGTTTGCAAGGATGTGTTTATTATTTTCATAAGAATTGGGCCGATTATTTCAACAGAATTATAAATTATATCACAGCTAAGTCCATTAAAGTCTTTCTTTTTATTGTACTTTTTTAACATATCACAGATCATTCTCTCATTACAGTAATGAAACTTAAATCTAACAGGTACATGTGTTTCTATTGCGCTTCCTCTATATTGCACTTTTGAAATTCACTGATTAATGTCATTTACGCAATTTACAAAAAAGGCATTCAATCTATTTACTGCTGTCTTTAAACAGGAAACATTCTCGTTACCGAATGTAATATACGTAAATTCCTTTCCTTTGTCTTGTTTCAAAATTATTTTCTTAATAACCTTCCATGTCCCTTTCTGATCCCCGACTGTAGACATAATTTTCCTCTCCATGAATTTGTTCTCGTTTTACCTATAGCTCTCTTGAAATCGTTCCGAAGCTGTTTGTAGCGCTCCCACCAGAATTGGTCATCCGAATACGTTGCCTTCTTATAAGCTGTCACTTTTTCTTTTCTTTTTATTTCTAAATCACTTGTGTACCAATCCGCAGAAGCATCATTTGTCACCACCTTTTCCACCGTCATTTTATTCAAACACAACAATAATATACTGTGAAATAATCGTATATTTCATTTCGTTTTATTGAAGCGAAATTTTAAATTAACAATTTTATTTCTTAATTAAATTGCACATTTTAGAGACATGGTACCTTGTTTACCTCACATCTTTGAACTATCACAATATTAACGCAATTGTTATCAAGGAATCATACAATTTTTTGATGGAAAATCTGCAAGAAAAAAAAATCGTAACTTTAAAACAGAAACAAACAGTGTATCCTGTGCCTGATAGACTGAAAAAAAATTATGATCAATAAACTATGAAGGGTAAAGTTACAAAAATATAAAATGATAAACAGACAAATAAATATATATAATAAATAAAAAATAATAAAATAAAAAATAAATAATATAAAAAAAAAAAATGTCAAGTCAAAAATTAAATTGTAAACAAACATAAAAATTATTGAAAGAATATTTAATTGAGCTAACAATAACAATTATATTCTCACAAAACAGAATTGAATATCACGGTTCCTAATCAGGTCCTAGGTTGCCTTCTAAGGTTGCTAGTCTTCAAATTAATACATTGTCCGACTTTCTGTACCTTAAGCACAAAAATATAAAATTAAAAATCAATTTTTTTTCGCGAAATCTTCCTGGGTCCAGGATTTTAACACCGTTTTCTGCAAAAAACTTGATTTTGACCCAAAATTAACTGCATGTGTTGGCTAGGCAGTTTTCTAACTAATTTTAAGTCGAAATAAAAATAAAACGCACATATAAAAATACAAAAGAAATTATCAAATTTTTTTTCGCGAAATTTTCCTGGGCGATGATATTTACAACGTTTTTTTTTCAAAACCTTGTTTTTGACCCCAAAAAGAAATGCCAGCGTTGGTAAGACAGCTGTTAAACTAATTTGGGGCCCTTAATTTTTACACAATTTTTGCAAAAAATTAATTTTGACTCAAAATGAACTGCTTGTGTTGGCTAGACAATTTTTTTTAACAAGTTTTAAGTCGGAATATTAAGATAACGAACATATTCTAATATTAATAAATTTATATGTTTGAGGTTAACTTGGAAACTACTCGTCCGAGTTCAAAAGTTCTTCCGCCAATACTAACAATGGACCTTCAGAATGAACATTGGCTATAAATTATCACATTTAAAAATAAGTGTTTTTGTGGCGACCAATTATTTTAATAAAGTTATTGAAAAATGTTTTTTTTTTTTTCGAACGCTGTCGTCACGATAAGAGATATTAACTTGCTTTCTTAAAGAGAGTTTTAGAACCAAAAAGTTTCTTTAAAAAAGTCAGCCATGACATATCTCTTAACGTAAAGGTTAATACACAAATTGTTAAAATAGAACAAAAATGTATATTTAAAATTAATTTCAATGTGTCGGGGTAATTTTTAAAATTTTTTAAACAATCAGTTCGCTTTAGTATCACAGGGCGATGAGTAAACCTTTTCGAGCCCTACAACTTTTTTACGTACACGAAACATTAACACAATAAAAAATCGCAGAAGCGCAATATTTTTAGATGAATTTTTGTAATGAAATTACATTTTTAACTTCCCATCAGAAAGTTCTTCTTCCGAATATTTTGCCTCTGATTCTTAAATGGGTTCTCGACCATGTACTTTTCGAACATTGGAATACTTTTGTTCAAAGGATAAAGATACATGTCGTTTCTACAACCAGTGAATCGTGACTGCAGAGTTGCCACCGAAATGGAATGAAAAAAAATATTTTCGTCAATCAAAAATTTGACACGCGCCGCTATTATCACTCCCTGAATACATGATATTTTCCACGTTCCCCGCATAAAATTAATTCAAAACAAATGAAATTCAAACTCAAAAACCACACAAAAAAACACAAAAACTTTTCCAATGCTTAGTGTCCACTTGGTGATTCGTGGGATGAATTTCGATTGCAAGAACAGAACCACCAAATGCGTGATTTCATTTGTTGTATTCATTTCATGAACTCTGAACAGCAGAATTTGCGACACTTGTAATAAAAAAAAAATGTATGCAAACCAGAGGCATGTGTTGTTGGGGGTAGTAGAAACGTGCCCTCATTGGCAAATGTTGGATATGAGCAGTGAAACAAAACCTTATTTCGTAGTCCTGTACCAAGTCCTCGCACACAACGTATCTGATTATGAAAATTAGATACATTTCAAAGTACGAATTTGAAAAACTAAAATGATCATTATTTTCGAAGACATAACAAACGCATAAGAAAACAATCCCCCGGGATGATACCCAAATCATGGAGGAAGCTTGCGTTTCTAATTCAATAAAAAAAATCTTACAAAAACACACAAGCAAGATTAGCAAGGATATCGGTATGTATATTCTACACTTCCAACAATTTTTGAGTGCGGTAGCAACCCGTGATTAGATACGCAAAGGTAGCACCATCGATTTTGGTGTCTCTGAAAAAATTGGTAGAGAACTCTGTTATTGATATCCTTCCAAGCCGGGTCTCCTTACGGGGTAAAGTTGGCCCGTTTTTGTTTATAAAAGCCTTTGCCGACTCACATAGATTTTGTTTTAACTGGGAATCAACTTCAGCGAGCGGCTCAGATTTAACGCCCATGCCAACAATGTCATGAAAAAGGCCAACTTTGCCCTACATCGTGTTAACCCACTGCTGAGGAAGAGGAACGGGTTGAGCAAGAAAACCAAATTACTGGTCTACAAGCAGCTCATAAGACCAGTAATAACCTATGTTTGGCTGCCCAATATGGTTCATGGTGTCACAATCAACCATGAAGAAAATCAGACTCATGGAAGGAAGGATACTTCGGTCCTCTATAGGACTCTGGCGAAAACCGGACACGCTGAAATACTTCAGCAACACGAAGCTGTATGAAGATGCTTGCATGAAGCCAATCGATTAATACATGCTACAGCTTTCCGGAAGAATGCTGGACAAATTAAAGGACCATCCAAATCGAGACATCAGGAACATCAGCCAGCAGAATTTAGAGTCAGCGCTGAGGTACCTCAGCCCACGAGCTATCATCGACGAGAGATTCGAGGACATCGTAAATTGCTACATAACCTTACCTTAGTTATAAGTCTAATTTTAAGTCATGATTGTAAATATTTTTGGACGATAAATAAAAACATCTTAATCTAAAAAAGCTTTAGCTTAAGCTTTAGGTCTAAAAAAGAAACGTCCAATCACTAAGTTTTTGTCAAAAATTTTCATAGTTTATAAATGTTTACTTTAAAATATTTATTAAATAATATCTTTAAGTCGAAAGAGCGTCAGCACAGGACCTTTAAAAATACTTTTTGAGCAGCTTGTAATAGGATGAAAGCATTGACCCCATTGATCACGGTGAACAATCTTATCGATGCCCAGATTATGGACTTTGTGACAACTGACCCGGTAATGTTGCATAACAAACGATAACACGCGATGTAAGTGCAGTTTGGATCAAGAAACAAGCACAATAATGAAGATCAGGTTACGGTGTGGCTATTCGTAAATGAAGGTCAATTCAAAAAGTCCTTTTTTAGTATGCAAACTCGATGTTTCCAGGAATTGAAAACAAAAAAGAATTATTGTGATTTTTTACATTGTTTTCCACTATGGTCATTCTCATACCACTCCCTCTTGGTATTTATTACTTTTCCGAAATATTGGAAATTTTGCGGACCACGAAGGTTGGTTGATTCAATAACAGCACGACAATTTTGATGTATTTGGGTTCCCTTAGCCCGTTGAACGATTTTCCTTCGATAACAATTTTCTTCGAATCAAGGTTTTCTTTACGAATAATGTCCAACAAAGTAACCGCACAAAAATGTGAGCATAATTTAATTAATTTTTAATTGATTGTAGAAGGAAACAGGAAACGATAGCCTTTCCACTTGATTTTGCTCTATTCACTTTAATTGGCAAATTAGAGTGAGATGAAAAGCAAACAACTCAAATGGAAGATATTGAAACTTTGGAAATAGAAAATGAGAATGCCTACAGATGTCTTAAACTTAGGCATTCGATATGAATTAGAAAATGTGATATTACGAGGTATTTGCTTTGATTATAATTGTATTTGAATTTATAACTTTTGTTTTTCCAGTTTTAGTTGTGATGTAATGTAAAATAAGTTTCAAGTCTATTGATGCAGAAACTAGCGAAATTCAAAATTTTTACATTTCTCCACGTTTGGCGGTCCCAGTAGTCGGATTCCATCATTTTTAGAAAGATGTCTGTGTGTGTGTGTGTACGTACGTACGTACGTACGTTTGTGTGGTTTCTTTCGTACAGCCTAACTCGAGAACAAATCAAGCTATCGAAGCCAAATTGGTTTCATTCGAAGCGTGTGTGCATAAAGATCACCTGAAAAGCTTTTGGTTAAGTTCCACAGGGTGGTTTGAATTTTATGACGAAAAAACTGTTAAAAAAAGGGACAATTTCACTTCTGCAATTAAAATCAATTTAGTTTTCCAATAAAAAAAGTTCAAAATTAATGAAATTTATAGTTTATAGCTACCTTATAAGATAAAAAAATATGCATAAATATATACACTGCCGTTCATAAGTTTCCGGACAAATTCATATACAAATTTTTTTTTTTGTTCAATTTTAATGCCAAAAGTTTCATCAATTTTATGTTTATTTAGCCAATTGACTAAACTAAGTAAGTTACTAACTAAAGAGACTACCAAAAGGACAAAAACAGTTTTTAGTTGAGGCCATTTCATACATTGATATGCCCCTTTCTCTATTTTCTGATCCAAATTTCCACGGAAGTTCTTTGAAAATTGTTTCAGAAATGTGAATCCTGTAGGTCTTTCCCATTTTTCAAGACTCAGAGTGACGTCTGCAACACTGAAACATGAAAACATCCTTAGAAAATTATGGAGCCACCAGTTTTTTTGTTCAAAACCTGCTCGGCTGTAGCTTGAAGCTTTTTTATCGTTATAATAGATTAGCAAAAAGGAGCTCATGGTTCAAATTACATGAGGCAATTGAAATTAAAGCAAAAGTATCGAGAGAAACCTAAATGACAAAGTTAAAATACATGGATAAAACTGCATGACTCGTATATTGCAAGGAAGATCATAACAACCGATTTAGTTTGTTTTCGCCTGTTGTGGTTTCTTATCATGAACCCAATCCTAGATGTCTTTCCAGAAAATGGCACATGGATAAAAAATCTGTCGAAATCGGCGTGGAAACAACTATCAAAATTTACAAAGAAAACTGAACTGAATGTGATCCTCTTAAAGCCATATATTAACCAGAAGAAAAAGATCCTATGCTGAGCAGTTCCCAGCTCGGAAGGAAGAGGCGGTCGAAATCTCGGGACTGAAACTATGCACTTTTGAACTTAATCGACATAAAGAAAATCACGCTAGTACAAGGTCGTAGAAATATTTTCAAAAATGCATTGAACAAGGAGTTGACATAAGCGATCTTTCACAACGTTTATATCGAAACAACGATTAAAATTCCGCAATCAATATCCAAATTCTGGTCACAAATTTAACTTTTTCTCATTTCAAAACAACTTTCTTAACTTTTTTTTTTACTAGCATAGTAATAATTTGTAAGTGACGTTTCAGTGTTAGCTCGGAACAATTTTAACTTACTTCTGGATGTCTGTGCCTAACAAGTTTAAACACTTTATTGGTGAAGTTGAAAAACAACTTCAACAACAAATTCAAATACCAAGGTAAAAGTTGTCGTAAAATAACTCCAAATTTGACACATCTTATCTTAACGTAGAGTTCTTTGCTCTTAAAGCAATGCATGTATACCACTATGTGCCTACAGGAGACTTGCTAAGAATCTGTGTTGTTGGTCCTATATTATTTCTAACTTGATTCGTTATAAGTTGGTTATTTTGGTCACACACAAAACAATTTCAGTAACAATCTGATTTTACAATTTGCATTCTTTTGGCAAACAAAACTCCCTCACAAAGCAAAAGCACTTTGGTCATTAGGAAAATAAGCATTAAATGGAATTCAGAAACTACCCTCTCTTGTTTTCTATTGACCAGAACAATAAATGCAATCGGCCGTAAGTTGGAACAAACCGATTGTAAAACAGCTAAATGCGAGAAATATGCTGTAATTGCCATGCGTGACAAATTTTCAAGTGTTCTCATTGGTAGTTTTAATTTCGTGCACAATATTCTCAAGTATGAGAAAAGCGCGATCGACGATGTTGACATATAAAGAAACAGGAAACAGGTTCGAAAAAACAATTATCTCAGGGTTATAGACCCCAAACCAAAGCCTACAAAGTTCAAAGTGGAAAAATCATAGTCGTATTGCAGTCAATGCTGAGGACTGTATTAGACGACGCAGGCCAACAGCGTCTACCCGACCTAGACGAAATAGATAGCAATAACATATAAGCTAAAATCTAATAAAGCAACTTTAGCTGTCGAACTTTTCAATGCCACAACAATAAAGCATCAAAGATGAAAATGGAATCTCAGTATTGTTTGCCCGCTCTTAAAGAAAGGAGACCATCTTAACTGTGCCAATTGTAGAGTCCACCATAGACTAAATATAAATATATCGGGAGATGGTTTCTGTTTCGTCCACAGAGACGAGATGTATGAAGCCATGTCTAGGTTTGGCATTCCATCCAAGCTCGTCCTTTTATACAATAAGATAAAAAGAAATATATGCTGTCATCAAGAAACGACACTTAAATGCGACGTCTGGTTCAGAACGTTAACATAGACAGCTATAACTTTGTGGTAGTTAGGGACTTTGCTAAGGCTTCACTGCAAACACAGATAATAACACCAGCGTTGAGGTCAAACCGAGAATACCCGTGGCTAAGAAAGCAGTTACGTAAAACCCTCTCTCGAACCTAAGTATCGGCCTACCATCCCCGTCTATGATATATAGTATAGTATGATGCAGAAGCATGGAAAATTTCAAGAGCAGATGAAGGCGATTTATGTAGTTTCGAGAGAAAAGTGTGAATAATAAATATTAAATACGTTAGTTTTTTTTAAATGATATGAATAAAATATGTATGTATAGTATTTAATTTTTTCTATTGCAATGCATTTTTGTAGGAAATTAATGATGTTTTCATAACCCACATGGAATTTGATGGTGGCGGCAAATACAACAGCACCTATATTTTTTTTTATATTGAGATGGGAAGTTCATGGTATGGGCAGACCTACTCGCACCCAAACCAATTTTTTTGTTTAGGTTGCGGAGAAGAAAAGGTTATTTTATTTCCGTCTTCATATCTGGGCGCTTTTAATTTGAAAAATCTACAGAAACTGAAGTAAGTAAAGTGAATTCAATAACTAAGAGTATTTTCTATTATCGTTAGCCATTCGGTGTGTATCGGCTGATTTAAAAACTGTGTTTCTTTTATTCAGCTGAATTGAAAAACTTGTAAATTGTTTGAACGTTCAGAGTTCTATGTTAGCCGAAAGTCCTCTTATGAATACAGTCTATTTAAGTTTTTTCTTCCATATTAGACATTGCTAATGCCTGCTGTGATCTTGATACAATACAAATTTTGGTCTGTTTCAAAATTGATTTGGTATTTGCGTCTTTTGCGCTGTCAAAGCGTTGAATAATAGATGTCTGATTGTGTCTAAGGCAGACATTTTTATATGATGAAATTAACTTTCAACTATATTTTATAATTTGTTTCCCTGCCTTGCTTTGACCCTAACCTTTGGTTTTCGTATTTTTGACGGACTGTGTGTTGTGAGCTACCATTTTTTTTTACCGCAAAATGTATGACTTTTTGCGCTGCATTTACTTACATATAAGGGCCCGCAGATGTTCTTTTTTTGAAGCCATTATAAACAAGAGCAAGGCTTCCGATTGATGATGGAATATTATTTCATTAAAATCGCAGCTTCGGCCGCCTTGGCTCTTCGCCATTTTTCAACACCTTTTTGATATTTTCAGCTCGAAATTCAGGTGTATCTTGACCAATGTTGTCTTGAATTCACCTCTGGATATTAAAACTGACTCAAATCTCAGCTCCAATCGCGCCCAAGCAGCTCACTAAAACGACTGATTGCAAAATTTTTGACATTTGTATGCAATAAATCGCCACATCCTTGGTATGTAGAACCTTAGCTCGCCCAAGTCCAAATCTGCAATGTCTGGTCGTATAAAAAAACTTTTCCTCGCTATGCCTATGCTATCCAATAATGTCGCCATGTTCAGGATATATTGGCTTTTCTATGACTCCATGTGGATTTTCAAGCTATGAATGCGCCGAGACGAAAATGCGCCTCATCTTGAAAAATAATTTTTTGACAAAGATTGTGTTTGTTCTCGAGCTGATCTAAAGACCAAAAAGAGATACTCAGACGAAGCGGAAGGTCACTCAGCTTCAATTCCTGAGTAAATTAAACCTTGTTAACGAAAATTCCGAAATCTTGCAGGCTATTTCGACTGATTTTTCGAGGCTGAGATCTTTGGCGCGTTGGGACTATCGGACTTATGTCTCCGCTTAGCGCACAGGATGAACACAGGAATATATTTGGCTATCAATCAGCGAACGAGTCTCAGTGACTACCTTCACAGACTTGTGCCCAGCTGCAGTGGGTTTATATTATTTCGACTTAAACTGCTTTCAAAGTAAGAACTGTTTCAGCAAAAGAAAACTTTTTAATATTTCATAACCTTGCTCGGGCGTAAATCAAACTTCTGTAAATATTTTGAGTGCATGACAACTATCGGTGTCAAAATAACCTCTTAAATTTTTACCCAATCTTTACTAGCCTTGAATCCTACTTGTCGAATTTCAAGAGCCATAATAGAAATCTTGATATCACTTTTTTTTGTCGGTTTTCGTAGGAAGCCAGCCCATCTTATGCGTACAGAAAAGCATATCGTGTGTCAAAGGAATTCCTTTGCCAACTCATCGTTAGTTTATCAAATAAAAGAGTAAACCAGATATCAGTGTGATGGCATGTTAAGCCATTACGCACGTGTTAACAATTTTATATTCTTTTCATTTTCATGAGTGATTTGTTTTATTTATTCTTTTTTTCCCCCCCTCTGATAACCCTTACAACAAAAACACAGATGGAAGCCTCCAGCTGTTGTCATCATTATCCTTGCCAACACCATTATCATTGTGCTCATAATGATGCAGTCAGTCACCAGCAAAGAGGAGTGTTTACACTTCACAGCCAAATACACACTCTCCAAGCAAGGAGGGTGAAAATGGAAATAAAAAAAAAATGTAAATAATAATAATAAGAACAACAAGTTCCTTGCGGGCTTAAAAGCCACATAAACGTATTAAAAATAAAAGAAATAACATTAAATACCTCTCAAGGCTTCTGGAGTATACACTCCCCCAAACAAGGGTCGTTCGTAATTAACCGGCTTACGTTCCTGCTTCCAAACGGAGTTGGCAATTCGGAATTATTTCCATTTCATTTCAGCTTAAATAAAGACGTCAAACAAAAAAGTTAAATGAAAATAAATCAATTCGTTTTAAAATTTTAAGGGCAATTAGCTGGGGTTTTTCTTTGTAGTGGGGCAAATACGAACACGGGTTCTGTGCATCGTTAGTTAGGGCTTCTCATTTCTTTGACATCTTGTTTACCTTGTGATTGAATTAAGTAATAAAATTGGGAAACTTGAATGGTGTTTGTGGGTGAATTCCTGTGGATCCTTTAACTGAAGGATAAATCAATAGTACTTATATTCTTTATTCTTCCTTGACCTTTGTCAGTTCCCCGATTTTTCCGTTGAAGTGGAGACGTCGCCACTAGGGATTAGAACATGCACAAAAAAGGCGTTTGGTGGCACCTCTTCATCTTGACAGATCCTACAGAATTCGTTCGAGGCGATGCCCAGTTCGTCGGTTATTTGATCATGGTTTAAGCTTCCTCAGCTCTATTTCTCAGTTCCTCTTTTTTCAGGATACACTCTATACGCTCTTGTCCTAATGTTTATCCTATTCTAGCGCGCTAGCATGTCCCTTTCATTGTACTCGATGACGACTCGGTGGCGTTTGCCGAGATCATTTAAAGCTTTATTGCAGTTGGCAATATATTGATTTTATAAGCAATTAACAAATATGAAGATTTTAGTATAGCCCGAGTTCTTTAAGACTCCTGCTCTTGATACTGTTTCTATCTTTTCTGGTGCCCATCTCTCCTGCTCCTGAGTATTATTCAATTAAAACTTTTCTTGTAAATGCAAATTGCTTGCGTTTTAGTCGGGTTAAGTAATTTTCCATTAAACACATCATTACATCATAAAGTTATTAAAAGTCTTCCCTGAGTAAAATTGGAAATCATCAAAGTATAAATGTGCTGGAGAATATTAGCAAACTAATGAGTGGGAATTTATGAAAATGAACGTATTGAGTCCTGTGGCGCTCCTTGTTTTGAGGATGAAAAGCGTTCAGCTGAAAAAACTCAGATATTGATTCATTTTTAACAACCTCAAAGTATTTGGTAAGCAAAAGTCATTGCAATTAAAGCTTAGCGTTTAACGTTCAACAATGGTTATACAATTTAAATTGACACCTCTTGCTGGATGACCCTATATAAATATGTTCTCCTAAACACCATACCTATCAGGGACTTAAAAATCGGGCGATAAAACTTAAAGGAGATTAGCGGAGTCCGCAGACGTTGGTATAACCGAATGTTGGCTTGACGCTTTTAGCGGGTTCAGGAAACGTTTTTTCTCCATTTGAATTTTCGAGTTTTAGTTTAACACTCCCTTCATTTTACGACGTCAGAAAAATCAGCATCAGATTCCAAGACTAGAAGACTTTGAAGTAGCAACAGAAGGTGAAATAATCGAATGTGTAACAGCTTTAAAGTCAAATTCCACAGGCGAGGATGGAATTCCAATGCGCTTCATTAAACTTATTTTACCACAGATTGTCTCTCATCTGACACACGTTATTAACTGGTGCATAATAACATCAACATTTCCTCAGTCCTGGAAAGCTGCAAGAGTGTTTTCTATAGCAAAAAAAAAATAAGCCCTCATCTCCTGCTGATTTTAGATCGATTAGCATTTTGCCCTGCCTGTCGAAGGTCCTCGAGAAAGTTATTGCAAGGTAAATAACAAAGCATCTAACGTTCAATAATTTGCTGTACGCTCAGGAATCCGGTTTCAGAGCTAACCACAGCTGTTCCACAACAATGGTTAATTTACTCGAAGGAATAAGACAAGATTACGATAAGGGTTATGTTACGATTCTCTGCTTGCTTGATTTCTCGAAGGTCTTCGACAAGGTTAACCATGATATCTTATGCTGGAAACTTAAGAACAACTTCGGTCTCAGTGAGACGGCAGTTAAATTAATAAGCAGCTTTTTATCTGGTCGATCGCAAAGAGTTTTTTCGGCTGAACGATTTTCATCCTTTAGGGAAGTAAAACAAGGAGTACACCAGGGCTCAATTCAAGGGCCGATACTATTTTGCATGTTCATAAATGACCTCCCTGCTGTTTGTAAATATTCTTCGGTGCATTTATATGCTGATGATGTCCAATTTCACTTAGCAAAGCCTTTCAGTAACTAAAATAAACTAGCTCTACTTATTAATGAGGACCTGAAAAGTATTTATAACTGGTCAGTATCAAATGGATTATTACTAAACCCGGCTAAAACGCAAGTTATTCCTATTTCTAGGAAAAATTTTGATTTAAATCTACTGCCTGATCTTCATGTCAATAATAATAAAATCTCTGCTGTTGAAACCGTCACAAGCCTTGGCTATGTGATCAACCGTAGTCTATCTGGCTACAGTCATATCAACATGGTCATTGGTCATATATACGGGTGTCTTCGCAAATTGTGGCTAAGCGCTAACTATACCCCACTGGAAACACGACGAAAACTGCTGATAGCCCTAGTCTTGCCTCTTATAACTTATGCTGAGGTTGTTTACTGTATTCTTGACTCATTATCCCAACGCAAATTGCAAATAGCGTTCAATGATGCAGTCAGATACATATACGGCATCCGAAGATATGATCATATCTCAATGTTACTTGGTTGCACTCTATTTGACTACATTAATGCCAGGAACTGTATATTTTTACACAAAATTATTTATAGTTAATGTCTGTCTTATCTGTATAGCAAACTTAGTTTCACTCACTCCTCAAGAACGCAAAATATTATACCTGTCCGATATAATTACCTTAATTCCTCACGTTTGTTTTTCATCCATTCTGTAAGACTTTGGAACTCTTTACCCTTAAATATAAAAAATATTTCAAATTCATCCGATTTCAAAAGAGCAATCTTCCAAAACTTCTAAAGCTAACAAATCACCTCTTAATCCCAAGTATTTCCACTGCTTTTTCTTCTTCTCACTATTTTGCTTAACTCTCTTTGATCCTACCTCTCTAATCCTTCCTTTCCTATTAAGTTAAGATTTGTTCATTAATAATTGTAAATTAGTTTTAGTTTTATAAATTTTTGTTATTTTCTGAAGCCAACATGCTAAGTACTATAAAAGATAATAATCTTAATGTACAAACCTGTTAATTAAATAAATGAAATGAAAATGAAAAAAAAAATGATAAAGCACATCGAAATATGCATTAAAACCGGTCCAGCCCTCAAGAAGGAGTTCAGTGTTGCTCTCAAGCTTTCGAACGCACAGGGGGTTCTGAATACCCTTAAATAATTCAATTCAGATTGTGGACAGAAGGTAAATAGGAAAGGTAAGAGCATAAAAACTGGTGAACATTGATTTCGAAAAACACAGAGCTTGATAAGGCATACCAGATTTGTGAACGCCCAAAGAATGAATCTTTATATTTATAACCTTGCGCCCGAAGATATGACGGGTATTGTGGGAACACTAGATTTCCTGTGCTGTGGAAACAAAATCACTTCATTATTGAATCAAATTACATTAACGCAAAACTTCTTTTGAGCCACCAAAAAAAAGAATTTAATGTCATTAAGAACCTATTTAATTCCTGAATATTTAACTCAATAAAAGTTGCTTTGTTCTTTCTTTTCTTCTTCCAGAAGCTGTTAACAAGCTAAACATACAATTTACGTTTGTTTACCTTAATTGCGAAGGAATAGTTTTTCTTCTTTAGTGTTTAAGGAATGAGGTCCTGTACATATCTAATTAAAATATGCTGTGAAAACATTAAATTCTTAATTGGATAAACATGTGACGATGCGGGCTAACCCGTTTACAATACCAACTCCTGACAAGCTCTCGCTTGGCAAAATTCACCCGCCCGCCCCCTGCAGTATTAAGCTATAATTACATTATTATGCTCATGAATGACACTAACACTAGATTTTGCATTTAAGTTGTAAAAACACAGATACGTCCCACAGCAATTTAAATACACGCCTCGAATGCTTAATTATTACAGACATGGTTGTTTGGTTTATGTTTTAGCTTTGCAATTGTTGATGAGACAAAGCCAGGTGTGTGCAATAGCTACGCGCCTAAATAATTGGACATTAATGAAAAGAGAACATGATTTGGCAGCTGCCATTATACAATCAACATTCTGGGAAATCCAATTTAACCCAACCGAATTCGAGTCCACGAGCAAAGCCTTTTGAAACTTATAACCAATTTGCCAGTTTGCTGGTGGCACATATTTGCAAATTCAATGGATGCCATTGCATTGAATTATTTAAATAATATATTTGAATTATCATCAAATCGGAAAATTAGTTCAGGTGTTATGATTAAAGGTGTCAGTGTCCAATGATACATTTGTTTGTGTGCCATTTGAAGTATCGGCCTGCCAAATAGGTTTATTTATAATTGAACGTCACTGGATCATGTCAGAAGGCCTAAATGGATTTTGTTTAACATTGGTATCTAATTAGAATTATAACCTTCTATGCATGGTATATTTAAAAATCAATTCATTTGCAAGTTTCACTTTGGTTACGATAGTTGCGCTCTATCGAATGTCCTTTGAAAGTGAAGGCCGAACTCTGACAAAATCTTTAAGCTTTTCTTCGGAAGAGCGTTGAAGCGGAAATCCTAATCCGTATCGTTCTTCAGATTTTTCAGCACTTAGTTTAAACTTCTTGCCATATTAAAATATTTCGTTAGCGCAAAAAGAACTTAAAATCGTACAAATGCTTTTTAAGGGTTCCGTACATACACTTTGACAACAAGGTCAAGGAATGGTTGAAGAAATCATCGAAAATGTGTTGAAAAATATGGTTTTCAGGATCAAAACCGAAGCGAAGATTCGTCTTGGAACGTCTTGGACAAAAAAAAAAAAAATATATAAATATTCAAAACCAGAGCTTGGTTTTTACGCGCCAAATAAAGCGATGATACTCAAATAGTAGCTTCAATTTTGTGAAGATTTTCATGAGTTTCCTAGAAACATAGGCCCACTGGACATACAGCCGCTGACAGCTAAATAAAATATAATTCTTGGCGCGACATCTCCTTTGGGCAGCGACAGTATGGGACTTACAGTTCATGGCCAATTCCAAATGGCATCGACAGCTTAATCGTGGCAGTTTTACTGTTTGGAGAATTGCCAATCACTCTCTTCACCTCACGTTCGCACTGAGCCTCCATGGATTATTTACTAGGTCACCACGATAGGTGATTTAGTTGCTCACAGCCTTGACTGGGGTCAACTCCAATTCGTACTTGGGAAAACTTTAGCCGATACGTCAATATTGGCTGTCCACTCCTTGGTTTTGCATAAATATACATTGAATCCTTTTTTTCTATTTTAATATTTGAGAATGCCTGCTTATTTATAATAGAAGATTCTGGTATTGACGCCTTTGTTTAGTTGTCACATGACAGTTTGACATCGTTTACCTTTTCTTAGTCTTGCTTAGATCAATACACTTTTACTTTGCATATGCTCCTTATTTAGGTCATTCGTCGCCTGACAAAGATGTGCACGAAAAAAAAGAAAACTTCTAATCTTAACATCAACTTGAATAATGTTGGATAAAAATGTATTATAAGCTGCGTAAATCCAACAACAGCAGTGCAGCAATTTTGTTTTATAAGTCAGCGGAAGAGTAAGGTTTTGGACATTTCACAAGAAAAAGAACACACCTTTTTTCACCTCACACAATCTATCTTCAGTTCCAATCCTCATTAGATCACTCCGTTCCGGTTCAACCCAGGAAAGTTGCTGCAATAATAAAATGATCGTCGCTTAGGACACAGACGCCCTCTAGCAATCAATCCCGAACTCAGCCATTTATCAGTGCAGCTTCACATCTTGTGAGCAAATGAGAAAGTGTAATCCAATAGACAGCTCTGTTAACATCCTGCTCTCTCGCTAACATAAAATTACAATTAGTTCGTCTCGTGCCGTAACGCAACCGTCTATCAGCTAACTCCTTAAACCATGCGCCACAACAGCGCAACTGATTCCTCTTCTTGCAATTATCATTAACTTTTAATTACACCTTTGACTGGGATATTAAAGCGAAAGTGAAGAGAACAAGGTGGTTAACCGGCAAAGAAGGATACCACCCATCCTCAGCCCAGTGAATCAGGAGTACAGAGGACTTCTTTTCGCAATATCCGTGTGGCACACTTCATTTGCTAAAAGAGGAAATGAAAGTGATTATCATCGAAACGTTGACTTCCGGCTCGCCATATTGCCTAACGATAATTGCTTAATATGTCCTAGTTGAGTTATTATTCAAATGTTGTGTGTGTTTAAGGAAAATTTGTATGCATGACAGGACGTCGTCAATCCAATTCAAAACGAAGTACCTTAAAGAGGTGAAAATCAGTATTCCATAGAATGGAAGCTCACACATTCTCGAGGTATGGACGTGACGTGGCGGGACAATACTTCTAAATATGGTTGCATTGTATTAAGCATTAACCATTCTGCTCTCCGAGTCGCTTGAAGTCCTTGAAAACTGGGATAAAGTTTGTGGTGTTGGGTGATGTTTTCTCATACTTTCTGCTTCGTGAAACTTTTTAAACAAGTTTCTTGGTGCCCGAAACAATTAAAGTGGATCGTAATGCTTGTGAGCTATTTTGGTATTGCTTGGTCGGGATGCAGAGGGAGAGCGAGTATAATTTAAAAGAAATATCGAGGTCGGATCAGAAGTAAAATAAAAATAATTTAAGTTGATTTTAATTAGTTTAAGAAGGGCGATGTTGCGATTTTAAAAGCTACAGTCTGTCTTTTAATTTTTTTCCTGGGACGCCCCATTCGTACCAGAGACACGCCAAGAGTTGTGCTTGGAGAAAATGCTTCATCCTTAAAATTTAGGTCCGGTCTTCCTTTTTGCCTTGAACCTGGGGGTTGTAATCTTAACTCTTTGCTGTTTTATAATCGTCGACGTGTTTTGGCTATTTGGAGTTTATCCACTCATCCTTCTCACACCGATTATTTGACTTTTCTAGGCTTTTCTTCATGGCGTCCAACACTCGGCGCTGTACAGCAGTATCGGCAGGAAATCTTTCAAGGAATCACCAGGAAATCACATTTCAGACTTGGAAGGAATGTGGATTTTTCAACTGATTGAATGCTGATTCAGTTCTTACTCCATCCCACATACGTGGGTTATAATGCCGTTCTGAAGCATAAATTTTGGGCAAAAAAGGTAATTTTCGAAATGAATAATAGCACCGTCAGCGTAAAAAACGTATCAAACTGTCAGTCTTTGTAGATTGAGACTCTTGAGACTTGGGAGCCAACCAATGAGAAATAAACCTCATCACCTATTGATAATTTTGTGTTAAAATCCTTAAACACCATTGACAGCACCTTATCGCCACAGGTTCGACGTTGCTCTTGATCTTGCGTCTTGAATTCTGATATCAGTCGGACCTTATAAGTATGAAGGTCAAAGCGTATGCAGATTGGCCCGATCTTTTTGAAATGGATACACTTTGGTTTGCAGTCACACTCTCACATACAGGTGACTCAATTTTTAGCCTTTCCTATGCGAAAAGTTCAGATTTACCGTTTCAATTCATGCCTGATATCGGAGCGGGCGCTGTATTATGACTAAAAGCAATACTAGCTTTACGGAGGCTTTCGCCTTGTAGTAAATTTGCTCAAGTTAAGCTAGACACATGATTTAACTTGTCAAAAGTAATCGCAGTGGAAGTTGAGCGTTGACAGTTCAAAGATGGCGCTAGATTTGAAGTGATAACTATTGTTGGATCAACCCTTACAACTATTGTTTATCTCGGTGATCATTCACTCTTAAAAGTACGCTTAACAACATCACTCTAACTGGTATCCGCTTAAGTATAACCTCCTTTTTTCAATCGTTTTGGTGAGAACTTTGGATGATAAGGTCTCTTTTGTCGAAAAATTTCTCTTTCCATAGTCCATAATTAAGTACCATAGACCTTCGATTAAAGAACTTCAGATAAAGAAGTCTTGAGCCATCAAACCGGACGATCTTGCTGGCTGGTGCAAGTCAAAAAAAAATACACAAAGCTACTCGAAACTGAAATCCTGCTGAAGTCATATGTCCTCTAGTCCTAGTTTGCGACATTAAAAACTCGTTGTTCATGATTCCACAGTCGCAGTCGTCACAGAGTAGCTTCGTTACCCACGACGTCCTCGAAAAAATGAGGCTCGATTACACCTCTAACTCAAGTGGCGGACCATGCAGTGACTGTAAAGGCTACACGGGTGTAATATTTTCTCGGGAATGATGCTTGGATATGCATAGTTGTGAATCCGATTCGGATGGAATATCGAAAGAAAAGCGTCCACAGCGTCGATGAGATTCAAGAGAGCGTGACCGTAGTTAAGTTCCGACTGGGCAAGGATGGGTAGGATGGCTAGGAAAGAAGCGGAAAAATTTACATTATATATCATGTAAGATTATTATTTTTATAAAAAGGAGAATAGCATTCCATGGTTTCTATTTACTTCACAAGTATCGGAGTAGTGAACCTGTCTTACTGCCTATTTCTAGTAATAAATAATAAAATAATAAATCGGTGGCAAGAACTCTTTTGAGGACTATGGCCTAGCTACACCATTTGTGGGTCGCACAGTTTGTGCAAAGGGCAAAAAGCCTTTAGTATATTGCCGACCGTTGTACTCATCGGCTGCGTTGTCAGTCACTCGCGAGAAGCGGGGCGAGGTGTTCTTACCAGGATTTCAACCCGGGACCTTACGATCAGCAGTATCGACACACTTTCCACTGACTCACAGGTTTTCTTCTAGTACTTAACTTATTATCAATGATGTCTTCCTAGAAATTTTACAGTTGTTTCCTTGTAAGAAGCTTCATTAAGTTTTCAACTTGATACGTGGATGTGTTGGCAATATTTCCACCGGTGGACCTTATTACCTAGCCTGCAAAGGAAGAAGATTTTGAAGCTGCCATATAGTTTACAAGTCTATTATGCCTTACTTCTGTTAAGATTCAACCAGTTTAAATTATGATGTGCATTTAATCAAGTGTTTTCTGACTGATAAAGTTTTGTTATTGGAGCCTTTGTGTGGTAGCTGCATTTCAAATTGTAGTCCTCGATTACCCCAAGGTACTTACATACATATATGTTGATACGTTTTCAATTATTGTTGCGCAATCGTCCTTCTCTTGAAAAATTAGATGACGACAAACTCTGTGCAGATTCTCCATAGTATGCGAATATGCATAACTATTTTTTTTGACATTAATAATAAAGCCATTGACAAGAGACCAAACCGTCAATTTCAATTTGACATTGCATAATTTTTCTGCTGCTTCAATACTCACTACGGTGGCAGTATCCTCAGCAAATGTAGACCTCGTACTGTGCTTTTGAACAAAATGCACATCATTTACAGTCAAAGTTAAAAGTTAGTGTACAGTTGGTGGCTGAAAGTTAATGTCCTTTTTTTTTAATTCACAGGAATCAGCCAGGATGGATATAGATATGTGCATTAAATTAAAGCTCCTAAGCTCCTAAGAAACTATTTCTGCCAAGAACGTTGGACTTTCAGCACCATAACGATCCTAAGCATTCATTTTACATGGCTCGAGAAACTATCTGAATTCAGTTGAACATTTGTGGGATTTTTAAGACCAACAGATTTGAAAACATTGGCAAAATCGCTATGGGGTGCCTTGAGCACGGAATGGGCTCAAATTCCAGAATGTTTAAGATGCAAACTTGTTGAATCGATAAGGCGAAGGCTGGAAGCATTTTCTTTATTAAAATTACAGCAAACCGAATGTTAATTATTTCTTTTCAATAAGAAGAGTTCGTACAGATCGTGGGCGCTGCTCACGTGCGACTTTAAATGAAGACAACTTATTTGAAACAAAAAATAAAGTAAATGTAGTTTTTTGAAGAAAATGTTATAAGAGTTTAGGCCACAGGAGAGCTCAATGCGCTCGCAGAAATTTAATTATCCTTGTTGAAAGTCAAAAATTATAGACAAACTTATAAACTATAAAATATATCTGAGTAATAAAGAATTTTAAATAAAGAAAAGTCCGTTGGAATATACATTTTTTAGCCAACGACAGTGCGTGCATTTTTGACTCTGACTTTATACTTATATTATAAAAATAAGAGTACCTAGTCTAGGTCCAGGTCCCCGTATTTTTTGCCTTCATCTTCGCTAAAGTATTCCTTTATTTTTACTTAATATTTTTTATCTTCGAGATAACTTTCAAACCGCATCATATCATTTAATCAAACATTGATAATATTTAAGATTTTCGATTCACTTAAAATTAGTTTTCTTTTATTATAAAAAAAAATATGATTTCTTCGCATCTCAAAATTTCTTAATTATTTATATGTCTGCAACACACATACCCGAAGTGATTCAATCATTTGAAGAACATTTCAGCAAACTTCTAAAAAACTTCACAGATAAAATCCCATTTGCCGCAGCACGTGCGAAAACTTATTTTTCCTGCCACATGTTTCGAAATCATATGCTCCGAAATAAAAGCGCTGCGCTATGCCTACAGTACGTAAATCCTGTGGGATATGTCAAAACTTTCCAAACACTCGAAATGTTATTATCCCTGAACATAGAAAACAAAAAAACCAAATGCTTCACATCAATTCCATATTGCCAAGTCGAACCCAATTTCATACAATTCCAATTAAGGAAGTAAACGAGCCTTGAAGCAATCCTTACTTGAATTCCATTGCCCATGGCTTTTACGTAAATCTCAGAAAGTGCCCAGGACGTTAAAAGCCAGCAGCTATACATTTGTGACTTATATTTACGTATTAATATCATACAGATACAGCATTGTCCCCATGGACGACGACTAAGTGGAGGAATTTCTGGAATCGAATTCCATCGTAGCGAGTCCACAAGTGGATATTTCGGCCACCAGAAAGCGACGACCAGTGCAGCAAGTACGAGCATTCTCCTGCTTTAGCTCGTTTATTTCACGGTGCAGTGAACATCACCCCTCAGGGATCAAGGACCAATTTTTTATGCAAAGTTTTTAATGTAAAGGAAACACAGGTTTATCTCAAGAATACTTAAGGTGCAACATTCTGCATCATGAGTTAACTTTTTTTTTTAAGCTTAAATGTATCCTTTTTGTAGCTCATTTCTTTGGTTGTTGTCTCTTATCATCAAGTCGCCATGCACTGGCTATGTTCATTAAGTGCAAGAGTTTTCACCAACATCAACATAAGTATACGCGAAGGGAATAATACTGCAAACGTGATGAGCATCTCGATGGAAACGGATTAAATAAAGAAGCAGGGAAGGAGGAAATCTCAAGGTATCCGTGTAGAGTAGTCCTCTTCGTGGTTGCAACCTGTCTATCTTCTTCGCTATGGCAATAGAGTGGTCGTCCTTTTCAAGTTCCGTAACTGAAAATGTCTTTAAAACAAAGTGATTTACGGACACCAAAGGAGTGAACTAGAGCGCTCTTGGTAGAAGACAGCGGAACCAGAAGGACATCCTTTGTGGTGATTTCAAATCCCCCCTACTCTGTGATGCACTTGACCTTGTTTTGCCACAACCTGTGTACAAATTAGAAAGCGCGGATGGATATTGGATGAAATTTGCTTTGGGATTGGCTGAAGGGATTTTAAGTTGATCTTGGTTTTTTTGTTTGTACTGTGCAAGCCTCAGTGAAGGAAACTTTGTTATCTCAGTTAAAGCCATATGGACATGCGGTAAGCAATAAGAAAATGTAATTTCCTGTGAGAGTCTGCCATTTTGATTAAAGAAGTCGGATATGATGGACATTGCTTTCCATCAAAAGAAGGAATTTCGTAATTAAAAGCGTGACATTATGCAATGGATTCACGGATTGATATTTATAAAACATTGGCTGTGTTTCCGGGAACGTAAGGGTACGTCGGCAAAGCATAACCTGTGATATTGTCCTCTCATATTCATCAGTTTGCACTTATAAAACCCAATTTAAAGGTGCGCATTTTAAGTTGGAGTCAAAACTATTGAAATAAGCCCGAATTTCGTCTGGAAAAAGCTGGCAACCACTCGACAGTTAAAGGCAGCAAGAAACTTGAAGGCTGAAAAATACATTCATTTACAAAAATGTATAAAATTCGCGTGACTTTCTTAATTCTTTAGAAAAGCTGTCATGTTTTTAGCCTATTTAGAGGATTCATGGCCGTTCAGAATATTCATGGCCTGAAGGTTATGATGTGCATTTGGTGGGACCAGAAGGGTGTTGTGTATTATGAGCTGCTAAAACCGAATGAAACAATCACAGGCGAGGTCTACCGACAACAATTGATGCGTTTGAGCCGAGCACTGAATGAAAAACGGCCGGAAACGGTCGCAAGACACGATATAGTATTTTTGCAACATGACAATGCTCGGCCACATGTTGCAAATTTCGTCAAAACTTACCTTGAAACGCTTAAATGGGATGTCTTAACCCTACCCGCCATATAGTCCAGACCTTGCGCTATCCGAATACTGTCTCTTCCGATCGATGCAACATGGCCTGGCTGACCAGCACTTCCCTCATTTCGATGATGTCAAAAAATGGATCGATTCGTGGATTGCGGCTAAACAGGTCGAATTTTTCAGAACGGGTATCCATGAATTGCCAGAAAATGGGAAAAATGTGTGGCTAGCGATGGGAAATACATTGAATATTGAATTTACTATATATCTTTTTTTTCCTCAATAAAGCATTGATTTTTGAAAAAAACGACATTTTCAACCGGTAGTCCTATTACATTGCTTATTCTTCGGCATTTTTAGTAATGTAGAAAAGCTTCATGATGCTTTTAATTTCAAACTGTCCAGTCTTCAGTAAAGAGTCCAATATTCTTTAATATTTTATAGAGTCGAATGTTGGACGAAAAGGCAGACAGGAAGGTAAAATTCTTCATTGGAAATACTGTACGAGTCTTTTCTTTTCTTACTAAACTGAAAAATCTATAAGCTGTATATGCATATAGTATGTGCATTGTTTGGAGGCCAAAATCGGCAGCTCTACCCAGACTAAGATCCTCCAAGGAAAGATGGCCTAGAAGATATAGTAGGTAACTTATCCTTGGAGTCGAAAATGGGCTTGTTCAGCCGAGAACAAGTCATTTTCTTAGAAAAACCATCGTCTTGTGTTGGCTACATCAGGGTTAAGCTTTTTAGTTTTGTTCATTTAGCTCCTGGGTATGATGAAGGGCTTATGTGATCAGGCTCTCGACCAATGCTGACAATGCTGTCAGTTTTGAGACTGGTGCACTCACATTCATTGCACGATCAAGGCAAGACATGTGTTTTTAAAACGTTGCTTATTTTAAAACGAGATCACACCGAGATTGTTTGCCTAACCGCTAACCAATGGTTAATCAAAGTTCCAATTCTAAATGACCGCCTGTCTTCTGACTTAAACTAACCAAAAAACACTTCCCAAAAAGCTTTAATCATGAAACAAATCCTTCTGCACATTTGTATGCTCATTTAAATTAGCGAGTACACTTTTTATAAACCGACTTAAAAAGCCATAATTTCACGGCATCGTTTTTATAATCCTAATTACAAAGTAATGACTTATGTAAAGTTATTTTGCGCAGAACATACAAAGAAACCATCTCGCTGATTATGACACAATATTCCCCGCATATAAACGATGGCGAAAATGCTTGGCTGTTTTTTTTTTGTATGCGACGGAAAAAGCCAGCAAAAGCAACGCTATTGTGTCCTTTTTTTGCTGGCGTTTTCCACGTCGTCCGTATAATAACCATTTAAAATTAATATTCAGAATATAACACATCCGCTGCATAGCTGCTGCCTCCTCATATGCTCATTTCGGTTTATGGAAGGACCAAAATGTCAACGTAAACAATTTCCTACCATTTCTGCACGTGAGACCTGTCAAAGGAACTTTTAAACGCTAAGTAAAAAGCTGCTTGCGAATGTATCACAAATTAATTCTTTCCTTCGTCCTTCGTTCCGGTGATGGTGATAATGGAAAACTTTTTCCATCATGGATAGTATGAGTTTGTTGCATAAAATTAATGAAAACTTTTTTCCTTATTCCCTTCACTCTTTCATGTCGTAATTAAGCCTAAAAAAAGGGCATATTACTTTGGCGAAAGTAAATCTCAGTCCGATCCTTTTGCCCAGTTAAAGTTTTATGTGTTATGGAAAAGGTGGTAATAAAATTAAGCCACATACCGAACATCAAAATAATCATCCATAATTGACAGCATAAATAATAAGCAATCCTTTGCCCTTGGGGGCTGATGATAAATATTACGACAGTCAGACAGGATACGTGGATTCACACGTGTGGACCCTTTTTTCTTTTTCCTTATTTGAATACGTTTATACTCTTTTTATGTGTTGGATTTATGGCTCAGATTATATTAATCGATTTCTCTTTTTTGGCCCATTTAAGTGAACTGTCCTGAGAGAGGGTGTTGCCTTATGGCACAGTGTGTCTTGGGAAGAAATGTCCACTTGGGACATTGATCTTTGGAGGATTTGCTTTTAATCTTTCGAAGTCTAATGCACTTTGCTTCCAATTGGTTATACATCAACGATTGCTTGATATTTGAACTAGACCAACCATTCGGGCTCTCTAGTCTATAGCAATGTTATCCATTCACACAAGGTGGCCCAGTCATTGAAGTTTGTGTCTTCAAGAACGCATCCAGGCCTCCTCGCAGACAGTATCGGATATCCAATAAAGAATTATTCTATAGAAGGTCCATAAGATCCATTCTGCAGTCTTGCTTATCTATGCTTAGAGCATGATTCTGGTTCTTTGAGTTAAAAGTTTTGTTCCTCGTTATTTTTGACAAACCGAGTTAGTATGAGGTTTCGTTAAAACCATTCCAAGGTGTCGTTTGTGAAGATGATTACCCTGAGATATATAGTCTTATCTTTTCCCTCAATTTTAAAGCTTGCGATTTGAATGTGTAACCCAGCTAGCGTTCGATGGATCAATTGTGCGTCGGATGCGAGCGATAATGCCAAAAACGTTTCCATTTCCTAAGAGACACAAAAAGTGTTTCTTTTTATGTTGACAATTTTAAAGTGCATCTCCTTCCTGGAATCTGATTCAGGTCTTGGTCCAAACTATACATGTTATCCCGTGTTTTCGACAGAACCGGATCCTGGCCTCCCCATTTTTATTTTGCCTCCGTATGCATACAGACTGAAATGAGCCTTCATGATGTTCATTTCATTCATTTTCTGCACCCAATTAGTAAAAGACCGGTCTTCTTGGCTCAACTGAACCCTTCAAGCATGAAGAACAAAAGAATTTTGACAATTTTACATAAAAATGAAGGAAAGTTATAAGTAAGCATTTCGAATATAAGACCATCATGCCGGACTGGATCAAAAACCTTTTCGATGTCCATAGATATCATGCCCGCGGAATTTCCTTAGGTGAGATTACTTTCGACTCTTTCGCATATTCTTCGAACTTAGTCGGGTGTGCTGTGGTGGCTTCTAAAGCCAAATTGTTCGTCTAGATATATTTTTCGCTCATCTATAATTTTGAGAGTTTTTTTTTCAAAATTCGTTCTAGAATTTTGCTAATGCTTCTTAGCAGGCTTATTGGTCTAGAGCTGTCAGTGCTATAAGAAGATATTTCCGCCTTGAATACTGTTAGCTTACCTTTTCTCCAAGCAACGGGGAAGTAGTGCAATTTAAAGCACGCATTCATGTCACTATTTTTAAAATAAATACCACCTACTTTTTTAAAAACAGTTTCAGTTACAGAATCGTAAGCTGGTGTTGCAGCACTTGTTGCAATGAAAGATTCCCAAAATTCGGCGACATTCAAAGTGGCTTTTCTCGTTGATCTTAGACAAATATTAAAAGGAAAGCTCGCTTAGAAATTCAAAAACCGATATTGCAATGGTTTCGCGATTAACAAGTGCGCTTAAGTTCATGCAAAGACTATAGGACCTGTTTCTCGAGTCGGATGAAATGTCACCGGCTTGAGGTTCGTCGTCTACTGTCAGGTGCTTGGCTTTCTTTCCAAAAAAAACATTTTGGGTCGAATTACGACATCGGTTAACGAGTGAATGAAATTCATATGATATTGTGTGATCGAGTTAAAAGATTGGGATAATCACATTAGAATGCTCACGCATCGTATGCACATTGGAAATAGTTCTAGTAATATTCTTCTTCACTGAATCAAGTCAGCTGATAAGTGTCAAATGAATCGATTTCTGCCATTTTGGGTAACTTTCTAAGAGTGGTCCACAGAAGGGCTCTTTCGAGTAAAATTTTAATGACATTCCCTCCAATGCAAGATGCATTTTGACAGAAGTATTGGTGTTTTTAAATGACGTTGGAGGAATCTCCTTTAAAATAAGAGTGGGCGATGCACTTCAAAAAACATGCACGATTTTCAAATGTTTTATCGACTTTACGATTCCAGCTAGTGTTCCAAACTCAGAGCCCGAAAGGGTTGCAGAACCTGCGATTGAAGTAGAAAATTAATCACTTTATAAAGTTGAAAAAATAGGACAAACTATATTCAGTGTTAATTCTATTTATTATTATTATTATTATTTATTTCTAACTTTTATGAAAAAAAAACATATTTTTATAGTTAAAACAAAAAAAATCCGTCACTAAAGTTTTCTTTTCCCCCGAAATGAACTTCATCCGACACTTCACATTCGATATCGTAAGCGGTCATTTCAAATAAACATAATTTAGTCTATAACTGATGTGGTAATTTGAACCCTAATTATGTTCACGAAAATCTTCGATATCCTACAGTACAGGTACAGTTCCTTTTTTCCATTACTGATCCTATCAATCGTAATCGAAACGGCAGGAGGATTTTGACATCGACCTATTTGCTTTAACCTAATTCACAGAATTTTATTCTTCATTAGTTATGATTGAAGATTTAGGAAGATTTAGCTTAAACACCCCGCTGTCAGTGTTATGCCTTCACAGCAGAGCCATCTACACACAATCTACACAAACCGCTATTTTGAAAACACGAATTAGGAACTAAGCCGATACAACAACCACTACAACAACGCCACCCATTAGTCAGACTACAATCACCGGTCGACCAATCCAGTGATAGTGCCATTAACTTGATCCCAATGGCAAATGGTGACTGGACCAGATTCGAAAAACTAGACCACTACTCTAGGAATCGAACCTGGGACCTATCAATCGAATCAATTGAAAGGCAGGCGCTCTTCCAACTTCGCCAACCAGCTGAATCATGATTAAATCTTCTGAACCATGATTAAATCTGGCTTGAGTCTCGCAAGGACAGAAAGTCGTCATTTTAAAGAATCTATCTCAATAAAAATAGAGTGCGAAAGAATCATTTGATGCTGCGGGCAGGGCCAATCAGTCACACCTTAGGACTTCCAAACTTTCCAATGCAATCAGGCCTAAAAAGTGGGCTGGGAGATGGATAAAAATAAATCCTGTTTGGAAATACCCGAGAGTAAAAAAGTTGCTAAAGCACAAAACAACGTCTTCAAGAATCTTATGCCATATCCACAAGACTTAACTTACCCACAGCAGGACTCCTCTCCAATCCTCTCCATATGTTGCATTAAGGTGAAACCACAAGCTCAATTTTTCACATTAATATTTAATTTATTTTTTGTTTTATTTAAATTCTTGGATCCTGTAGCTTAACTTCTATTTACACATTAATTTTTAATTTTATCACATTTGATTTTAATGAAAACTCTTGTTTTTTTATTTTATTTAAACATTATTTTAATACTTAAGTTTTAAGTTTAACACGCAATTTACAATACAATTGTTATAGTATTTATTTTTTTTGTTAGGCTATTTAAACACCTCTGTTTTTAGATTTAATCATTTGTCTACTTAGAAACTATTTTATTTAGCATACAACATTTTTAATGATTAATTTCAAACTTTAACTTTATATTTACTATCATAGAATAATAATAATAATCAATTCTCGTGTTAAAAATTCAGCTCCATAAAATTGGTAGAAAAGGAGATCGGAAAGGAATTCAACGCTTGTAATACATAAGTTTAACTTCGTATACCAAGTAGTCGTTTGAAGGCTCTCCTATAATCTAAATTGAATATGGTGTAGATGACAGGATTGAGACCGGAGTTAATGTAGCCGAGCCATGTGATGAAGTTCTTAAACTTATCTGTTGGACAGCAGGTTTCGCAAAATGGCAAAATAACATACATTAGGAAGAATGGCAGCCAGCATATGACGAAGACGCCCATGATGATGCCGAGTGTTCGGGCCGCTCGTCGCTCTTTGGAGAGTGAAATTTTTTGCTTCTCCTCGATGAACTGATATACGCCGGTTGGTCTTTTGGGTGGAATTTTACTCTTTGATGTGCTCTCGACGAGGACGCTCTTTTCGAGCTTCTCGGCTGTACCAATTGATCCGCTGTTGTTGGCATTCGGGCCAGACTCAGAGGAGTTCTCCGGATTATCACTAACATTCGAGATTTCATTGCGGAGATTAAGTTCATGGTTGGGCTCGGGCGGCGGCAAGAGACGTTCTTGAATGATTTTACGATTTTTTCCATGCTTGATGGAGTCTTTTATTTTTGGGCGGCGGGACTTTTTCACCGGCTTTTCGGCCGTATTATTATGTGAATTTGAGTTGTTGTCTTTGTGGTCATTGGTGTTGATAGCCTGTCGATCTGAAGGATTGTGGTGAGCTTCGTGGACGTTTGTCTCACTGCTAATTGAGTCTTGATCCTGTTGCACCGATGTCATATCCTTTTCGACTGGATTGACAGAGGAATTCATTAAACCGGGACCAGATGGATTTCCGCCCGCTATGGCACCTTTTGTGGTGGCAATTGCATTGATTTTTGATGCACGAGCGCGTTCACGTAACCGCCGTTTTGTGGCAATGTAAATTTCGATGTACACGATGGTCATGATAGCAAGTGGGATGTAAAACGAACCAAGTGATGAGTATATCACGTAGCCTCGGTTTGAGGTCAGTTCACATGGTGTTGCGCTTGTGAATTCCTCTGGCCAGTCATTCCAACCAACCAAAGGGGGCGAGCTTATAATTAGGGAAAGTATCCATACACCAGCAATTAGCAGGAGAACCCGACCGACAGTTCGCTTTTGTGCATAGTTAATGGGATCGGTGATTGCCCAGTATCTGTCTAGTGCAATGGCACACAGATTGAGGATTGATGACGTGCAACAGAGGACATCGCATGTCAGCCACATTTTACAGAGATGTATGCCGAATTCCCATCTGCCAAGGATTGAGTAAGCCACGTTGAAGGGCAGCACTAGAAGAGCCACAGTCAAATCTGCGACGGCCAGCGATACGATAAAAAAATTCTGCACTATTCGCAGGGGTTTATAGGTGAATACGCTAAGAATGACAAGTATGTTTCCGACGATGGTGAGCACAATGATTACTGATAGGATGAGGGCCGTCAATATGGCTTCCCATTCGGGCACCGCCAAATGGATACCAATGTGACTGGGATAAAGGATGAGACTTGGAATCGTGCACCCATTGCCGTTGGTGATGAGTGTTTCGCTTGGTGACACAATCGGATACAGCTCCGTTGTGGTATTGGAAGTGTGCGTTTCCATTTCGTTTGATTTCAATTTCTGTATTCTTTTTGGTTTGGAAGGTGCTAATGAGTTCGTTGCGACATTTGGTTAAGTCTATTTATGCTGTACACTTTGTTGCTTTATTTTCTCGAGCCGGTCATCTAAAAAGAGAAAAGTGAAAAAAGAAAGATGCTTGATTATTTCAGTAAGCTCAGGACAAATACAAAATTTATGGATGAGAATTTCGTATGCAAACGGTGCGCAGCGTAGATTAGCCCAAATGAAAAATCATATAGAAAAGCGAGTCAGACATGCACATGAAGGGTTCCTTACCACCATATCATATGCAAGTATATACTTTTCTGTTCTTAATTTCTCACAGTCTTTTGCATGTGTCTACCTTTTATGGTTCAGGAGGATTTAGTATAAACATTCCGTTGGCACCCTTTAAGGACGAAACCCGGGAAAGGATTAAATCGAAGAAATATTTGCAATTTATACTTTTTTGTCCCTTCATTATCATATCATCTCATACCATCATGGGAGATTACCTCTAAAAGACGTCTTTTAATTGATTCATTACGTTGTTTTTATTAGTCAAGCGAATTTTTGTCCAAGTGATCAGAGATAACCTTGATTAAAGTGCCCCTGTCTCTCTTCAAATGTTTCCGATGATGAGTGAAACAAGCTTCTGTCAAGTATGGGAGTATGGATGGGAGCGTTGACTTATTTGGAAATCTAAGACAGAGTACCCGTATCTCGTAGTTTTGTTCTTAATTTCTTGATGGCTTATTGGAATTGATTTAACTTTTGAAGCAATCCTAAAGAGGCAGATTTTAGGGTGCAAAATTTTACGATTTGATGTGCTTGAGCTACTCAATTTTTGACACAAAAAAAGGATCACAAAAACAGCTCGTACTTTTTTAACGACCATTTTCATCGCTTTTGAAGATATTTTCAACACATTTTGTAACCTATCAATGACTATGTTTTTTGACATGATATCAGTAGGACATCCGTGTTCGAAATATCGTATTTCGAAGTAAGCCTCGATTCTCTCGAAAATCCGATATTCTCTTCTTCTTCCTCATCCTTTAAGGAGAGATTATGACCAGAATTTAAGGGATCAAAACCGTCCTACTGTTCTGCATCCCTACTGCTTCGTCTGCGGGGTTCGTCGGAATGGTTTGCAAAAACATGGTCGCCTGATATGGACGATTTCATTATTGGGCCCACACAAATGTTGGTGGTCAACATTTTTGTGCCCCTTATACTCGCTCACTTCTTCGAGAAAAGGATCCTAGCAAATTGGACGAGTTGTTTAAGTTAAGCCTCCTGACAATATTGTCTCCACCAACAGCGTTCTTAACAACATTGCTATTGAGCTTTGGCGAACGAATCAAATGACACTTCGAATCGCAAATCACAATCAGTCACTTCCACATCATGTGTTCCATAAATATGAGCTGAATTCCCATTAACGTAAGATTATGTTCCGAAAGATTCTTCCTAGCTTGGTATAGGATACTGGGATTCAGAAGAACAAGAAGGAAGATGGAACAATATGAATTGGGACATGATTTTCGACGAAGAAGAGGTTGGTCGAAGACAAATAAAATAAAAATCTATCGCACAAAAAGTGTGATTTTAAGCTTAATGAGTGTTCATAGAATGTGTTCACTATTTACCGAACTTTACTATATTTTTTTTCGTAGTAAATTTTGCTAGTGTGAATCGATCCTCATTTTATAGCCTCATAAATACCACATCGAAAGTCATCGTAGTGGTACCTGAATGTGGGCTGTTCAACAATGACTTCAGATTTAAAACGACACATTTTTTGGATGATCCAACAATTAATTTTCGATTGTTTTGTATTCATTTTAGCAGATATAAAATGTTAAAATTGATTTTTAACATATTCCACATTTTTACCATACTTCTAAGAAATTAATATTTTTTTGGTAAATTATACGATTAAAATGAATTCGTTGAAGTTACTTCACAAAAAAAAATTAGAAAAGAAATAAAAATAAATCTGCAAGAACATATCATTATGTTAGAAGGGGGATTACAGGGAGAACTGTTTGACTAAAAGGTACTCAAGAAAATAAAAAGAAAGCATCTCCTACCAGACCATGAATGTTTAAGAAGGAATACAAAAAAAAATATTTAAGTCCAACAGGGTATCTTCTTTAATGCATGTGTGTGTATTTATGTTCACGTGCATAAAAGAATCAATAAACAATAATAAAATAAATGAATTGTTAAGTAAATTCATATTTATGAAACAAAAAAACTCCTGCAAATTAATAAATATATAATCAAATAAATATTTAAATAAATAAATCAATAAATAAAAAATTAAATAAATATATAAATAAATATAGTAAATAAATATATTCTCGATTGCTTACAAGACAAAAAAGCATCTCAAAAATGTTTGCAAATGTTTTGTTTTCAACCCCCTCTAGTATTTTGGAACCCAAAAAGTGAGAACAAATAACGAGTATGATTATTGTACGTAACAAGACTAACCCGTACCTCCTCTGTATTCAAACATAAGAAACAATTTTCAACCAATTTTTTTTTCGTATTTCTAAGTGGTTAGTACGTTGCCTGCTTACTAAAACCCAAAATGCCAGCGACAAACCAGCATTAGCATGAAACTTGTCATTTTCGAAAAGGATACAATTCCACTGGAAAAATAAAACCACAAGGATAAATATTCCTGGGAGCTATATTCTCCACCCAATATGGATTTCAAATACGGTATGGGCTTCAATATTAAGTGAATACTTGGAAATTCACGTACAAATATCCTGTAGTCAATACATCCTACAAAGTTGGCAAGAATGTGTGCACACATTTTCGAATATCCCCGCAGCTGTCAATGCCAGAAGAACGAAAATAAAATTCCTTCTACTTAAAGCTTTAGCATAAGAGTTGATGTATCCGACACTGCTGACTTCACAATTTGAATAGAAGCACGAGGGCACTATCGTAGGGATTGCGAGACAGGTTCGGATTTAAATATTCGTAGCTGGTCTGATTTTGTGTCTGGCTTGGCGCGTGGCTATATGATTGCTGGAGATTTTAAAGTCAGCTTGGGAGAATATATTTATGGTCTTGGAGCTAAGCAAGAAGGTCGTGAATGGAACATTTTAAAAGGATTTTCCATTTGCTGTTTTCTTTTTACTTTTCAGTAAATCGAAACTGGAAGATTTTCAAGTATGCATCCACTTTTAAAGTCTGCACGGTTCTTGGCTCTATGGCAATGATTGTATCTCATTTTTCACACCTCAAACCTCTTTTCCACCTTTGGTGAATGCATTTGCAATGCACCAATATCGTTGCAGGATTATTTCCATTCCAATAGTCAAAAACTTTTTACCCGATTTGAGTAGTTTCGAGCGCATTTTACCATGAAATTGAATTCAGTGCAAATCGTGTTGTTGTGAAAATTCATGGTGTTTATCCCCAAAGAGTTCTTGAGTTTATCCCAAGTGTCAGGTTAGGGCAATTTTTAATTTGAAAAAGTTCATCGCGAAAATTGAAAACCACGGGGGATCAATAAACTGTTGACAGCAGTTGATCACAACAATGGAGCAAATGGGAAAACTAGGGCGCGAAAACCATGTTTTTTGAAAACTGATTTTACACATTTGAGAATTGGTTTAACCAGTGAAAAAGTGTTACTTTGATCAATGAGGTAGAAGATATGTTTTACTGCTGCGGAAAAGGAAGATTGATGTCATTCATGTCAAACGAGGCCAGATTTAGTCATTTTAATTTAAGGAATCAAGTACATAATCGATGTGTGAATAATGATCTTGTTCAGGAAGCAAAGAGAAAATTAAGAACATCTTGATTGAGAGTTAAAATATTGTTGAATAGAAATGGATGCTCTTAGAAGATATGTTTGTTTTCAGTTCAATGGGAGAAGGCATTTGAAGTGATACTTTATTTACTTTTAATTTCTAATCAGTTAATTGTTCAACTACGTTATTCCTACTCACCTAAAATAATTGAATTAAGCTTCCAGCTTGTTCCACTTTCAGTTCGCTTTCGGCGGTCAGATGCTCAAGATTCACTTTTTGAACGGTTAAATAATTCACGAAGGCACTCAAATACGTTTCGATTAGTGCAATCCATCCTGAACTTTTCACTGCACTGTACGAAGGCAACACGCAGAATTGTCTGCAGTACAACTTAACGAGAAACGGTTTTGAAGCCGGTGTTAAGTAAAGGCTTGACATTCGTCTGTTTTTTCGAGACATAGCCAGATAAAGGATCGCCCTTTTTGTAGATAGGACGGATAGAGCAGATATTTTACGTGCATGCTTTCATCCTTCCAAACCTAACAGATATTCACACGTTCCCTTTCCCTTATACTATATGTAAAAAAATCTCTACTTGTATACTTTCTAATCCTCAGTGGATGAACCCCAACACTCCAGCTAAAAGGGCTCAATTTTACGCCAAAAAGTAGGCTATGAGCTATCTAAAATTGAAAAAAAAGTGAAGTGTTGTATATTGTTCGGTGGTACGGAACCCTTCGTGTGCATGTCCAATTGGCACTTGGCCACTTTTTTATCAATAAGAAACCAAAAAAGTACGATTGCGTTCGAGTGAAGACGACGCCATGCTTCCGTATGCAAATATTTTATACTCTTGGCAAACAACGTCAGTTGTCACCTAAGTGAGTGAGTGACTCAGTTGAAGATAATCAGAGCGGAAACTATCAAAGGACATTAAGCTACTACTAGAAAGGACTATCACATCTTCATTCAAATATTCAACGAGTTGGTACTTTACGCGACGCATGTCAAAATGACATTACACCACAGATGCGACAGAACCATTTGACAATTCCACAAGAGTTGTACCAAATTTGCTTATTTGCCTATCCTCGTACTCGAGGAATCTTTTAATTTTTTCTTTTGCCAGACATTTTGAAAGAAGAAAAGCCAACACTTCCAAATCCTTGCCATTCATCTCTCGTCCCGAAAGTTTTACCATGCATCTTCATTACTCCTTGTGACGTTTCGGAACAAAAATAAAATAAAACCCTCAAGGCATGTGTGCTAAGGGTGCCCCCCTTGGCTGGCGAAAAGGCATGAATCATAATATGGTTAAAAGTGATGCCGGAAATTGGCATCAACGGCGGCGTGGTGGTGTGCTAAAGACTACAAGTGAGGCTGGCAGTAAAACACCATCCCTGTCGGGGGGTGGTAAATCACATCAACGTCACATGGAAGTCAACTCCAGAAAAAAAGGGGCGAAACACCAAACCAAGCACGTAGTTATATCGTATGTCAGAACGACGACCGACTCCTCCTTCCTGGGTACAGAGCACAGTTTGTTGTTGATTTTTATTTCAACTTGCGGAGCAGGATACGCTTGGTGAAGTTTTGTGTAAGTTGCTGTTAAAATCATTGAACTTAAACTGAGGCCATTATGTCCTCGTTTGCACATAATGACTTCAACGAACAATAGACGAAGTAATGGAATTTCCATATTGCCCCCTTGATAGAGTGCTTTCAGGAAAAATCAAATAATTGGCCATTTTTAAACAAAATAAAGGGTTTTGCTTTAAGCTGAGTTTGATGTCATTATAGATAGGGTCTCTTGGCGAACAGCATGAAAGCTCGTCCTCTTGTGATTGCTTGTTTACCCATTTTATGTGTCTTAAGACTGTCCGAATGTCAATCTGTTGGGCGTACGCAAAAATATATACCAACAAAGACTACATCATTAAGAGTAAACAGGACCAGGTGAATGACAGCAGAGCGGTAATTTACTGACAAGGACTCAACGAAAGAAAACTCTCTTCATTCAGAGTCCTTTAAAAGTTTTCTTTTTGGTATTACAAATTTTGACAGTTCTGACAAGATACATATACCCGTAGTCATCATCATCAGGAAGATGGGAAAAGTGAAAATCCGAAGCAGGTGGAGGAAAATAAATTGGAAAAATATTAGTGAGCTTGGAGCAGTGGGTAGCTTAATTTTTAGAACCATAAATAAAACAGGGATAGTCATCGAAACGTGCAGCTTAGAGATCAATGCAAAAAAAAAACTATCAGTTTTTTAATGGAATTAGGAGTGAGTTGCGAATGGTTTAAGATGCTTCCAGAATCTTCTAATGATTAAGATAAGTTTATTATGTTTAAATTGATAGCAAACATTGCTCGTAGAAATGTGGTATTGCTTGTCAACATTCGAGACATTTAACTAATTTCTTTTCTTCCGAATACTGATTTGAAAAAGGGAGAGACAGGAGTTGGACAATTTACTTCAAAATATAAGTATCTCAGTCTCTGATAAGGTTTATCACTCTTATAATATCTTAATTATGTATTAGCGTTCCTTTGTATCTTGAAAGCAACACTCCCCGTGTCACTTAGAACATTTTAGAATTTGTCAGCGATAACAAAAGCAACATTGTCTGGGTATAAATCCGACTTAAAACTAGCTTGTTCCAAATAACAAAGGAGTCGGTTTGGGAGGAATTTTACCTCAAAACAATAAGGGAAATGAGTTTACTGTACCAATGGTTGGTTTGTCTGCTAGAAGGTAAGTGACAGAAGATTTAAAGACCTCGAATTTTTAGGGGCAAGACGATCAATGAAATCAGCTCTTAACTGGATGAGAAATCAGCTCTTAACTCGATGAGAAAAAAATCCGAGCCACAAACTGAAATAGCGCGGTGGCTTATATCCCTAGACGGTGGACATCGAATAAATACATGAAAGCCTTCTAGAGCCTTCAACTTCTACAGCCTACATTTCAGAAATTTTATCGAGGTTTTTTAATTTTTTTTTTGTTATTTTCATACACTTTTTTTTATTATTAAATTTTTACGGATGTTGTAGATGATTCCCTCAATTGATGTCATAACCACGTCCCTTATTCAAATAGAAGTGGCCCTACCAATACCAAGGTGAGTTTAGGTAGGAAGGTAGGTAGGTAGGAGTGACTGGCATTATCTTAGGGCGGTTATGCCTCACTTAGACCATTAAAGTCCATTGTGTTGTCCCTTATCGTTGACCTACTTATTTCATTCGTTTGCTTTAGATGCATAAACTCTATAACCAGTTGGTGGCTTAGAGAGATTTAAGGATGCCATTGGTATTTATGTTCGCTATATTTTCAAGGCTGTTGAAGAAATAACTACACACTTATTTTCTTCTTTTCTCTGCGAGGGATGGGCAGATACCGAGGTAGTGAAAAACACTTTCCTCCTCCTCCTTCTACAGAAATCAAGATCATTGTAGGGCGCTCCAAGTCTTCTAGCTTGACAACAAGGCAATGACCTCTTATTGCGCCTACCAGCTTGCTAGTACGATCTAGTGCAGGCCAAATAGTTTTCGAATCTCTGCAGGTGTCCAATTCCGCCCATCTTCGATTGGTGATGTTTATGCGTTTTTCAGTAGCAAAGCTTTTACTGCTTTCAATGGAGGGTGAGGTGTCTCCTGATTGTATGTCAATGGTAGATTCGCCTCCTTTCTTGCTAACTCATCGGCTCTTTAGTTTAACGGAAAATCCTTGTATCCAGGCAACCAGCACAGGGTAAGGTTGCATCTATCTGCTATCTCCCTTAGAAATAGGCGGCAGAGTTTTACTATCTTGGAGTTGATCGATGGTGTTTCTAGAGCCTTTATAGCTGCCTGACTATCTATGTTAATGACAATAGAACAACCTCATAATGGGGGAAAATTATAGCAAGAGGACTACCTCTTAAATAGCTACTATTTCTACCTGGAAAACACTGCAGTGGTCCGGGAGACGCAGAGCTAGGGATAACTCATGCACCCTCTCGTATACACCGGATCCTGTACCTTCCTCCTACTTGGAACCGTCTGTGTATATTTCCATGGCATTCGAGTTGCACACCTTACCTTCGTCCCACTCAGCTCTTGCGGGGATAGTTGTTTTGTGGTTTATTTCGGAGTCCTCAAAAGGTGTCATGTAGTCTGATTTTGTTGGAATCTTCGAGTTTTGAAGTGACATGGATGGACTTTGATGTGGGTTTTTTTCCCATTGGTTACACTTTCTCAGCCTTATGACTGCTTACGAAGCAGTAAGGTTCCCGTATATGTCCATGGGAAGATGATTTAGTATATTAATATTCAAGTGGGTTTAAGGTCCACTGTGATTTTTAATAACACACTTTATAAAAAGATATTGGACAGGTTTTAAAAGGTAAACCCAAAAATTTCATCAAGTCGCTAAGTGGAAAAGTGCGTTCTTTTGCCTTTGAAGCACTGACTTTGCACATGTAGATATTCAAACTGAAGTTGCCTTCTTCACCTATACAGCTTCTACAGTGGTCATTAGAGTTGATGCCTAGTCTGACGGTCATTGATGAAATGACATGATAGAATACCAATCAAGGTATGTAGCTCATTTTTATTCAAGGCCAGCAGGCTTTGAGTGCTTGTATTGCTGATTTGCTGATCGTCCATGTTTTATTCATATGATTACAAGTCACTAATCAATCTCTGGTGAGATCATCTGAACTGGTGACTTTGTGGCGTTTGTAGAGATCATTAAGATCCTAAATGCAGTTGGCGACTGCCTTTGATTTTTCTTTTTGAAGTATAGTCATTTGAAAGCCATTTATTCTCGCAAGCCCAACGTTATTCTTGCTTGTTTAAAAATCGCTAAAATTTCAGCAACAAAAACACTCCATTTATTTGAAGTTCTTCAAATCATTCGTATGTTAAAAATGTCCTTAAGGCAAACTTACTTTTTGTTCTTGCAAAGGGTGCTTTTTTTGACGTTCATTTGTCGGTTTTGATTATTTTCGTTAAATAGAAAGAGTTCATCAAAGTTCTACGATATCCGGTAGTCTTGTGGAACATCTTCTAATCTAACATCGTTAAAGGAATTAAATATCCGCTGCCCAAATTGGAAAACATTTTAATAATGCATTTTCGAACCTAACAACGAATTTGCGACAAATCGTTTTCCTGTACTCAATTTCTTAATCCTTAGTTCAAATATATTCAAAGAAAAAAAATACAATCACACATTTTTTTCAAATACAAGCCTTTTTGTTTTGAGAAGTTTAATTTGTTTGTTAATTTTTTTAAAAGTTTTTCTATTCATTCTTATTTTATTCCTTGTCAAAAGGAGACTTCAAGTATCACAACATGTCTTTGTGGAATCCGAAACCGAAGGACTTAACTAACGAAGCACACCCGTACAGAAACATTAATTTTTTTTTGTTTAAATTGAAACCATTTACGGTTCTGTATTTAATATCGATTTATCAATCAAACAGGATTTACTCTACTAACGCAGTTTCACCCAACAATGCACAAAAAAAAGAAAGAACTTTTTCCAAACAAATTAAATTAAAAATAATGACTTCACATTTAAGCCAGTCGATTGGTAATTCAATTGAAATCACAACAAAAGGACTGTAATCGAAGGCGATGCATGAAAGCCGCTGAAGCGTGAAGCCTTTCGATCTGTTGACGTTCGTATAATAAAGCGCAATGATATCCTTTATTTGATCATCGTGTTAGAATCATTAAAAAAGTCAACACCGCAATATCCTTTGCTTATTTTAAGAGCAAATGCATTGACGATGATGATGGGATTAGCGAGGCGAGTGCCTGTGTAAACTTTTGGTGTGGGAGTGACTCCTTAAATTCAAGGACGCGCATGTTGGAGCGAAAAAATAGGAAGAAACGATTTCTTTTGATATTTACTCAATTTTCTTTTTGCCGTTGGTGGTTGATTTGTCCACCAGTATCCGTTTGCTTTATTTCCGTTTTCTTCTATCATATATATTCACTCACTGTGTCCAGTATCCTTGATCAAACTTGAGCTGGAAGAAGGGAATATTTAATCAGAAGAGCTAAAGGAATCGCTGACCAGAAACACAACTTCAATATATGTACTGCAAGCCAGCTGTTCAACGTGATATCCTTGCTGGTTGGTTCATTGAGAAGTGAGAAGAATATTGCGGATGATTGCACGAGAAAGTCCTCTGACCGAGGGCAGGTTGTGTGCTATGGGTGGATGTATTACAATTTGTGTTTTCGTAAGAAGAAAACCGGTCACAGGGTGTTTGTGCTTTTTCACAGATTAGATTGGAAAAATGGATGAGACAAAATCTTAAATTAGAATTATACTCCTCAATGTCGATGAACAGGAGGACACTTGAGAAGTATAATTCTTGAAAATCAAGGACTCAAAGATGTTAAAGGTACTTAAGAGACATTCTGAAATGACAATCTTAATCCTTAGAGAGTTTTCAATCGTGTTGTTATCTGCTTAGCTGATGGATAGTTACATGGAAAGTCCCAAAAACATCGTGAACTCAACATTGTCTGCTTGTATTGGGGATGCTTGACCACAAAGAGAACCGGAAAGCAGGGCTTTTTCCTCGCATAGTCTATCCGAAAGCACATTTTCAAGGGAATGGATTTGATCAGTAGCCTGAGTCGTCAAATTCCTTCATTGTTAACCTACAGGGCCTGATTTTATTATTATTGTCATAATAAAAGTATAAGACGCTTTTCAAAAACACCAAAAAGATGAACAGGGTGATTAAACAATCATTCATGCATATCGATTAATGTCGAATAAAATACTGCGAATTATGTAAATGAAAATTATGGCTTTAGAATTTTTTAATTGTGCTTAAATTATTATTGATTTCAAATTGATGCCTCCACGCGTTCGTGATAGACAGACAGACGGACAACGAAGAGGTCATATAACGTTCCGTTTTTAAGGTTTCTTTCCTCAAATGGAAAAATGGAACCATTATAGGATCACTTTGTTGTCCGTCTGCCTGTCAAAAACGAGTGCAAAAAAAGGGGGCAAACTTTTCGAGACACGTTTTACGTAATGGACGAACTTTTTATGTACCTACAAGTCCGACACGCACTTGAACGGTTTTTTTCCTTTTGAGGTACGGAATCTTTAAATAGGAGGACTTGTCAACCAAACTTGATCCACCCTGTATCCAATTATGTGCAAAACTCCATAAAAAATCCGGCACTTGGCGGGGCGAATTCGAATTTCGAGGTAAGAACATTTACAAATCAATTCGCAAACGGAAGGAGTTACTCGTAAATTTAGCCTCTCCCCTTTCCGTTGATTTGAATCACCACCGCATCCGGCCGCTCCTCATGTACAAGGTATTTCGTTTCACTTGTCATCGATAATCGGCGAGGAAGTGACTTCAATGTTTTTGTTTGTTTTCATCCGCGCGCCGCAATGTTTATCCTGGCGGAGATATTAAATTGAACGAAAAGATTTCGCACATAATGTGTTCCGTGACGGGCAGCGGAACTAGACGATGATTAAATTATTATTGATGACATGAGATGAGATGGTGGGATATCAGCTGCAGGATGATTTTTTCAATGTTTAAAAATAAGTATGGTAAATCGATATACCAGAATTAAGGATGTGCTTCTTGGGATGGGCCAATAAACAATTTCAGTAATTTCAAATTACTCCAAAACTTTCTGTAGTCGCGGGTGTGTATTTACATTTTATGGAAAGAAATCAATTTAGTTGTTATTGGAGGCTTTAAAAGTCTAATGAAAGTGGGTGGGGTAGCATGGTATCATTATCTTTATGTGTTCTCCGACATCTTATTACTATATAGAAGGTTTGCTTTTGCCATATTGTTTCCGAGATTTTAGAGTTCGATACATAGACAGGGTGGCGTATAGCTATTTGCGTTTACATATTTATTTTGAACTTCGCAACTTGTAATGGGTCTGATTTTGGGAATTGAAAATATTGATATACCATTTCCACGTTTCGAGGTACCAGGAGTCAGTTTCTATTGTTTTTAGAATAATGCCTGTGTGTGGAGGTTCGTGCAATATTTTTTCGCCTCGCATACCTCGAGAACAAATCAAGTTACCGAATCCAAATTTGTATTCGCAAAATGAACAGGTTTTGGTGTTGCAATTTTGTAATAAATGAACTGTCAAAAGCACGAACAATTTCACTTGTTGCATAAAAATCGAATTCATTTTCTTACGAAAAAAATCTATTAACAATGTTCAAGTATCTTGTAAGATATAAACATTTGTTTGACCCTTTCTTTCACTATTTTCGGACAATACGTTCGCTCTGGCAAATTCACATAAAATTCATTGCCTTTTTTATTTTACGGTTAAACTATTTTGCAAACAGCTTAACCAATATAACCAAAATGGCCAAGTCATGTAAGACTTGGGATTTAAATGAAAATTAGGACTCTTTGAAGACATACATGCGCTAATTTGGCCGTCAATCGAGACTTTAAAACGATAAACTTCTTGATGTTGATTTTTTATATTATTTTTATCTCAAGACTAAGGGAAGCATCTCCCATTTTGGACATATTTAAGGATGAGTTCTGCAAACAGACGCACCAGAAACATCATAAAACAATTATGGAGCAACATCCCTGCTTGTCTGTTTGGACTACACAGCTGTGGATCAATTTTACTATATCAAAACTACGAATTTGAATTCATTTGGGTATGAGGCTTTAAACTCGGCTGTTGATTACCCCTGGACTTCGTATTAAAATTGTAAAATGGGCTTTCGTGTAGCCAAATTAGCGAAATGGTTTCAAGATCTATGAGTCTACTGATTTTGTCAACACTTTGTACAGCGCCTTTAGTCTCACATGTTTTCTTTCTATACTTTTCATCTGCAAAATTAATGATGATGTTAAGGACATAACGTCTCATGTTTTAACATACTTTAAAGCCTTTTTTTGTTTGTCCGAGCTATACAAATTTTAGGAGAAAACAGTGTTGCGAGACTGCTCGGTCGCTGGTTCATATCCGGCTCGAAGGACCAGAAAATTTTTTGATTAAAAATAAAAATAAAAAATCAACTCTCTGACGAGCGTAATAAAATGTAATAATTTTTATTACTTGTCCATTTGCCATTTGTTTATATAAAAACAGTGCTAGTTATGGGAACTCTGCTATGTGTCGTCACAAGTACTAACGGCCTCATCTCAATTTTTGAAAAATGAAGTATTAACCACGCTTAAACCAAATAACTTGCAGATGCCTAATGTGTGTATATCAGGATTGCTCTTAATTGGGAGTTCTCATCTTCATACCCCACCTTTTACACAATCAATAGTTATTGAGGGCAGTGCAGTAAAAATTCTAGCCCAACACCGTCCGAATATGATTTTTAATTAAAAGTGATAACTTTTTTTTTTTTGTGTACTCTCAGTTCTAGGTGGAGCTGGTCAAAAAAATCATTTTACAGAATTTCTACTCTCTACGAATACAAAGAATACGCCATTTGCAGATTCATGGAAGTTCCCTAAACACACTTCAGTTATTTTTCTTTCAAGCAAAACCCTTCCAACCTTTCGCATTAGTTATTTACAGCCCAAAGGTATTCATAGGTATTCAAAACAAACAACGCATTCGTTTCGAAATATTAAATACCCAGGCTCACCTTCACGCCGAACTAAGCATCGGGCTTAATACCCTTTATCCCATAAGTCTACAACCAAAACCACACTGGAACCACATGTGGGTACGCGAACTGTATGAACAAAGAAGGATTTAATTACTTAGCACCCAACTGGTTCACAGCACAACCTTTTCGCGTATCTTATTTTCATTTGACTTTAACGTTGCCGCTCCACTCGCAGACCCTGTTTCCTCTCTATGGATGCTTCTTGGATACGACTGGTGATATAATCAATAATTTATTACATTTTATCTCGGTGTAGCTCGTAGCTCAGCAGCCAAGCGCGGTTATAACTGTATCCTTAGATGGATATTAACGTCAAGTGGAAGAATTCGATATCAATCAAGTGGGTGCTGCTGATTTCCAGTAACCCGCATGGCATCGCCAATGAGAAAAGACGTGGAAGATCCTTTCGAATTTGTCAAACAAAAAACAAAAAAAAAAAGGAGACACACTTGATGGAATATTTAATTTTTAACGTTGATAGCCTCTTGCAGGATAACTGTCAATCATTGTTTTATCCCCACAGCGACTCGGATCAGGGTCGTGTGTCTTTAGGAAATTGAGCACCTTCCTGACAAAACACAATAGGAAAAGCTTTTAATGTTTTTTTGTCTGTTTTGAAAACTTTTTTCAGAAACAATAGAATGAGGAGGAGAGAAGAATGCGGATGGAACCGCGGCGGGATGATTGGATTTGATTTTGGGATGGAAATTGGTTTATGGTTAATATGAGATGGCGGGGATTGTGCAAATCCCATGAAATTTATTGACGCTTAAACAGCTTGAGCTTACACGTAATGAAATCGGCTCAAATTACCAAAAAAAAATGAGTTCATTTATCTTTGGATTTTTCATAAATGTAATCGTTTAAAGGGCGCAGGATAAACTCTCAAAGGACTAATGAAATTAGAGTCAAAGTTTGAGCTGTTGAAAGATGTATTACATTTTGTTGTTTCTTTTTCGTTGCGAGAACACCTCATCCTCAATAGGCTAAGAACAGATTTCTGTGCTTAATTTTACAAACTAGATCTTATCGAGTGACGTGTTATCTAAAACCCTTGCCTCCTAGCCCGGAAAATCCTCGAAAAGACCAATAAACTAGAAATTTATCCTCATCAACTACCCATTGACGTATATGACAGCATTCATCCCACTGAACTCTACAAAGTGAATGCCTCATTTTGGATCACGGGAATACTGCAGATTTCGATCGATAAAGGATTGATGGCCTGATAAGTAATCTCAAAGTATTAAAAAAAAGACCAAGTGCGAGTCGGAGGGTTCCGTACCATCGTACAATGTGTCTAATTTTTGATTTAAAATTTTGTTTTTATGATGATCCGAAACGGTTTTCGGATTTTTCTTGATAAATTTCATGATTCTTCATCAACATGAAGTACCCTTTTGATATTCTTGCGTGTATCAAAATACACGGTATTGAATTTAAACAGCCTTAAAAGATCGCAGTGAAACTTCCACGCGTTCATGTGAAAAAGAGTCTTGATAGACAGATAGACGGACAAGGAAGTGATCCTTTAAAGTTTGGTGTTTCCTTTTGAGGTACGGAGCCCTTAAATTGAGATAATTGCTGCAAAGGAATACATGTTCCCAAAAAAAAGAATCTTGGACTGGTTATGATTTGCCACATCTACGGGGATATGTAAACGTTCCTCTGGAAAAGATAGTAGGTATAATGTTTGTAAAGCAAGAATTTCATCTTCTGAATAGAGAGCTTTGATCTCATTTGTTTCGTAAAATTGAAAAAGCAGTAGTTTCTTGAGAGTTAGTCTTCGCCAAATCTCCCCAAAGTGAGAGTGACGTTTTATCCTTGTGGGTCGTTTCTTATTCGTTGACAACATAAACTTTGTTTTGTCTTCATAATCCTCAATGTTATACATGAATATTTTAGCATTAGGATAGACTTGTTGAAAAATTGTAAAAAATTGTAAAAAGTCGGAAAAATTCCAGAAAAGTTTGGAGGAACTTCCATGAAATGATATTATACACTACAAGATGGGTTGGATAGGCCTGATGTGGCACTCGTCGAAAATGCTTTCGTCCTCCCAAACCCCAGAGATTTTCAAATGTTCCCTACCAGAATATCTCCACCACACTTGAAAAAGTTAGCAGTAAGTAAAGCTGTTCTTAAGCTTATCAGAAGTACTTCATCGGCTTGAGTATGGTTTTATTAAGCTTGCTGGTTAAAATGGACAGAATGGGGACAAGGAAAATATTCAGTCATTTCAACAACTATTAATCAACTTATAATTTTGAAAACACAACTTTTTCTCATAAATCCTTTTTATCATTTTATACCCTTAACGAGTGCATGCTTGAGCCTTGCACATCATCAAAATATCATTCTGCGAAGTATTGAATGGCTTCTGAAGAGTACTCTCTAAATTCAGCCTTCTACGTATGAATGTATGAATGACAATGCTACAAAAATTCTACATTCCAAAGTCAAAAATTTTGCAAATGAGTGAGAACTATGAATGAATTGCATATCTCCAAAAAGTTAGCTAAAGTTTGAAAATGTGCACGATTGGGAAAGTTATGCCATTCCTTTGAAGCCAAAAGACTTTAAAATTAATTTCACTGTACTTCAACTTGTGTGGCCAGAGTAATGAGAGGATATGCTGAACCGAAAACTCTCGAGAATTATTTTTTTTATGGTTTACTTTTGACAGAAAAAAGGATATTGAAGCGCTTGTGCTTTTGAGCGGGATATGTTAATATAAAATGAGAAACATCATTGATGCCTCCTGCATGTGAATAAAGTTTGGGAATTTAACGACACAGGAATTCTCGTTACCTGCTTTTGAAAACCTTCTACGTCCTCTTAACTGATGCACATTAGTTTTATAATGAAGTTCGTTTGCTAAAAATGAAACTCAATTGCACAAGCCAAGAATAATTTATTACAGAGGTCTTGAAGCAAAATTCATTTTTCCTTTCGGGTTGGCTGTGTTGTCGACATGGGTGCGGGTTTTATGCAGTACAACGTCCAGTGAAAACGAAAGGAAATCCATTTTATAATGCTACATGATTAATCATTGTGTCCTTGCAACATGTCATTAAATTCAAACCGCATTTCCCGGTTATTTCAATTTTCTCCCCTTTGAGTTAGATTCGTTCCTCTTCTCCAATTCTTAACCAAGTCTTTTGAGCCTTTTAAAAATATGATTTATCTAACTTTTCGAAAAAGCGTTTGTGGCGAAAATCGTTTCAACATTCACTCCGATTGTATTTCCGGTGAGCTTTAAAGAGGAAGAAGTTGCATGGGGTTTCTTCTGGAACGAATGATTGATTTCCTAGCTCAATAATTTGGAATTTGGTAGTGACGACTGCGGAGACCAGCGACTGTGTGCTGGTGCGTTGTCGTGGTGGATGATAACTACTGATGAACCAGTCTTTCAAACCACCTCTTTTTGGTATACCATCCGATGTTGAATAAAATACTGCGAATTGAGCGAATGCAAATAAGTCGATATTGTATTCTCCATAACAATCAGTATTTATCTGAGTTTCAAACCATCACACAATCTTTAAATTCTCCTCCTAATCCGTAGAATAGCCTTAATACCTCTAGATTGAGCAAATAATATTTGCGTGCACGAGTCGAAATAATTTAGCAAACTAGAGCCTGATGATCGAGTTCTTCTAAAGTGGTCGATCAGAAACTCATCATGCGAATCCCAATAAACTGTGACCTGCTTGGCTGGTGGCAAAATCTTCGTCTTCTGGAAACTGTTTTGCCTTTTGAAATTCAATGATATGTGTGCTGCTTGTTCTCCGGTGTATACAAATTGGTCGTTTTTTCATCCATGTCCACAAGTGAAGGAAATTCTGCAACTTGCCTACAAAATTTAAGAACGGGTCTCAAATAGACTCGTCTTCATCGGTTACAAAAGACTTTACTGCCTACTAATTCCTTGCGTCTATGAACAATTCCCTGAGATTCACATAAGATGTCTGTTCTTATTGTTTGCCGGCGGAAGCTTCCACAACATGATTTAAGAACTCGGGTTTGGTGAGTGAGTTTCAAGATGCCCAATCCGGATGGACTGAGCTTCTTCTCTTAAACAAGAGATACAGGATCTTTGGTTTGAATTCCCCCAAAATTGAAGGCACAGCTCTTGTTGTCAAAAGTTACGTTAAACACCATCGCTTGATACTGGATACAAAGCTCGCCTTAAATGGACACGGAAATCCGTATCCTTAACCCTTCCTAATCCGCAATTAATGTTTGGCAGAAAGCATGCTCGATGGACCCTGTAAACTGTGCCAACTATAGACCTTAAGTGCGTCTGCATAGACGGTGAGTGGAGGAGAAGATTCAACAACGAACTATACGGGTTGTACAGCGAAATCGGCTTAGCCAAAAGGATGAAAGTCCAACCGCTGAGATGGAAAAGTCATGTTAAGTGAATGGACACCAATGCCCCGGTGCAGAAAAGGACGACCGCGACTCAGGTGGCACACACAAGTAAGAGGAGACCTTCAGACATCTTGGCATGCAAAACTGGAGACAGATAGCTCGGGACCGGGCTGGTTGGAGAAGCTTGTTGGTTGCTCCGCCGCGGACTGAAACTCCACCTTTAATAAGAAAGCAATCTTAACCTTAAACTCCTCTTTGGCAGTCTAGATCATTGCAGCTTGAAAAAAAAAACTGCAGAGGAAATATTCATTTCCACCGGTATGGTAGCCTAGCTGTCATAAAATCCCTCGCTGCTGTAAACACTAGTAATCCTGCCAATTTCTTAAAGAGATAGCGGTCTAATTTAACTGTGTTCAGGATATAGGGACTCGCAGCTCTTTAAGTGTCCTCGTTTCTGTCCTTATGGGCACAGCTTTATAGCCTTGCAGACATGCAGAAAGGCTGGGCGTGCAGTCTTATGATTTCTCTAGAGGATACCGTCACCCACTTCTTCTGTGAAAGCCCGATCATAGAAGAATCAAGATGCAGAAACTTTGATTCCCCATTTTCTACAGCATTGGCTGAGCTATCTCAAGCAAACCCAAAAGACGTCACCCGGTTCATAAGACATACACACAGGCCCTCTCCTCCACCTCTTCTCTGCAACTCCTTTATCAACAAATTAAGTTGAAAATGTTTAATTAAAAGAAAAAAAAACTTGTTGTATCGCAACGGGGAAAAACACTTGCCTATTGGTGCCATGTGGCAATTTCCTGTGACTAACCCAACCTAACCTAGGTTAGTTGCCTACGCTCATTATTTCCTGCTCAAAACTTAATCTGTTCATTAGGTGGAACTCATTTGCTCTTTGTTTGTGGATGAGTTTTTCAACCTACCAAAGAAAACATCCAAGGCGGGATTTAAGATTCCAGACTCATAATAATTTAAAGATACTTTTGCATCGCAATATTTGTATAATAATTATTGGAGGACAAACTAAAACTCACAACAGTCGAATTAATTTTCATTTTTATTGGTATTGATTTCGAAATTTCAATTTATCACCGCTGAATTTGCCTCGACCATTGTGGTGGCTTTCGGGTTTCACAATTTCGAACGGATTTTTGAACGTGTAAAGCGAAATGATGCCAAAATTTTGCTGTCGTTTTCACAAACAAAACTGTCATTTAACATCTGTGAAATGAAAATGTCTAGAGGGTGGGGCTTTCCATTAGGTGATTATCATTAATGGCTCATTGTTTTCATTTGCCTAGATTGCAGGAAAATGTGAAACTATGCGAGTATGAATAATTATCAGGTTGCCAGGACACGCTTCATGCTATAGGTAGTCTACAATGAAAAATCTCTTTCGCATATATGACTGGCTTGAGCTTAAGCATGAAATATGGCATTAAAATCGGTCAATAACACTGTGCTATTTATGGGCAAATTGGCGACAGGATGTTTTTTGGGGCTTTGCATCGAATATGATATCCTGCCTGGGTATTGAAACTAATCCACATTTATTATTAATATCTAGCTTTCATATTTTGCATCCCTTGCAGAAGCCCTGATTTTGAAACAAATAGCCACCCAGCTGTCAACATTCAACTATCAATGCGAATGAGATTGGATAAAGCAAAAATATGAAATATGAACAACGTGTATAAATAGTCACAATTCACTTCAAAAACGGTGCTGTATTTTTATTAATAAGAGCTGGAAATGAACGAACAGGATCATATTTTTTCTCGATGATGTTAAACAAAACTGTCATATCTGAGGCTCAAAACTGGTCGTCTAGTGCGGTCGGTGTCATAAGCCACTATTTTTTTCGATTAGGATCTTCCATTTGGAAGTTCTTGAAATTGGTCCAATTTTCCAAATTAAAAATTATACACATCTCCATGTTTGTCACGAGTTCCAATTCACTGGGTGTGTGTGTGTGTATCAGTGTGTACGTCTGTACGTTTGTGCGTATTTTTTCGCCTCACATATCATTAGAAAAAATAAAGCGAATGGATTCAAATTCGTTTCAATCGAAATGTAATGAGCGTCTTTTAATGTTTCCGCACACACAGCGACTGAGAGTGATCTCTCCGAAGACGGAAGTGTTCCCCACCTTAGCTCAGAAGCATGACTAGCGACTGAGCCGGCGTACCTTGAACTCATCTTGACTTCTAATTTTAAAGTAAATTGATAAGTTCTTTTTTATGTTATGTAGAATTGTGGTTATGCTTTGGGACCTGAGTCCTTCAAGACCATACAATTGGAAAAAAAGTATCTGGGAAAGTTATATTCAATTCTGGAAGAGTGTCATTCTGGTATAAAATAACACGCTTTGGCGAAATGTCAAATTTCATGGACGAGTGATTTCTCGACTCTGAGATTGTGTAATTTACAACTATGCCATATGTAAACAATGCTCCAACAGAGATTTATAAACTAAACCCTAATATTAGATTTGTTGTTCGTAAAATACAGGCACAATTTTATGAACTTTTTCCTAGCAAGAATAACAATCCGTAGCCAGAGCGAATATTGACGTCTTCTGGTTACATTTTCTCGTCATTTTTTACTAGAAAATATTTATCTCAATTGTAAACGTATTATGATAAGTTTTTTTTTATTGGAATGAAAACTTACAAAGTAGTTGTTGGCAGGTTACCTTAAATCCAATTAATATTCAATGCACTCCCGATTCTGATATAGCACGTTTCCACTCAAACTTCCAGTAGGCAAACGCCTTCCCTTTTTAGTTGCAAGAAGATTCAATGAAGGCCCTAATCAGTTCAACTGAAAGACACAGTCATAAATTCTAAGCAGAATCGATAAACATCCGTTATAAATTCGTACAACAAAAAGTGGTGATGTTATCTAGACAGCTGATGACAAGTGCCCCCCATTTGTCACCCGCTTCAAGTGAAATAGTCTCGTAATGTTAATACTGAATCATAATCAGAAGGTTAGATAAAGTCAAATGATACTTGTTTACTCAACTCATAAATACATCGAACTCTATCAATCGATATCTTTTCCAAGATAGGCAAATGATTGTGCCGCTAATTCGTTGACTTCTCTGTGGAAAAATAGATGCGCTGGATATTGCATGAGAATGGGTTAGCAGGAAAGATCTTGGAGGGATGAATAAAGAGCAGTAAAAAAAGAAATAGAAATAGCTTCTACAAGCTTGCAGGAGACAAAGTTAACAAGCAAATGACTGCTGGCTTGCTGCAGACCCTTGGAAATATACTGCGTACCTTGAAGTTCACTAATACGATGAAATCGGTTGGTATATATATACATAGTTACATAAAGTAAACTTGAGAAAATCATCCTTTATTTGAGGGAAATATCGAGAAAAAAGATATAGGCAAAAATCGACTTTTTTCATCTTTTTTCGTGGACTATAGCCCAGGATTTCAAAATGCACTTTTTTCAGAAATTTGCGTTTCATAAAAACTGAGTATGTGATCCTCACAGAGGCTTCAAACTGAGTGCAAATATAGCGAATTTAAGAAAAACAACCTTTATTTGAGGGAAATATCGACAAAAAAGATAGAGGCAAAAATCGCCTTTTTTCGTCATTTTTCGTGGACTATAGCCCAGGATTTCAAAATGCACTTTTTTCAGAAATTTTCGTTTCATAAAAACTGAGTATGTGATCCTCACAGAGGCATCAAACTGAGTGCAAATATAGCGAATTTAAGAAAAACAACCTTTATTTGAGGGAAATAACGACAAAAAAGATAGAGGCAAAAATCGCCTTTTTTGCATCATTTTTCGTGGACTATAGCCCAGGATTTCAAAATGCACTTTTTTCATAAATTTGCGTTTCATAAAAAGTGAGTATGTGATCCTCACAGAGGCTTCAAACTGAGCGCAAATATACTGAATTTGATAAAAACAACCTTTATTTGAGAGAAATATCGACAAAAAAGGTAGAGGCAAAAATCGCCTTTTTTGCATCATTTTTCGTGGATTATAGCCCAGGATTTCAAAATGCACTTTTTTCATAAATTTGCGTTTCATAAAAAGTGAGTATGTGATCCTCACAGAGGCTTCAAACTGAGCGCAAATATACTGAATTTGATAAAAACAACCTTTATTTGAGAGAAATATCGACAAAAAAGGTAGAGGCAAAAATCGCCTTTTTTCCATCATTTTTCGTGGACTATAGCCCAGGATTTCAAAATGCACTTTTTTCATAAATTTGCGTTTCATAAAAAGTGAGTATGTGATCCTCACAGAGGCTTCAAACTGAGCGCAAATATACTGAATTTGATAAAAACAACCTTTATTTGAGAGAAATATGGACAAAAAAGGTAGAGGCAAAAATCGCCTTTTTTGCATCATTTTTCGTGGACTATAGCCCAGGATTTCAAAATGCACTTTTTTCATAAATTTGCGTTTCATAAAAAGTGAGTATGTGATCCTCACAGAGGCTTCAAACTGAGCGCAAATATACTGAATTTGATAAAAACAACCTTTATTTGAGAGAAATATCGACAAAAAAGGTAGAGGCAAAAATCGCCTTTTTTGCATCATTTTTCGTGGACTATAGCCCAGGATTTCAAAATGCACTTTTTTCATAAATTTGCGTTTCATAAAAAGTGAGTATGTGATCCTCACAGAGGCTTCAAAATAAGCGCAAATATACTGAATTTGATAAAAACAACCTTTATTTGAGAGAAATATCGACAAAAAAGGTAGAGGCAAAAATCGCCTTTTTTGCATCATTTTTCGTGGACTATAGCCCAGGATTTCAAAATGCACTTTTTTCATAAATTTGCGTTTCATAAAAAGTGAGTATGTGATACTTACAGAGGCTTCAAACTGAGCGCAAATATACTGAATTTTATAAAAACAACCTTTATTTGAGGGAAATATCGACAAAAAAGATAGAGGCAAAAATCGCCTTTTTTCATCTTTTTTCGTGGACTATAGCCCAGGATTTCAAAATGCACTTTTTTCAGAAATTTGCGTTTCATAAAAATCGAGTATGTGATCCTCACAGAGGCTTCAAACTGAGCGCAAATATACTGAATTTGATAAAAACAACCTTTATTTGAGAGAAATATGGACAAAAAAGGTAGAGGCAAAAATCGCCTTTTTTGCATCATTTTTCGTGGACTATAGCCCAGGATTTCAAAATGCACTTTTTTCATAAATTTGCGTTTCATAAAAAGTGAGTATGTGATCCTCACAGAGGCTTCAAACTGAGCGCAAATATACTGAATTTGATAAAAACAACCTTTATTTGAGAGAAATATCGACAAAAAAGATAGAGGCAAAAATCGCCTTTTTTCATCTTTTTTCGTGCACTTTTTTCAGAAATTTGCGTTTCATAAAAACTGAGTATGTGATCCTCACAGAGGCTTCAAACTGAGCGCAAATATACTGAATTTGATAAAAACAACCTTTATTTGAGAGAAATATCGACAAAAAAGGTAGAGGCAAAAATCGCCTTTTTTGCATCATTTTTCGTGGATTATAGCCCAGGATTTCAAAATGCACTTTTTTCATAAATTTGCGTTTCATAAAAAGTGAGTATGTGATCCTCACAGAGGCTTCAAACTGAGCGCAAATATACTGAATTTGATAAAAACAACCTTTATTTGAGAGAAATATCGACAAAAAAGGTAGAGGCAAAAATCGCCTTTTTTCCATCATTTTTCGTGGACTATAGCCCAGGATTTCAAAATGCACTTTTTTCAGAAATTTGCGTTTCATAAAAATCGAGTATGTGATCCTCACAGAGGCTTCAAACTGAGCGCAAATATACTGAATTTGATAAAAACAACCTTTATTTGAGAGAAATATGGACAAAAAAGGTAGAGGCAAAAATCGCCTTTTTTGCATCATTTTTCGTGGACTATAGCCCAGGATTTCAAAATGCACTTTTTTCATAAATTTGCGTTTCATAAAAAGTGAGTATGTGATCCTCACAGAGGCTTCAAACTGAGCGCAAATATACTGAATTTGATAAAAACAACCTTTATTTGAGAGAAATATCGACAAAAAAGGTAGAGGCAAAAATCGCCTTTTTTGCATCATTTTTCGTGGATTATAGCCCAGGATTTCAAAATGCACTTTTTTCATAAATTTGCGTTTCATAAAAAGTGAGTATGTGATCCTCACAGAGGCTTCAAACTGAGCGCAAATATACTGAATTTGATAAAAACAACCTTTATTTGAGAGAAATATCGACAAAAAAGGTAGAGGCAAAAATCGCCTTTTTTGCATCATTTTTCGTGGATTATAGCCCAGGATTTCAAAATGCACTTTTTTCATAAATTTGCGTTTCATAAAAAGTGAGTATGTGATCCTCACAGAGGCTTCAAACTGAGCGCAAATATACTGAATTTGATAAAAACAACCTTTATTTGAGAGAAATATCGACAAAAAAGGTAGAGGCAAAAATCGCCTTTTTTGCATCATTTTTCGTGGACTATAGCCCAGGATTTCAAAATGCACTTTTTTCATAAATTTGCGTTTCATAAAAAGTGAGTATGTGATCCTCACAGAGGCTTCAAACTGAGCGCAAATATACTGAATTTGATAAAAACAACCTTTATTTGAGAGAAATATCGACAAGGCAAAAATCGCCTTTTTTCCATCATTTTTCGTGGACTATAGCCCAGGATTTCAAAATGCACTTTTTTCATAAATTTGCGTTTCATAAAAAGTGAGTATGTGATCCTCACAGAGGCTTCAAAATAAGCGCAAATATACTGAATTTGATAAAAACAACCTTTATTTGAGAGAAATATCGACAAAAAAGGTAGAGGCAAAAATCGCCTTTTTTGCATCATTTTTCGTGGACTATAGCCCAGGATTTCAAAATGCACTTTTTTCATAAATTTGCGTTTCATAAAAAGTGAGTATGTGATACTTACAGAGGCTTCAAACTGAGCGCAAATATACTGAATTTTATAAAAACAACCTTTATTTGAGGGAAATATCGACAAAAAAGATAGAGGCAAAAATCGCCTTTTTTCATCTTTTTTCGTGGACTATAGCCCAGGATTTCAAAATGCACTTTTTTCAGAAATTTGCGTTTCATAAAAATCGAGTATGTGATCCTCACAGAGGCTTCAAACTGAGTGCAAATATAGCGAATTTCAGAAAAATAACCTTTATTTGAAGGAAATCTCGACTAAAAAGATAGAGGCAAAAATCGCCTTTTTTTCATCATTTTTCGTGGACTATAGCCCAGGATTTCAAAATGCACTTTTTTCATAAATTTGCGTTTCATAAAAACTGAGTATGTGATCCTCACGGAGGCTTCAAACTGAGCGCTAACATACTGAATTTGATAAAAACAACCTTTATTTGAGAGAAATATCGACAAAAAAGGTAGAGGCAAAAATCGCCTTTTTTCCATCATTTTTCGTGGACTATAGCCCAGGATTTCAAAATGCACTTTTTTCATAAATTTGCGTTTCATAAAAAGTGAGTATGTGATCCTCACGGAGGCTTCAAACTGAGCGCTAACATACTGAATTTGATAAAAACAACCTTTATTTGAGAGAAATATCGACAAAAAAGGTAGAGGCAAAAATCGCCTTTTTTCCATCATTTTTCGTGGACTATAGCCCAGGATTTCAAAATGCACTTTTTTCATAAATTTGCGTTTCATAAAAACTGAGTATGTGATCCTCACGGAGGCTTCAAACTGAGCGCTAACATACTGAATTTGATAAAAACAACCTTTATTTGAAGGAAATCTCGACAAAAAAGGTAGAGGCAAAAATCGCCTTTTTTCCATCATTTTTCGTGGACTATAGCCCAGGATTTCAAAATGCACTTTTTTCATAAATTTGCGTTTCATAAAAACTGAGTATGTGATCCTCACGGAGGCTTCAAACTGAGCGCTAATATACTGAATTTGATAAAAACAACCTTTATTTGAGAGAAATATCGACAAAAAAGGTAGAGGCAAAAATCGCCTTTTTTCCATCATTTTTCGTGGACTATAGCCCAGGATTTCAAAATGCACTTTTTTCATAAATTTGCGTTTCATAAAAAGTGAGTATGTGATACTTACAGAGGCTTCAAACTGAGCGCAAATATACTGAATTTTATAAAAACAACCTTTATTTGAGGGAAATATCGACAAAAAAGATAGAGGCAAAAATCGCCTTTTTTCATCTTTTTTCGTGGACTATAGCCCAGGATTTCAAAATGCACTTTTTTCATAAATTTGCGTTTCATAAAAAGTGAGTATGTGATCCTCACAGAGGCTTCAAACTGAGCGCTAATATACTGAATTTGATAAAAACAACCTTTATTTGAGAGAAATATCGACAAAAAAGGTAGAGGCAAAAATCGCCTTTTTTCCATCATTTTTCGTGGACTATAGCCCAGGATTTCAAAATGCACTTTTTTCAGAAATTTGCGTTTCATAAAAACCGAGTATGTGATCCTCACAGAGGCTTCAAACTGAGTGCAAATATAGCGAATTTCAGAAAAATAACCTTTATTTGAAGGAAATCTCGACTAAAAAGGTAGAGGCAAAAATCGCCTTTTTTCCATCATTTTTCGTGGACTATAGCCCAGGATTTCAAAATGCACTTTTTTCATAAATTTGCGTTTCATAAAAACTGAGTATGTGATCCTCACGGAGGCTTCAAACTGAGCGCTAACATACTGAATTTGATAAAAACAACCTTTATTTGAGAGAAATATCGACAAAAAAGGTAGAGGCAAAAATCGCCTTTTTTCCATCATTTTTCGTGGACTATAGCCCAGGATTTCAAAATGCACTTTTTTCATAAATTTGCGTTTCATAAAAAGTGAGTATGTGATCCTCACAGAGGCTTCAAACTGAGCGCTAATATACTGAATTTGATAAAAACAACCTTTATTTGAGAGAAATATCGACAAAAAAGGTAGAGGCAAAAATCGCCTTTTTTCCATCATTTTTCGTGGACTATAGCCCAGGATTTCAAAATGCACTTTTTTCATAAATTTGCGTTTCATAAAAAGTGAGTATGTGATCCTCACAGAGGCTTCAAACTGAGCGCTAATATACTGAATTTGATAAAAACAACCTTTATTTGAGAGAAATATCGACAAAAAAGGTAGAGGCAAAAATCGCCTTTTTTCCATCATTTTTCGTGGACTATAGCCCAGGATTTCAAAATGCACTTTTTTCATAAATTTGCGTTTCATAAAAAGTGAGTATGTGATCCTCACAGAGGCTTCAAACTGAGCGCTAATATACTGAATTTGATAAAAACAACCTTTATTTGAGAGAAATATCGACAAAAAAGGTAGAGGCAAAAATCGCCTTTTTTCCATCATTTTTCGTGGACTATAGCCCAGGATTTCAAAATGCACTTTTTTCATAAATTTGCGTTTCATAAAAAGTGAGTATGTGATCCTCACAGAGGCTTCAAACTGAGCGCTAATATACTGAATTTGATAAAAACAACCTTTATTTGAGAGAAATATCGACAAAAAAGGTAGAGGCAAAAATCGCCTTTTTTGCATCATTTTTCGTGGACTATAGCCCAGGATTTCAAAATGCACTTTTTTCATAAATTTGCGTTTCATAAAAAGTGAGTATGTGATCCTCACAGAGGCTTCAAAATAAGCGCAAATATACTGAATTTGATAAAAACAACCTTTATTTGAGAGAAATATCGACAAAAAAGGTAGAGGCAAAAATCGCCTTTTTTGCATCATTTTTCGTGGACTATAGCCCAGGATTTCAAAATGCACTTTTTTCATAAATTTGCGTTTCATAAAAAGTGAGTATGTGATCCTCACAGAGGCTTCAAAATAAGCGCAAATATACTGAATTTGATAAAAACAACCTTTATTTGAGAGAAATATCGACAAAAAAGGTAGAGGCAAAAATCGCCTTTTTTGCATCATTTTTCGTGGACTATAGCCCAGGATTTCAAAATGCACTTTTTTCATAAATTTGCGTTTTATAAAAAGTGAGTATGTGATCCTCACAGAGGCTTCAAACTGAGCGCAAATATACTGAATTTGATAAAAACAACCTTTATTTGAGAGAAATATCGACAAACAAGTTAGAGGCAAAAATCGCCTTTTTTGCATCATTTTTCGTGGACTATAGCCCAGGATTTCAAAATGCACTTTTTTCATAAATTTGCGTTTCATAAAAAGTGAGTATGTGATCCTCACAGAGGCTTCAAAATAAGCGCAAATATACTGAATTTTATAAAAACAACCTTTATTTGAGAGAAATATCGACAAAAAAGGTAGAGGCAAAAATCGCCTTTTTTCCATCATTTTTCGTGGACTATAGCCCAGGATTTCAAAATGCACTTTTTTCATAAATTTGCGTTTCATAAAAAGTGAGTATGTGATCCTCACAGAGGCTTCAAACTGAGCGCAAATATACTGAATTTTATAAAAACAACCTTTATTTGAGGGAAATATCGACAAAAAAGATAGAGGCAAAAATCGCCTTTTTTGCATCATTTTTCGTGGACTATAGCCCAGGATTTCAAAATGCACTTTTTTCATAAATTTTCGTTTCATAAAAAGTGAGTATGTGATCCTCACAGAGGCTTCAAACTGAGCGCAAATATACTGAATTTTATAAAAACAACCTTTATTTGAGGGAAATATCGACAAAAAAGATGGAGGCAAAAATCGCCTTTTTTGCATCATTTTTCGTGGACTATAGCCCAGGATTTCAAAATGCTGCACTTTTTTCATAAATTTGCGTTTCATAAAAAGTGAGTAGGTGATCCTCACAGAGGCTTCAAACTGAGTGCAAATATACTGAATTTTATAAAAACAACCTTTATTTGAGGGAAATATCGACAAAAAAGATAGAGGCAAAAATCGCCTTTTTTCATCTTTTTTCGTGGACTATAGCCCAGGATTTCAAAATGCACTTTTTTCAGAAATTTGCGTTTCATAAAAACTGAGTATGTGATCCTCACAGTGGCTTCAAACTGAGTGCAAATATAGCGAATTTAAGAAAAACAACCTTTATTTGAGGGAAATATCGACAAAAAAGATAGAGGCAAAAATCGCCTTTTTTCATCTTTTTTCGTGGACTATAGCCCAGGATTTCAAAATGCACTTTTTTCATAAATTTGCGTTTCATAAAAAGTGAGTATGTGATCCTCACAGAGGCTTCAAACTGAGCGCAAATATACTGAATTTTATAAAAACAACCTTTATTTGAGGGAAATATCGACAAAAAAGATAGAGGCAAAAATCGCCTTTTTTGCATCATTTTTCGTGGACTATAGCCCAGGATTTCAAAATGCACTTTTTTCAGAAATTTGCGTTTCATAAAAACTGAGTATGTGATCCTCACAGTGGCTTCAAACTGAGTGCAAATATAGCGAATTTAAGAAAAACAACCTTTATTTGAGGGAAATATCGACAAAAAAGATAGAGGCAAAAATCGCCTTTTTTCATCTTTTTTCGTGGACTATAGCCCAGGATTTCAAAATGCACTTTTTTCAGAAATTTGCGTTTCATAAAAACCGAGTATGTGATCCTCACAGAGGCTTCAAACTGAGTGCAAATATAGCGAATTTAAGAAAAACAACCTTTATTTGAGGGAAATATCGACAAAAAAGATAGAGGCAAAAATCGCCTTTTTTGCATCATTTTTCGTGGACTATAGCCCAGGATTTCAAAATGCACTTTTTTCATAAATTTGCGTTTCATAAAAAGTGAGTATGTGATCCTCACAGAGGCTTCAAACTGAGCGCAAATATACTGAATTTGATAAAAACAACCTTTATTTGAGAGAAATATCGACAAAAAAGGTAGAGGCAAAAATCGCCTTTTTTGCATCATTTTTCGTGGATTATAGCCCAGGATTTCAAAATGCACTTTTTTCATAAATTTGCGTTTCATAAAAAGTGAGTATGTGATCCTCACAGAGGCTTCAAACTGAGCGCAAATATACTGAATTTGATAAAAACAACCTTTATTTGAGAGAAATATCGACAAGGCAAAAATCGCCTTTTTTCCATCATTTTTCGTGGACTATAGCCCAGGATTTCAAAATGCACTTTTTTCAGAAATTTGCGTTTCATAAAAACTGAGTATGTGATCCTCACAGTGGCTTCAAACTGAGTGCAAATATAGCGAATTTAAGAAAAACAACCTTTATTTGAGGGAAATATCGACAAAAAAGATAGAGGCAAAAATCGCCTTTTTTCATCTTTTTTCGTGGACTATAGCCCAGGATTTCAAAATGCACTTTTTTCAGAAATTTGCGTTTCATAAAAACCGAGTATGTGATCCTCACAGAGGCTTCAAACTGAGTGCAAATATAGCGAATTTCAGAAAAATAACCTTTATTTGAGGGAAATCTCGACTAAAAAGATAGAGGCAAAAATCGCCTTTTTTTCATCATTTTTCGTGGACTATAGCCCAGGATTTCAAAATGCACTTTTTTCATAAATTTGCGTTTCATAAAAAGTGAGTATGTGATCCTCACAGAGGCTTCAAACTGAGTGCAAATATAGCGAATTTCAGAAAAATAACCTTTATTTGAAGGAAATCTCGACTAAAAAGATAGAGGCAAAAATCGCCTTTTTTTCATCATTTTTCGTGGACTGCCCAGGATTTCAAAATGCACTTTTTTCAGAAATTTGCGTTTCATAAAAACTGAGTATGTGATCCTCACAGAGGCTTCAAACTGAGTGCAAATATAGCGAATTTCAGAAAAATAACCTTTATTTGAAGGAAATCTCGACTAAAAAGATAGAGGCAAAAATCGCCTTTTTTTCATCATTTTTCGTGGACTATAGCAAAGGATTTCAAAATGCACTTTTTTCATAAATTTGCGTTTCATAAAAAGTGAGTATGTGATACTTACAGAGGCTTCAAACTGAGCGCAAATATACTGAATTTTATAAAAACAACCTTTATTTGAGGGAAATATCGACAAAAAAGATAGAGGCAAAAATCGCCTTTTTTCATCTTTTTTCGTGGACTATAGCCCAGGATTTCAAAATGCACTTTTTTCATAAATTTGCGTTTCATAAAAACTGAGTATGTGATCCTCACGGAGGCTTCAAACTGAGCGCTAATATACTGAATTTGATAAAAACAACCTTTATTTGAGAGAAATATCGACAAAAAAGGTAGAGGCAAAAATCGCCTTTTTTCATCTTTTTTCGTGGACTATAGCCCAGGATTTCAAAATGCACTTTTTTCATAAATTTGCGTTTCATAAAAAGTGAGTATGTGATACTTACAGAGGCTTCAAACTGAGCGCAAATATACTGAATTTTATAAAAACAACCTTTATTTGAGGGAAATATCGACAAAAAAGATAGAGGCAAAAATCGCCTTTTTTTCATATTTTTTCGTGGACTATAGCCCAGGATTTCAAAATGCACTTTTTTCATAAATTTGCGTTTCATAAAAACTGAGTATGTGATCCTCACGGAGGCTTCAAACTGAGCGCTAATATACTGAATTTGATAAAAACAACCTTTATTTGAGAGAAATATCGACAAAAAAGTTAGAGGCAAAAATCGCCTTTTTTCATCTTTTTTCGTGGACTATAGCCCAGGATTTCAAAATGCACTTTTTTCATAAATTTGCGTTTCATAAAAACTGAGTATGTGATCCTCACGGAGGCTTCAAACTGAGCGCTAATATACTGAATTTGATAAAAACAACCTTTATTTGAGAGAAATATCGACAAAAAAGTTAGAGGCAAAAATCGCCTTTTTTCATCTTTTTTCGTGGACTATAGCCCAGGATTTCAAAATGCACTTTTTTCATAAATTTGCGTTTCATAAAAAGTGAGTATGTGATACTTACAGAGGCTTCAAACTGAGCGCAAATATACTGAATTTTATAAAAACAACCTTTATTTGAGGGAAATATCGACAAAAAAGATAGAGGCAAAAATCGCCTTTTTTCATCTTTTTTCGTGGACTATAGCCCAGGATTTCAAAATGCACTTTTTTCATAAATTTGCGTTTCATAAAAAGTGAGTATGTGATACTTACAGAGGCTTCAAACTGAGCGCAAATATACTGAATTTTATAAAAACAACCTTTATTTGAGGGAAATATCGACAAAAAAGATAGAGGCAAAAATCGCCTTTTTTCATCTTTTTTCGTGGACTATAGCCCAGGATTTCAAAATGCACTTTTTTCATAAATTTGCGTTTCATAAAAACTGAGTATGTGATCCTCACGGAGGCTTCAAACTGAGCGCTAATATACTGAATTTGATAAAAACAACCTTTATTTGAGAGAAATATCGACAAAAAAGTTAGAGGCAAAAATCGCCTTTTTTCATCTTTTTTCGTGGACTATAGCCCAGGATTTCAAAATGCACTTTTTTCATAAATTTGCGTTTCATAAAAAGTGAGTATGTGATACTTACAGAGGCTTCAAACTGAGCGCAAATATACTGAATTTTATAAAAACAACCTTTATTTGAGGGAAATATCGACAAAAAAGATAGAGGCAAAAATCGCCTTTTTTTCATCTTTTTTCGTGGACTATAGCCCAGGATTTCAAAATGCACTTTTTTCATAAATTTGCGTTTCACAAAAAGTGAGTATGTGATCCTCACAGAGGCTTCAAACTGAGTGCAAATATAGCGAATTTCAGAAAAATAACCTTTATTTGAAGGAAATCTCGACTAAAAAGATAGAGGCAAAAATCGCCTTTTTTCATCTTTTTTCGTGGACTATAGCCCAGGATTTCAAAATGCACTTTTTTCATAAATTTGCGTTTCATAAAAACTGAGTATGTGATCCTCACGGAGGCTTCAAACTGAGCGCTAATATACTGAATTTGATAAAAACAACCTTTATTTGAGAGAAATATCGACAAAAAAAGGTAGAGGCAAAAATCGCCTTTTTTGCATCATTTTTCGTGGACTATAGCCCAGGATTTCAAAATGCACTTTTTTCATAAATTTGCGTTTCATAAAAACTGAGTATGTGATCCTCACAGAGGCTTCAAACTGAGCGCAAATATACTGAATTTGATAAAAACAACCTTTATTTGAGAGAAATATCGACAAAAAAGGTAGAGGCAAAAATCGCCTTTTTTCCATCATTTTTCGTGGACTATAGCCCAGGATTTCAAAATGCACTTTTTTCATAAATTTGCGTTTCATAAAAACTGAGTATGTGATCCTCACGGAGGCTTCAAACTGAGCGCTAACATACTGAATTTGATAAAAACAACCTTTATTTGAGAGAAATATCGACAAAAAAGGTAGAGGCAAAAATCGCCTTTTTTCCATCATTTTTCGTGGACTATAGCCCAGGATTTCAAAATGCACTTTTTTCATAAATTTGCGTTTCATAAAAAGTGAGTATGTGATCCTCACAGAGGCTTCAAACTGAGCGCAAATATACTGAATCTGATGAAAACAACCTTTATTTGAGAGAAATATCGACAAAAAAGGTAGAGGCAAAAATCGCCTTTTTTCCATCATTTTTCGTGGACTATAGCCCAGGATTTCAAAATGCACTTTTTTCATAAATTTGCGTTTCATAAAAAGTGAGTATGTGATCCTCACAGAGGCTTCAAACTGAGCGCAAATATACTGAATCTGATGAAAACAACCTTTATTTGAGAGAAATATCGACAAAAAAGGTAGAGGCAAAAATCGCCTTTTTTTCCATCATTCTTCGTGGACTATAGCCCAGGATTTCAAAATGCACTTTTTTCATAAATTTGCGTTTCATAAAAACTGAGTATGTGATCCTCACAGAGGCTTCAAACTGAGCGCAAATATAGCGAATTTAAGAAAAACAATCTTTATTTGAGGGAAATAACGACAAAAAAGATAGAGGCAAAAATCGCCTTTTTTCATCTTTTTTCGTGGACTATAGCCCAGGATATCAAAATGCACTTTTTTCAGAAATTTGCGTTTCATAAAAACTGAGTATGTGATCCTCACAGAGGCTTCAAAATGAGTGCAAATATAGCGAATTTAAGAAAAACAACCTTTATTTGAGGGAAATATCGACAAAAAAGATAGAGGCAAAAATCGCCTTTTTTCATCTTTTTTTCGTGGACTATAGCCCAGGATATCAAAATGCACTTTTTTCATAAATTTGCGTTTCATAAAAACTGAGTATGTGATCCTCACAGAGGCTTCAAACTGAGCGCAAATATACTGAATTTTATAAAAACAACCTTTATTTGAGGGAAATATCGACAAAAAAGATAGAGGCAAAAATCGCCTTTTTTCATCTTTTTTCGTGGACTATAGCCCAGGATTTCAAAATGCACTTTTTTCAGAAATTTGCGTTTCATAAAAACTGAGTATGTGATCCTCACAGAGGCTTCAAACAAACTGAGCGCAAATATAGCGAATTTAAGAAAAACAACCTTTATTTGAGGGAAATAACGACAAAAAAGATAGAGGCAAAAATCGCCTTTTTTTATCTTTTTTCGTGCACTTTTTTCAGAAATTTGCGTTTCATAAAAACTGAGTATGTGATCCTCACAGAGGCTTCAAACTGAGCGCAAATATACTGAATTTTATAAAACAACCTTTATTTAAGGGAATTAGCGACAAAAAAGATAGAGGCAAAAATCGCCTTTTTTTATCTTTTTTCGTGGACTATAGCCCAGGATTTCAAAATGCACTTTTTCAGAAATTTGCGTTTCATAAAAACTGAGTATGTGATCCTCACAGAGGCTTCAAACTGAGCGCAAATATACTGAATTTTATAAAAACAACCTTTATTTGAGGGAAATATCGACAAAAAAGATAGAGGCAAAAATCGCCTTTTTTCATCTTTTTTCGTGGACTATAGCCCAGGATTTCAAAATGCACTTTTTTCAGAAATTTTCGTTTCATAAAAACTGAGTATGTGATCCTCACAGAGGCTTCAAACTGAGCGCAAATATAGCGAATTTAAGAAAAACAACCTTTATTTGAGGGAAATAACGACAAAAAAGATAGAGGCAAAAATCGCCTTTTTTCATCTTTTTTCGTGCACTTTTTTCAGAAATTTGCGTTTCATAAAAACTGAGTATGTGATCCTCACAGAGGCTTCAAACTGAGCGCAAATATACTGAATTTTATAAAAACAACCTTTATTTGAGGGAAATATCGACAAAAAAGATAGAGGCAAAAATCGCCTTTTTTTATCTTTTTTCGTGGACTATAGCCCAGGATATCAAAATGCACTTTTTTCATAAATTTGCGTTTCATAAAAACTGAGTATGTGATCCTCACAGAGGCTTCAAACTGAGCGCAAATATACTGAATTTTATAAAAACAACCTTTATTTGAGGGAAATATCGACAAAAAAGATAGAGGCAAAAATCGCCTTTTTTCATCTTTTTTCGTGGACTATAGCCCAGGATTTCAAAATGCACTTTTTTCAGAAATTTTCGTTTCATAAAAACTGAGTATGTGATCCTCACAGAGGCTTCAAAATGAGTGCAAATATAGCGAATTTAAGAAAAACAACCTTTATTTGAGGGAAATATCGACAAAAAAGATAGAGGCAAAAATCGCCTTTTTTCATCTTTTTTCGTGGACTATAGCCCAGGATATCAAAATGCACTTTTTTCATAAATTTGCGTTTCATAAAAACTGAGTATGTGATCCTCACAGAGGCTTCAAACTGAGCGCAAATATACTGAATTTTATAAAAACAACCTTTATTTGAGGGAAATATCGACAAAAAAGATAGAGGCAAAAATCGCCTTTTTTCATCTTTTTTCGTGGACTATAGCCCAGGATTTCAAAATGCACTTTTTTCAGAAATTTGCGTTTCATAAAAACTGAGTATGTGATCCTCACAGAGGCTTCAAACTGAGCGCAAATATAGCGAATTTAAGAAAAACAACCTTTATTTGAGGGAAATAACGACAAAAAAGATAGAGGCAAAAATCGCCTTTTTTTATCTTTTTTCGTGCACTTTTTTCAGAAATTTGCGTTTCATAAAAACTGAGTATGTGATCCTCACAGAGGCTTCAAACTGAGCGCAAATATACTGAATTTTATAAAAACAACCTTTATTTAAGGGAATTAGCGACAAAAAAGATAGAGGCAAAAATCGCCTTTTTTTATCTTTTTTCGTGGACTATAGCCCAGGATTTCAAAATGCACTTTTTTCAGAAATTTGCGTTTCATAAAAACTGAGTATGTGATCCTCACAGAGGCTTCAAACTGAGCGCAAATATACTGAATTTTATAAAAACAACCTTTATTTGAGGGAAATATCGACAAAAAGATAGAGGCAAAAATCGCCTTTTTTCATCTTTTTTCGTGGACTATAGCCCAGGATTTCAAAATGCACTTTTTTCAGAAATTTTCGTTTCATAAAAACTGAGTATGTGATCCTCACAGAGGCTTCAAACTGAGCGCAAATATAGCGAATTTAAGAAAAACAACCTTTATTTGAGGGAAATAACGACAAAAAAGATAGAGGCAAAAATCGCCTTTTTTCATCTTTTTTCGTGCACTTTTTTCAGAAATTTGCGTTTCATAAAAACTGAGTATGTGATCCTCACAAAGGCTTCAAACTGAGCGCAAATATAGCGAATTTAAGAAAAACAATCTTTATTTGAGGGAAATAACGACAAAAAAGATAGAGGCAAAAATCGCCTTTTTTCATCTTTTTTCGTGGACTATAGCCCAGGATTTCAAAATGCACTTTTTTCAGAAATTTTCGTTTCATAAAAACTGAGTATGTGATCCTCACAGAGGCTTCAAACTGAGCGCAAATATAGCGAATTTAAGAAAAACAATCTTTATTTGAGGGAAATAACGACAAAAAAGATAGAGGCAAAAATCGCCTTTTTTCATCTTTTTTCGTGGACTATAGCCCAGGATTTCAAAATGCACTTTTTTCAGAAATTTGCGTTTCATAAAAACTGAGTATGTGATCCTCACAGAGGCTTCAAAATGAGTGCAAATATAGCGAATTTAAGAAAAACAACCTTTATTTGAGGGAAATATCGACAAAAAAGATAGAGGCAAAAATCGCCTTTTTTCATCTTTTTTCGTGGACTATAGCCCAGGATTTCAAAATGCACTTTTTTCAGAAATTTTCGTTTCATAAAAACTGAGTATGTGATCCTCACAGAGGCTTCAAACTGAGCGCAAATATAGCGAATTTAAGAAAAACAACCTTTATTTGAGGGAAATAACGACAAAAAAGATAGAGGCAAAAATCGCCTTTTTTCATCTTTTTTCGTGCACTTTTTTCAGAAATTTGCGTTTCATAAAAACTGAGTATGTGATCCTCACAGAGGCTTCAAACTGAGCGCAAATATACTGAATTTTATAAAAACAACCTTTATTTGAGGGAAATATCGACAAAAAAGGTAGAGGCAAAAATCGCCGTTTTTTCATCATTTTTCGTGGACTATAGCCCAGGATTTCAAAATTAATTTTTTTCAGAAATTTTCGTTTCATAAAAACTGAGTATGTGATCCTCACAGAGGCTTCAAACTGAGCGCAAATATACTGAATTTTATAAAAACAACCTTTATTTGAGGGAAATATCGACAAAAAAGGTAGAGGCAAAAATCGCCGTTTTTTCATCATTTTTCGTGGACTATAGCCCAGGATTTCAAAATTAATTTTTTTCAGAAATTTTCGTTTCATAAAAACTGAGTATGTGATCCTTACAGAGGCTTCAAACTGAGCGCAAATATAGCGAATTTAAGAAAAACAACCTTTATTTGAGGGAAATAACGACAAAAAAGATAGAGGCAAAAATCGCCTTTTTTCATCACAAACTGAGTATGTGATCCTCACAGAGGCTTCAAACTGAGCGCAAATATAGCGAATTTAAGAAAAACAATCTTTATTTGAGGGAAATAACGACAAAAAAGATAGAGGCAAAAATCGCCTTTTTTCATCTTTTTTCGTGGACTATAGCCCAGGATTTCAAAATGCACTTTTTTCAGAAATTTGCGTTTCATAAAAACTGAGTATGTGATCCTCACAGAGGCTTCAAAATGAGTGCAAATATAGCGAATTTAAGAAAAACAACCTTTATTTGAGGGAAATATCGACAAAAAAGATAGAGGCAAAAATCGCCTTTTTTCATCTTTTTTCGTGGACTATAGCCCAGGATTTCAAAATGCACTTTTTTCAGAAATTTTCGTTTCATAAAAACTGAGTATGTGATCCTCACAGAGGCTTCAAACTGAGCGCAAATATAGCGAATTTAAGAAAAACAACCTTTATTTGAGGGAAATAACGACAAAAAAGATAGAGGCAAAAATCGCCTTTTTTCATCTTTTTTCGTGCACTTTTTCAGAAATTTGCGTTTCATAAAAACTGAGTATGTGATCCTCACAGAGGCTTCAAACTGAGCGCAAATATACTGAATTTTATAAAAACAACCTTTATTTGAGGGAAATATCGACAAAAAAGGTAGAGGCAAAAATCGCCGTTTTTTCATCATTTTTCGTGGACTATAGCCCAGGATTTCAAAATTAATTTTTTTCAGAAATTTTCGTTTCATAAAAACTGAGTATGTGATCCTTACAGAGGCTTCAAACTGAGCGCAAATATAGCGAATTTAAGAAAAACAACCTTTATTTGAGGGAAATAACGACAAAAAAGATAGAGGCAAAAATCGCCCTTTTTCATCACAAACTGAGTATGTGATCCTCACAGAGGCTTCAAACTGAGCGCAAATATAGCGAATTTAAGAAAAACAATCTTTATTTGAGGGAAATAACGACAAAAAAGATAGAGGCAAAAATCGCCTTTTTTCATCTTTTTTCGTGGACTATAGCCCAGGATTTCAAAATGCACTTTTTTCAGAAATTTGCGTTTCATAAAAACTGAGTATGTGATCCTCACAGAGGCTTCAAAATGAGTGCAAATATAGCGAATTTAAGAAAAACAACCTTTATTTGAGGGAAATATCGACAAAAAAGATAGAGGCAAAAATCGCCTTTTTTCATCTTTTTTCGTGGACTATAGCCCAGGATTTCAAAATGCACTTTTTTCAGAAATTTTCGTTTCATAAAAACTGAGTATGTGATCCTCACAGAGGCTTCAAACTGAGCGCAAATATAGCGAATTTAAGAAAAACAACCTTTATTTGAGGGAAATAACGACAAAAAAGATAGAGGCAAAAATCGCCTTTTTTCATCTTTTTTCGTGCACTTTTTTCAGAAATTTGCGTTTCATAAAAACTGAGTATGTGATCCTCACAGAGGCTTCAAACTGAGCGCAAATATACTGAATTTTATAAAAACAACCTTTATTTGAGGGAAATATCGACAAAAAAGGTAGAGGCAAAAATCGCCGTTTTTTCATCATTTTTCGTGGACTATAGCCCAGGATTTCAAAATTAATTTTTTTCAGAAATTTTCGTTTCATAAAAACTGAGTATGTGATCCTCACAGAGGCTTCAAACTGAGCGCAAATATACTGAATTTTATAAAAACAACCTTTATTTGAGGGAAATATCGACAAAAAAGGTAGAGGCAAAAATCGCCGTTTTTTCATCATTTTTCGTGGACTATAGCCCAGGATTTCAAAATTAATTTTTTTCAGAAATTTTCGTTTCATAAAAACTGAGTATGTGATCCTTACAGAGGCTTCAAACTGAGCGCAAATATAGCGAATTTAAGAAAAACAACCTTTATTTGAGGGAAATAACGACAAAAAAGATAGAGGCAAAAATCGCCTTTTTTCATCACAAACTGAGTATGTGATCCTCACAGAGGCTTCAAACTGAGCGCAAATATAGCGAATTTAAGAAAAACAATCTTTATTTGAGGGAAATAACGACAAAAAAGATAGAGGCAAAAATCGCCTTTTTTCATCTTTTTTCGTGGACTATAGCCCAGGATTTCAAAATGCACTTTTTTCAGAAATTTGCGTTTCATAAAAACTGAGTATGTGATCCTCACAGAGGCTTCAAAATGAGTGCAAATATAGCGAATTTAAGAAAAACAAACTTTATTTTGAGGAAATAACGACAAAAAAGATAGAGGCAAAAATCGCCTTTTTTCATCTTTTTTCTTGGACTATAGCCCAGGATTTCAAAATGCACTTTTTTCAGAAATTTGCGTTTCATAAAAACTGAGTATGTGATCCTCACAGAGGCTTCAAAATGAGTGAAAATATAGCGAATTTAAGAAAAACAACCTTTATTTGAGGGAAATATCGACAAAAAAGATAGAGGCAAAAATCGCCTTTTTTCATCTTTTTTCGTGGACTATAGCCCAGGATTTCAAAATGCACTTTTTTCAGAAATTTGCGTTTCATAAAAACTGAGTATGTGATCCTCACAGAGGCTTCAAACTGAGCGCAAATATACTGAATTTTATAAAAACAACCTTTATTTGAGGGAAATATCGACAAAAAAGGTAGAGGCAAAAATCGCCTTTTTTTCATCATTTTTCGTGGACTATAGCCAGGATTTCAAAATTAATTTTTTTCAGAAATTTTCGTTTCATAAAAACTGAGTATGTGATCCTCACAGAGGCTTCAAACTGAGCGCAAATATACTGAATTTTATAAAAACAACCTTTATTTGAGGGAAATATCGACAAAAAAGATAGAGGCAAAAATCGCCTTTTTTCATCTTTTTTCGTGGACTATAGCCCAGGATTTCAAAATGCACTTTTTTCAGAAATTTTCGTTTCATAAAAACTGAGTATGTGATCCTCACAGAGGCTTCAAACTGAGTGCAAATATAGCGAATTTAAGAAAAACAACCTTTTATTTGAGGAAATATCGACAAAAAGATAGAGGCAAAAATCGCCTTTTTTCATCTTTTTCGTGGGACTATAGCCCAGGATTTCAAAATGCACTTTTTTCAGAAATTTTCGTTTCATAAAAACTGAGTATGTGATCCTCACAGAGGCTTCAAACTGAGCGCAATATAGCGAATTTAAGAAAAACAACCTTTATTTGAGGGAAATAACGACAAAAAAGATAGAGGCAAAAATCGCCTTTTTTCATCTTTTTTCGTGCACTTTTTTTCAGAAATTTGCGTTTCGTAAAAACTGAGTATGTGATCCTCACAGAGGCTTCAAACTGAGCGCAAATATAGGCGAATTTAAGAAAAACAACCTTTATTTGAGGGAAATAACGACAAAAAAGATAGAGGCAAAAATCGCCTTTTTTCATCACAAACTGAGTATGTGATCCTCACAGAGGCTTCAAACTGAGCGCAAATATAGCGAATTTAAGAAAAACAATCTTTATTTGAGGGAAATAACGACAAAAAAGATAGAGGCAAAAATCGCCTTTTTTCATCTTTTTTCGTGGACTATAGCCAGGATTTCAAAATGCACTTTTTTCAGAAATTTGCGTTTCATAAAAACTGAGTATGTGATCCTCACAGAGGCTTCAAAATGAGTGCAAATATAGCGAATTTAAGAAAAACAACCTTTATTTGAGGGAAATAACGACAAAAAAGATAGAGGCAAAAATCGCCTTTTTTCATCTTTTTTCGTGGACTATAGCCCAGGATTTCAAAATGCACTTTTTTCAGAAATTTGCGTTTCATAAAAACTGAGTATGTGATCCTCACAGAGGCTTCAAAATGAGTGCAAATATAGCGAATTTAAGAAAAACAACCTTTATTTGAGGGAAATATCGACAAAAAAGATAGAGGCAAAAATCGCCTTTTTTCATCTTTTTTCGTGGACTATAGCCCAGGATTTCAAAATGCACTTTTTCAGAAATTTGCGTTTCATAAAAACTGAGTATGTGATCCTCACAGAGGCTTCAAACTGAGCGCAAATATACTGAATTTTATAAAAACAACCTTTATTTGAGGGAAATATCGACAAAAAAGGTAGAGGCAAAAATCGCCTTTTTTTCATCATTTTTCGTGGACTATAGCCCAGGATTTCAAAATTAATTTTTTTCAGAAATTTTCCTTTCATAAAACTGAGTATGTGATCCTCACAGAGGCTTCAAACTGAGCGCAAATATACTGAATTTTATAAAAACAACCTTTATTTGAGGGAAATATCGACAAAAAAGATAGAGCAAAAATCGCCTTTTTCATCTTTTTTCGTGGACTATAGCCCAGGATTTCAAAATGCACTTTTTTCAGAAATTTGCGTTTCATAAAAACTGAGTATGTGATCCTCACAGAGGCTTCAAAATGAGTGCAAATATAGCGAATTTAAGAAAAACAACCTTTATTTGAGGAAATAACGACAAAAAAGATAGAGGCAAAAATCGCCTTTTTTCATCTTTTTTCGTGGACTATAGCCCAGGATTTCAAAATGCACTTTTTTCAGAAATTTGCGTTTCATAAAAACTGAGTATGTGATCCTCACAGAGGCTTCAAAATGAGTGCAAATATAGCGAATTTAAGAAAAACAACCTTTATTTGAGGGAAATATCGACAAAAAAGATAGAGGCAAAAATCGCCTTTTTTCATCTTTTTTCGTGGACTATAGCCCAGGATTTCAAAATGCACTTTTTTCAGAAATTTGCGTTTCATAAAAACTGAGTATGTGATCCTCACAGAGGCTTCAAACTGAGCGCAAATATACTGAATTTTATAAAAACAACCTTTATTTGAGGGAAATATCGACAAAAAAGGTAGAGGCAAAAATCGCCTTTTTTTCATCATTTTTCGTGGACTATAGCCCAGGATTTCAAAATTAATTTTTTTCAGAAATTTTCCTTTCATAAAAACTGAGTATGTGATCCTCACAGAGGCTTCAACTGAGCGCAAATATACTGAATTTTATAAAAACAACCTTTATTTGAGGGAAATATCGACAAAAAAGATAGAGGCAAAAATCGCCTTTTTTCATCTTTTTTCGTGGACTATAGCCCAGGATTTCAAAATGCACTTTTTTCAGAAATTTTCGTTTCATAAAAACTGAGTATGTGATCCTCACAGAGGCTTCAAACTGAGTGCAAATATAGCGAATTTAAGAAAAACAACCTTATTTGAGGGAAATATCGACAAAAAAGATAGAGGCAAAAATCGCCTTTTTTCATCTTTTTTCGTGGACTATAGCCCAGGATATCAAAATGCACTTTTTTCAGAATTTCGTTTCATAAAAACTGAGTATGTGATCCTCACAGAGGCTTCAAACTGAGCGCAAATATAGCGAATTAAGAAAAACAACCTTATTTGAGGGAAATCAACGACAAAAAAGATAGAGGCAAAAATCGCCTTTTTTCATCTTTTTTCGTGCACTTTTTTCAGAAATTTGCGTTTCATAAAACTGAGTATGTGATCCTCACAGAGGCTTCAAACTGAGCGCAAATATACTGAATTTTATAAAAACAACCTTTATTTGAGGGAAATATCGACAAAAAAGTAGAGGCAAAAATCGCCTTTTTTCATCATTTTTCGTGGACTATAGCCCAGGATTTCAAATTAATTTTTTTCAGAAATTTTCGTTTCATAAAAACTGAGTATGTGATCCTCACAGAGGCTTCAAACTGAGCGCAAATATACTGAATTTTATAAAACAACCTTTATTGAGGGAAATATCGACAAAAAAGATAGAGGCAAAAATCGCCTTTTTTCATCTTTTTTCGTGGACTATAGCCCAGGATTTCAAAATGCACTTTTTTCAGAAATTTCGTTTCATAAAAACTGAGTATGCGATCCTTACAGAGGCTTCAAACTGAGCGCAAATATAGCGAATTTAAGAAAAACAACCTTTATTTGAGGGAAATAACGACAAAAAAGATAGAGGCAAAAATCGCCTTTTTTCATCACAAACTGAGTATGTGATCCTCACAGAGGCTTCAAACTGAGCGCAAATATAGCGAATTTAAGAAAAACAATCTTTATTTGAGGGAAATAACGACAAAAAAGATAGAGGCAAAAATCGCCTTTTTTCATCTTTTTTCGTGGACTATAGCCCAGGATTTCAAAATGCACTTTTTCAGAAATTTGCGTTGCATAAAAACTGAGTATGTGATCCTCACAGAGGCTTCAAACTGAGCGCAAATATACTGAATTTTATAAAAACAACCTTTATTTGAGGGAAATATCGACAAAAAAAGGTAGAGGCAAAATCGCCTTTTTTCATCATTTTTCGTGGACTATAGCCCAGGATTTCAAAATTAATTTTTTTTCAGAAATTTTCGTTTCATAAAACTGAGTATGTGATCCTCACAGAGGCTTCAAACTGAGCGCAAATATACTGAATTTTATAAAAACAACCTTTATTTGAGGGAAATATCGACAAAAAAGATAGAGGCAAAAATCGCCTTTTTTCATCTTTTTTCGTGGACTATAGCCCAGGATTTCAAAATGCACTTTTTCAGAAATTTTCGTTTCATAAAAACTGAGTATGTGATCCTCACAGAGGCTTCAAACTGAGTGCAATATAGCGAATTTAAGAAAAACAACCTTTATTTGAGGGAAATATCGACAAAAAAGATAGAGGCAAAAATCGCCTTTTTTCATCTTTTTTCGTGGACTATAGCCCAGGATTTCAAAATGCACTTTTTTCAGAAATTTTCGTTTCATAAAAACTGAGTATGTGATCCTCACAGAGGCTTCAAACTGAGCGCAAATATAGCGAATTTAAGAAAAACAACCTTTATTTGAGGGAAATAACGACAAAAAAGATAGAGGCAAAAATCGCCTTTTTTCATCTTTTTTTCGTGCACTTTTTTCAGAAATTTGCGTTTCATAAAAAACTGAGTATGTGATCCTCACAGAGGCTTCAAACTGAGCGCAAATATAGCGAATTTAAGAAAAACAACCTTTATTTGAGGGAAATAACGACAAAAAAGATAGAGGCAAAAATCGCCTTTTTTCATCACAAACTGAGTATGTGATCCTCACAGAGGCTTCAAACTGAGCGCAAATATAGCGAATTTAAGAAAAACAATCTTTATTTGAGGGAAATAACGACAAAAAAGATAGAGGCAAAAATCGCCTTTTTTCATCTTTTTTCGTGGACTATAGCCCAGGATTTCAAAATGCACTTTTTTCAGAAATTTGCGTTTCATAAAAACTGAGTATGTGATCCTCACAGAGGCTTCAAACTGAGCGCAAATATACTGAATTTTATAAAAACAACCTTTATTTGAGGGAAATATCGACAAAAAAGATAGAGGCAAAAATCGCCTTTTTTCATCTTTTTTCGTGGACTAGCCCAGGATTTCAAAATGCACTTTTTTCAGAAATTTGCGTTTCATAAAAACTGAGTATGTGATCCTCACAGAGGCTTCAAAATGAGTGCAAATATAGCGAATTTAAGAAAAACAACCTTTATTTGAGGAAATAACGACAAAAAAGATAGAGGCAAAAATCGCCTTTTTTCATCTTTTTTCGTGGACTATAGCCCAGGATTTCAAAATGCACTTTTTTCAGAAATTTGCGTTTCATAAAAACTGAGTATGTGATCCTCACAGAGGCTTCAAAATGAGTGCAAATATAGCGAATTTAAGAAAAACAACCTTTATTTGAGGGAAATATCGACAAAAAAGATAGAGGCAAAAATCGCCTTTTTTCATCTTTTTTCGTGGACTATAGCCCAGGATTCAAATTGCACTTTTTTCAGAAATTTGCGTTTCATAAAAACTGAGTATGTGATCCTCACAGAGGGCTTCAAACTGAGTGCAAATATAGCGAATTTCAGAAAAACAACCTTTATTTGAGGGAAATATCGACAAAAAAGATAGAGGCAAAAATCGCCTTTTTTCATCTTTTTCGTGGACTATAGCCCAGGATATCAAAATGCACTTTTTTCAGAAATTTGCGTTTCATAAAAACTGAGTATGTGATCCTCACAGAGGCTTCAAAATGAGTGCAAATATAGCGAATTTAAGAAAAACAACCTTTATTTGAGGGAAATATCGACAAAAAAGATAGAGGCAAAAATCGCCTTTTTTCATCTTTTTTTCGTGGACTATAGCCCAGGATTTCAAAATGCACTTTTTTCAGAAATTTGCGTTTCATAAAAACTGAGTATGTGATCCTCACAGAGGCTTCAAACTGAGTGCAAATATAGCGAATTTAAGAAAAACAACCTTTATTTGAGGGAAATAACGACAAAAAAGATAGAGGCAAAAATCGCCTTTTTTCATCTTTTTTCGTGGACTATAGCCCAGGATTCAAAATGCACTTTTTTCAGAAATTTGCGTTTCATAAAAACTGAGTATGTGATCCTCACAGAGGCTTCAAACTGAGCGCAAATATACTGAATTTTATAAAAACAACCTTTATTTGAGGGAAATATCGACAAAAAAGGTAGAGGCAAAAATCGCCTTTTTTTCATCATTTTTCGTGGACTATAGCCCAGGATTTCAAATTAATTTTTTTCAGAAATTTTCCTTTCATAAAAACTGAGTATGTGATCCTCACAGAGGCTTCAAACTGAGCGCAAATATACTGAATTTTATAAAAACAACCTTTATTTGAGGGAAATATCGACAAAAAAGATAGAGGCAAAAATCGCCTTTTTTCATCTTTTTCGTGGACTATAGCCCAGGATTTCAAAATGCACTTTTTTCAGAAATTTGCGTTTCATAAAAACTGAGTATGTGATCCTCACAGAGGCTTCAAAATGAGTGCAAATATAGCGAATTTAAGAAAAAACAACCTTTATTTGAGGGAAATAACGACAAAAAAGATAGAGGCAAAAATCGCCTTTTTTCATCTTTTTTCGTGGACTATAGCCCAGGATTTCAAAATGCACTTTTTTCAGAAATTTGCGTTTCATAAAAACTGAGTATGTGATCCTCACAGAGGCTTCAAATGAGTGCAAATATAGCGAATTTAAGAAAACAACCTTTATTTGAGGGAAATATCGACAAAAAAGATAGAGGCAAAAATCGCCTTTTTTCATCTTTTTCGTGGACTATAGCCCAGGATTTCAAATGCACTTTTTTCAGAAATTTGCGTTTCATAAAAACTGAGTATGTGATCCTCACAGAGGCTTCAAACTGAGTGCAAATATAGCGAATTTCAGAAAAACAACCTTTATTTGAGGGAAATATCGACAAAAAAGATAGAGGCAAAAATCGCCTTTTTTCATCTTTTTTCGTGGACTATAGCCCAGGATATCAAAATGCACTTTTTTCATAAATTTGCGTTTCATAAAAACTGAGTATGTGATCCTCACAGAGGCTTCAAACTGAGTGCAAATATAGCGAATTTCAGAAAAACAACCTTTATTTGAGGGAAATATCGACAAAAAAGATAGAGGCAAAAATCGCCTTTTTCATCTTTTTTCGTGGACTATAGCCCAGGATATCAAAATGCACTTTTTTCAGAAATTTGCGTTTCATAAAAAACTGAGTATGTGATCCTCACAGAGGCTTCAAACTGAGTGCAAATATAGCGAATTTCAGAAAAACAACCTTTATTTGAGGGAAATATCGACAAAAAGATAGAGGCAAAAATCGCCTTTTTCATCTTTTTTCGTGGGACTATAGCCCAGGATATCAAAATGCACTTTTTCAGAAATTTGCGTTTCATAAAAACTGAGTATGTGATCCTCACAGAGGCTTCAAAATGAGTGCAAATATAGCGAATCTAAGAAAAACAACCTTTATTTGAGGGAAATATCGACAAAAAAGATAGAGGCAAAAATCGCCTTTTTTCATCTTTTTTCGTGGACTATAGCCCAGGATTTCAAAATGCACTTTTTCAGAAATTTGCGTTTCATAAAAACTGAGTATGTGATCCTCACAGAGGCTTCAAACTGAGTGCAAATATAGCGAATTTCAGAAAAACAACCTTTATTTGAGGGAAATATCGACAAAAAGATAGAGGCAAAAATCGCCTTTTTTCATCTTTTTTCGTGGACTATAGCCCAGGATATCAAAATGCACTTTTTTCAGAAATTTGCGTTTCATAAAAACTGAGTATGTGATCCTCACGGAGGCTTCAAAATGAGTGCAAATATAGCGAATTTAAGAAAAACAACCTTTATTTGAGGGAAATATCGACAAAAAAGATAGAGGCAAAAATCGCCTTTTTTCATCTTTTTTCGTGGACTATAGCCCAGGATTCCAAAATGCACTTTTTCAGAAATTTGCGTTCATAAAAACTGAGTATGTGATCCTCACAGAGGCTTCAACTGAGTGCAAATATAGCGAATTTCAGAAAAACAACCTTTATTTGAGGGAAATATCGACAAAAAAGATAGAGGCAAAAATCGCCTTTTTTCATCTTTTTTTCGTGGACTATAGCCCAGGATATCAAAATGCACTTTTTTTCATAAATTTGCGTTTCATAAAAACTGAGTATGTGATCCTCACAGAGGCTTCAAACTGAGTGCAAATATAGCGAATTTCAGAAAAACAACTTTATTTGAGGGAAATATCGACAAAAAAGATAGAGGCAAAAATCGCCTTTTTTCATCTTTTTTCGTGGACTATAGCCCAGGATATCAAAATGCACTTTTTTCATAAATTTGCGTTTCATAAAAACTGAGTATGTGATCCTCACAGAGGCTTCAAACTGAGTGCAAATATAGCGAATTTCAGAAAAACAACCTTTATTTGAGGGAAATATCGACAAAAAAGATAGAGGCAAAAATCGCCTTTTTTTTATCTTTTTTCGTGCACTTTTTTCAGAAATTTGCGTTTTCATAAAAACTGAGTATGTGATCCTCACAGAGGCTTCAAACTGAGCGCAAATATACTGAATTTTATAAAAACAACCTTTATTTAAGGGAATTAGCGACAAAAAAGATAGAGGCAAAAATCGCCTTTTTTTATCTTTTTTCGTGGACTATAGCCCAGGATTTCAAAATGCACTTTTTTCAGAAATTTGCGTTCATAAAAACTGAGTATGTGATCCTCACAGAGGCTTCAAAATGAGTGCAAATATAGCGAATTTAAGAAAAAAACCTTTATTTGAGGGAAATATCGACAAAAAAGATAGAGGCAATAATCGCCTTTTTTCATCTTTTTTCGTGGACTATAGCCCAGGATTTTCAAAATGCACTTTTTTCAGAAATTTGCGTTTCATAAAAACTGAGTATGTGATCCTCACAGAGGCTTCAAACTGAGTGCAAATATAGCGAATTTCAGAAAAACAACCTTTATTTGAGGGAATATCGACAAAAAAGATAGAGGCAAAAATCGCCTTTTTTTCATCTTTTTTCGTGGACTATAGCCCAGGATATCAAAATGCACTTTTTTCAGAAATTTGCGTTTCATAAAAACTGAGTATGTGATCCTCACGGAGGCTTCAAAATGAGTGCAAATATAGCGAATTTAAGAAAAACAACCTTTATTTGAGGGAAATATCGACAAAAAAGATAGAGGCAAAAATCGCCTTTTTTCATCTTTTTTCGTGGACTATAGCCCAGGATTCCAAAATGCACTTTTTTCAGAAATTTGCGTTTCATAAAAACTGAGTATGTGATCCTCACAGAGGCTTCAAACTGAGTGCAAATATAGCGAATTTAAGAAAAACAACCTTTATTTGAGGAAATATCGACAAAAAAGATAGAGGCAAAAATCGCCTTTTTTCATCTTTTTTCGTGGACTATAGCCCAGGATATCAAAATGCACTTTTTTCATAAATTTGCGTTTCATAAAAACTGAGTATGTGATCCTCACAGAGGCTTCAAACTGAGTGCAAATATAGCGAATTTCAGAAAAACAACCTTTATTTGAGGGAAATATCGACAAAAAAGATAGAGGCAAAAATCGCCTTTTTTCATCTTTTTTCGTGGACTATAGCCCAGGATATCAAAATGCACTTTTTTCATAAATTTTGCGTTTCATAAAAACTGAGTAAGGTGATCCTCTCAGAGGCTTCAAACTGAGCGCAAATATACTGAATTTTATAAAAACACCTTTATTTGAGG